>JAWDGP010000593.1:1570000-1695000 GCA_033675545.1 Elysia crispata | reverse complement strand
TGAAAAACAGGGACTCTGCTCCTTCAACTTTTATCCATTGGCAGTGGGTTACTTCTCTATTGTAGGTTTATCCAGGGGAAAGACCATCGTTTTGTCTTCTGCGTGCGTACTATATTAACTCACTTATGTCAACAAAAACAACAACAACAACAACAACAACAAAAAAAAAAAAAGAAAAGAAAGAAAAAAAAAGAAAGTGATATTGCTCAGTATACAAACTTAGAAAATTAATCTATTGTGTTTCTGTTCAATGCCCATTAAACTTTATGAACAAGTGTACACATTTATAATGTGTAGATTTTTAAGGTTGTTCTAGCATGCCCTGGCATCCAGTCTCACACAGAATATTAATCAATACAATCCACAACGATTACACAATTGTGTGTCTGATGTATAACACAGCTCTAAAATGGCGGAATATTTATTTTTTCGTCTATCGTTTGCTTTTGCCTACATTTTTATCTCTGTATAGGATGCATTATAATGATACTCATGGATACAAGTTAAAGCATATCATTCTATAGTTGCTAAATTTAAATCAAATTTTTCATTTGCTCAAACTAGTGTATTTCATTGATCCTTTTTTTTAATCGAACCATTTAAGAGTTGATAAGGGAAAGCATTAAAAAAGCTTCATATTTTCATTTGTTTTGTTTTTGTTATACCATGCTCTATCCAACCACAACTTTCTAAAACCCCAAAAGTTTTTTAAAAACCAACAAAAAAAAAAAAAAAAAACCCGACGATCCGACCTGGACTATATATGGAAAATTAAGAAATCGAGTATCAAATTTTGTTTTTATATAGATTATCTTCATATTAAGATCATAGATTAGGCATAGGCATGTTTTAAATATGGTTCTGGTAATTTTGGGATCCTATGTTTTTCTACCCAATTTATCTTATAACACCCAAGAGTTTTCTCCTAGTAGCAACATTTATGTAAAAAGGAAAGAACAGTAAACGGATCAAAATTTGAAAATATTAATTTTTTTCAAAATAAAATTTAATTTAATACTTTGTCTCTCAAAATCTAAAGATTATGAGATAGATTTATATTACCCTTATGTGTTTCTCTGCTTATAGAAAACCTGATTTTAATAACCTTGCATGGTCTATTTTAGATCATCCAATAAAAAGGGCCATGTCCAATTTTGATGGGAAATCGACTTTCCGTGCAACGCCATGCTGATTTTTTTCAATAATCAGCTTTACGGAAATCGAAACATCAATCGCCTATGTATATATGTTTTAAAAAAAAAGAAAAGTTGTCACCAATCATGGGCGGAAATGCTTCAGTTCATACCCGCCACAAGATTAACTCAAGCGGGTGAAGAACTGTGTCACATTGCACGGTGCCTTGAACCGGATTAGCGCAAAATTGACTTAATCCTTTGAGCTGCGTAACCTTCTTATCCCACTGCATTAAAGCCAAAACTAGAGCATCGGCACATGAAGTAATAATTCTTATGGCACTCACTATAACAGAAATAGAAAATCCATGTGCTTTGCAAAACGTAGTTATGCCATGACGTGGACTAAACCTCTCTTTAGTTTCCGATACTCAGAGGCCTGCAGAGTAAGTCACGTTTGTAAACGCTCTTTATTCAGACTTGGTATGCACTAAATTGGGGGAAAGAAAAAGAGACCGAGCGCATCTGACAGTTAACCATTTTTTTTTAAAGAACAACAATTTTCGATTCAAGACCTATGAAACTTGCCTTTTGCCTTGAGGAAATTTTTGGGTTTTGCATATGTTTGCTCTCTGTAAACTCATTATCTTTAATGAAACCTAAACCAAACATTGTTTTAATCTGTTCTTTCGTGCTTTCAAAGCATTTAAGATATCGTCGATTTAAAAAGTAGTTCGAACAATAATTGAAAACAAAATATTTGACATAGTGAAAATAGGTTGAGCTCATTTTAATAGCAGTACAAACCATCTGTTGCGAAAGGAAAGACCTGATTTGCCTTTTTTGCCTTATAGTTGGTGATTTTACGACATTTCAGTTTCATAGCAATTTTTAAACGTGCTTTGAAAATTGCAGTCGAGGGTTCCTGAGACCCAGCTGAATGGATTATTATCGTTTCATTTTCCCGACCCAAACATGAGAGATATCGGCCCATGCTTGCTTTTGTTAGATAGGACAAGAAGATGTAGTAGGAAAACTTTGTGAAATAAAATTTCTCGCTTCACTCTGTTTTGCACAGGGACTTTGTATACATAAATTTATCCCTCGTCGGACAAAACTAAAGTGTCTAAAATAATTGATACTTGTCTTTGTTTAGCTAGCTGACACAGAATGACTATAAACTGGCGCTAAGGTTTTAACGTATCTAAACATTTTTGAAATGGTCATCTTTTGTGGAATTGAGATTTAAAACCAATTGATTTGATTAGTTTTGCGGTTTAACAACATCTCTTGATTATGCATATAGATTAAAATAAAAAAATTATTACATTCAAGAACAAAAGTATACAATAGAGGTCTTTTAATACGATTGTTTGCGAACCATAGATTGAATTTCATTTTCAGTTTTGCATAAATTAGCAAGAACGATTCTTTGCAAAGACCAATATGCTTTCTGAATTATTTATATGTCCATAACTTTTAAAATGAAGGTGACCTTTTTTACATCATGAAAGTCTGCGCATTCTGTAAGGGATGATTAAACACTCAAGAAAAAATGAAAAGAGATAAATAAGAAGGTCCGATATTTTTTCGTCATCATCCTACGCTTTATCAGATTATTAAATTTATCTTTTTCTTAAGTTAAAGATTTTTCCGAACTCTACATATTGTTAAGCACTTTAATAAGGTATAACTATGTTATTGTGTAGCTCGATATGGTTTTGCAATGCAAAACATTATGACGAAAGAGGCTGAAATGCCTGATATTAATCTATTATGCCTCTTGGATTGTTTCTTTTATGTTTCTTTCCCATTCGATTTTCTTTTTCTTTTTGTCATGAAAGTGGTAGTTAATAGCAAGGACAACGAAATTGAAAACCCAATATTTGTGCTTTACTGGAAAACATGACACCAAGATAGAACCAAAGCAAAGTTAATGTGAAATCGATTCTAACGAATACATTGTCAGTACGAATGATATTGATCATCGTTGCTATTGTTGTTTTTTATTTATTATTTGATAGGAGATGGGATAATATGATATGATGAAAGAAGCTATAAAAGATTAATGCACTTTAGAAGGTTGGGCCTGGGAAAGGACATGGTAGAGCTTGTGATGATTATGACTGTGCACGAGCAAACTCAACAAGAAATAAATGTTTAATTAGACTGTGTCACGAAATCGCTCTGTGCTAGTGCTTCAGAATCAATGAAACCTAGAATGTTAGGAAATGTCTGTTATGACAGGATTAGTAATTGAAGTTAACATCTATTTGAATAATGCTAGACCGTTGAGACAATAATTTTATGTTGAATAAAACTGTAGAAAACTGACATGTTGGGGTTGGGTCGCTAGGAATAATTACAGCGACAAAAAGGAGAAATCAAATATCACATCAGCAGCATAGTTTGCCAAAAAGCAACTCACGTTGCAGAACTATTTCTCTCTTATCTAGATATATCATGTTTTCTCCCGCAAAGTGTTATTTATACTCATGCCTGAATCAACTTAACATGAAGTTTCATATTTGACCTTCTGCTTCCTCTACACTGATTAGTCCTTTTTTATTTTGCATCATCTATTACAAAAAAGATTTTCCAAACTGAACAACCTCGAAGTCTTCATTTAATTTTCTCCCGAAGCTTCGGAGACATTTAACTACCTTTCGATGACAATCATATGAACAACACATTCAGAAAAACACTATGGATCAAATGAGACATTCTGTGTTCATTAAATAAAGAAAATGGATGCAGATACGTGAGCACATGGGTACGGGCGTCAATGTTCAACAGCAAATTGATCGACTGTATATGAAAAAATGAAGAAAAAGACACATTGACATATAGAGGAAAAAAGACAGTAATATAAACAGTTGAAGAGAAAAATTTATAAATATGGATAGAGAGATAGATAGTTTGATATACATGTGAAAGCGATGGGTACATACGCAAACATATAAATTTATAAATGTATATATATATATATATATATATATATATATATATATATATATAAATGTATTATAAATTATACAAAATTTTTATATTACAGGAGTAGCTAAGAATATTTAGATCTATATGTTGTTCCGTTTAAGAAATAAAATAAATGTCAATGGGTAGTCATATAATTAATCGCAATGGGAAATGCGCCAGCTTTTTTTTTTTTTCGTTACTGTAGTCATACTTTTTAAACTTTTCATCCATGTGTTTCAATACTTAAAACCTCTTGAAGCTGAAGAGAGGCCATTTTCAAAACCTTTGGTGTCGATCAGAGACAAACGAAACGAAATGAAAAGCACAACCTTTTAGATTTCTTTGCTTTGTTGCACTTGTGTAACTGCGTGCCAGTCGATCTGAATAAAAGCGCTTTTCAAAGTCTAGAAAATCGATCGATAGGGGTTCGATCAAGTGATCATGGGAAGTTGAGAGCAGGGCGGGGAGGCGGAGGTGCTAGGAGACAACCAAAAGCAACTGCGGGGACACTGCAACAGGGTTGGGGTTAATCTTGAAACCACAGCATTTGTAGTTATAGTCGCTCTTTTCTCCCATAACATTTTTAGATATTATTTTTTTTTATAAATGGTATTATACCATGGTAACAATCATGTAAAATGGAACATTTGACACCGAGAGAGAGAGAGCGAGAGAGAGAGAGAGAGAGAGAGAGAGAGAGAGAGAGAGAGAGAGAGAGAGAGAGAGAGAGAGAGAGAGAGAGAGAGAGAGAGAGAGAGAGAGAGAGAGAGAGAGAGAGAGAGAGAGAGAGAGAGAGAGAGAGAGAGAGAGAGAGAGGGGGGGGGGGGCTAGAAAAGGGGGAAGAGTAGTTGAAAGGAAAAGAAAGAAATAAAAAAGTGTACGAGGAAAGGAGGAAGAGAAAATGGTTGCGCAAAATATTTATGACAATAAAAATGTCAGAACAAAGGGTTTTAAACATCAGGCTCTTTTTGATCAAACAAAAGAAAAATTCAATAACGGAGAACGTAATGCTGGGGAAAGGCAGATTGAAAAAAAAGGTGTGTGGGGGCTAAGGAAGAGAGGGATATAGCAGTGTTCGTCTGATACTTAACTTTCGATTATTATATTATTCATTGTTATGGAAAATGGCTGTGATTTATGTGAATCATTTTATTATTCAAAACAGATGTGGGGAAAGCGACGAGAAATAAATAAAAGGCCTCTTTAAAAGACTACATTGAAGCTCGAGACTTGATCCTACATCGGTAGGGCAAGTGAGAAAAAAAGAACAGCTATAAGCTCACTATGAAGATTTACAGTCGCAAATAATTTGTCAGGTCGTTCAAAGTGGTCAGCATAAATTACTTCGTCAAAAACAATGGTCATGTCCGCTCCACTGGATTTAACGAATGTAAAGCTGTACCATTTTGTTCTCGTGAAGGAGAGGTTCCCTAGAAAGACACACCATTACTATTACGTTAATTCGAGACCAATGTAACAAATGGTTAATAATTTGGCTCTATCTCTTTCGTATGCCTGTACCTCTCATAAAATTCATTTGCCAGTTTTATATGTCGCCTTCACTTTCCTCTGAACTCCCGGCAGGATTACCTCCTCCTTTAACCTACCTTCGCAGCTTTCGTATAGAAGCTGTCTGACAACTATGTGGCAGGCAACTGCTGAAAATAGCCTGTGAGGTGCCGGTACTTATATTATATTTAATGTCTCTGAAGAGGGGGCGAATTTCTCTCTTGAATGAACCTGACATTGGCTGTAACAGAGGGCCCTTGTTTAGACCTGTTGCCTGGATATTATAACACTTGTGGTTGTTTTCATATCGTCATGTTCCTTACCTGTCGCGATCCTTCAATTTTGTCCTGCTCTTGAGAAAATCAAACGAACCAAATGGGCTGTGTCATAGAGAGTGAGAGGAAACAGGGATACGAACATAAAGCTGCTGCGAAAGTGATACAGGCAAAGCCATGTAAATACACAGGCTTAAAGGGATAGGGAGCGCAGGACAAGTAACAAAATTCATACACAAAGGGAGTGAAAAAGGAGACAGAGAGAGAGAGAGAGAGAGAGAGAGAGAGAGAGAGAGAGAGAGAGAGAGAGAGAGAGAGAGAGAGAGAGAGAGAGAGAGAGAGAGAGAGAGAGAGAGAGAGAGAGAGAGAGAGAGAGAGAGAGCGAGAGAGGGAGGTAGGGAGGGAGAGAGAGAGAGAGAGAGGTAGGTATAGAGACATTCAGTCAGAGGATCAGAGAAGATAGGACATAAACGGATAAAGACTGACGTGACACATTAAAATAATTATAGACAGATATAGATTTGTAATTTTATCCACCTACTTACCTATCCACCTATCTATATTATTTAAGTTTCTCTATTTAACTATCTATTTATATATCGACCAATCTTTGTATCTATCTATCTACTTATTTTAAGTATCTATATTAATGAGGTACCATTCTATCAAAGCCTATTTATTTATAATATTATATATATTTATACATATCTATCAATCAATCACATCTTTTTATCTTCTAAATTTTAGTCCATTAACATACCCATGAGCCTTACAAAGTAAGGAGAATTCCATTTTGTTATTGGTATGAGGAAAATTTTATCTCAGCACTTAAATATAATGCTGCTCTTGCTGTAATGCATGATAATGCATGGTTGTTTGTAAATAAGTGTAGGCCTATATCAACTGATAAAAACATCGTTCTGCTCTACTTTTCTGTCCCTATTGTTAGCGAGGCACTGGCTTTAATCAGCCTGCTGATATCTACTGTAATCAGTCCAAATAGCTGTCTAAAAATAATCTGCCTGAAATGTTTACACGATCAAATCTTAAAATATACTTTATAGATTTCAAGACGAAGCTATCGCTATTTTTTCACAGCTTCCTGGAATAAATGATCAGGGAATAATGTGAATTTAGAAATTTATTCTGTTTGTTTTAAGTTTTTCGAAGCCCATCAAGCAATGACGCTAACATCAGTTTCAGGATGTGATAACTACAGCTGAACTTATTTATTCGGCCCGGTTCTCCAGCGTTTAATTTTTTAATTTAAATTTTTATTTTTATTTTTTTTTTTTTTTGTGACTACGCTTTGAAATTTTTATCTAAACTCCAAATACATTTTATGGAAGATTGAGAAGAAAACAATCGTAAACCAGTATTTCTGGAATCACACTTCAATAAAAAGAAATTCACCTAAATCTATCAGATTTTCACTCTACATTTACATCTTGAGATGGGTATTATATTTAACTAGATTCATTTCTTTTCATTACTAAAGAACTCCAAGTCACCTTTAAATTTGTTCATGGAATTTTCAATCTAGACAGCTTAGACTTAGATCTTAAATTCTCTAAAGATTTAATTTGACTAGACTAGGAAGGTGTCCTGCAAAATAAGAACAATTAGGTCATTATTTTTGGTAAATCCAAATCTACCTATTTATCGATGCTTTTAAACATTTAATATCCTGTAGGCTTTAAAGAAATGTGCATCTATGAACACCATTAGGCCCTCCTTACAAGAATGCAAAATACGCGTCTAAAAGGATCTTTAAAAAGATTTGGAAAGTACAAAAGCATCTGATTTCCCATAGATTAAGATTCATGTTTGTGGAGTTATTGAGATCATGTCGGCCGATAATCGGAGATATCATAATATATACACATTAGAGTTGTAGATAATGAATAAAAATACGTTTGAGGTACAAAAAAAATCACCAGCTTATCTGCTTATCGAATTAAAAAAAAATGAACAAACAAGGAAAACTTTAAAACGTGCTGAAATTACAATTGATTCAGCCACATTCTTTTCGTGCTAGGAGATATATAGAAATACAGCTTTATCTACAGAACGCTTTTCTAAACTTGTCTTTTGAGTAAATCTAACTAAAGGATTAAAATACGACCTGTTTGGTTGAGCACAGTACCACTGGCAAGATTTTGCCATCGAACCTCATTACACCTTTACTTGAAAAGAAAAAAAATATGACTAAACTAGCTCCACATTGAATGTAGCGAACCATTTGGTATATACTCGAAACCTCCAAATGATCGGGTTTTTTTCAGTGTCACGTTTGAATTTTGCAATAAATTAAAATTATTTTTTAGTATTTTTTTAAAATTATAGTTACCATGAAATATATCTGGTCAGGGAAATGATATAAAAAAGAATACAATAGAACGAAATGCTGTTATTCAAATAAGTATGCATGTAATTTCAGAATCCGAAAGCATTTTAGATTCCATAACGAAACATTTTGAATTTTACTATTCCATTGACCCTCACCTTCTGCAACAGACAATGTCCGACCAGGGCCTCCAGCCGCCAAGGTGGCCAAGAGCACGAAACCCAAACTCTTCATAGCAGATGGCAAGGAGACGCCCCTGAAGGGTGTCTGTCTGGTGTTCACGAGAATGCCTTCAGGGAAGGATACAAGTGTGACTGAGAACAACATGACCAAGGTTGGTAGAACTAAAACAGTTTGGAGTGCTTTTAATCGAAGTCCAGGTGGCCTTTAATAGCTCAGTGCTGCCTTAAATTATTGAATTTACAGCGACCAAGTACGGTTATTGTTTCTGTGAACCAAATTCGATAGGCCCTTAGCACCAAAAAATATACTCAGTCCCATCTCGTGTTTTGTTACATTTTAAATTGTCTCACTACTTAAAAGAATTTAGCCAAGGTACACAAAAAGAAAAAAAAAAAAAAAGCCCAGCTAGAATTGAAAAGGTGTTAATTCCTATCTGTTCTTGTTGATTCCAATTCGTTGTTCAATCAACAATAATTATCCACTTCTAGTCTTCGATCTATTGCTTCTTATATACTTTTCTACCCCGTAAGTGTATTTTCTTCTAAAGCTGTAACTTATTATGCTATTGTGTATCACAGGAGATCAACTTTACCATGCTGGATACTAATGGCCAGGGTGCCAACGGTCGCGGCCTTCTTCACGCTGTAGAAAGCGTCCTATCTGGTGTGTTCATCCCTGCCCTCAAGAAACTGGAGAACGGTTGGGAGCAGCTAGCCAATCAGAGTGGAGACTGCATCAGAAACGACTTTCTTAGTTCTTTGGACTCTTTTGTGTCCGTTCTCGTAGGTATGTAGATGTATTAAAGCTGAGCTCAGAATTTGCGTTGTTTTGATTGATCTTGAAAAGCTTGCTCTAAGTCTTATCGTCCTGCCTATCTTCCATAGAGTCGTTGATAAAAATATTAGGTTGTACATTGCTATTAGGTGAAATTGATGTTCTAGATAGACAAACTGACATCATATGATGAGGCCTTTAACTTATCTACCGACAGTTAAACCTGCTAAGAAGGTTCTTACGGATACAAAGGCGGGCGCTCTAACCAACAACCACCGACACTCTAGACAGTTTTCAATTATCAAGACTAAAAATACTATTCCGTGTGCTGCTGGTGCTCTAGTGATTCCAGTAATGTTTTCCATTTTAAAGCTCAGCCGGCCAATTTAAGCCTTAAGTTTTTCGACTTATAACAGGAGCACAAGAAAGCCTGGAGGAAAAAGTGACCTTGAAGCCTTGTGAAGGTTTCGAACTGCGGAAGGTCAACTCGATCGCAGACTACCAGACAGTGGCGAACAGCACAGAATCTCTGGAGAAGATAGAGGAGTGTATGAAGGTCTGGATTAAACAGATCGAACAGGTGTGCTTTTTGTTCTGATTTTCTCCCTTTATTTTGCTCGCTTGACTTACTCTCTTACAGTGGAATACACAAGATTTAGATAAAAAGTCTTTTTTATAGAAACTTCTTATGTTGTCCACGAAAAACTAATTTTAACTTTTTTTTCCCTAAGCAACAAAAAAAAAAAAAAAGAAATAAATAAAAAAAGAAAACCAGTCTTAATTTCTTTATCGCTCTTGGGTACGGTATTTATAACTTTGGGATTAATATTTCGCCCATAGTTTTCCAACGTAATGTTTCTCTAAGTTGTAAAAGTATTCGTCATCACATTTGATACACAGCTAATTTGGAAAACAAAGGGTTGTAAAAAATTGCGCCCTATCAGTCATCGAATCACGTGTTTTGTATTGATGAAATCTAAGTTCAAGAAACAACCAAACTATCGGATTCTAACACATATCTTCTCATAGATACCAAACATTTCATTCAAAAACAGTTGTAAAAAGTTAGACTGTCAGGTTACTGAAACGGTGCAATTAAACGTGTTTCGAGAGGTGCGAAATCATTCTGACGGTTTTCAATTTGCTTGAACCAGGTTCTTGCTGAGAGCGAACAGATGAGGCGGGAGGCAGACGACATTGGGCCGCGTGCCGAGTTGGAGCATTGGAAGAAACGCATGTCAAAGTTCAACTACCTCGTGGACCAGATCAAAGGTCATGATGTGAAAGCTGTACTGGGCATCTTGCATGCCGCCAAGTCCAAACTCATCAAGGTTAAATGATTTCAGTTATTGGATTAAAATGCTAAGAAAATGTTCTTTCGATAAGTTAATTTTTGTGAAATTTGAGGTATAAAATTGTCGTTTTATGAAGTGAGATTTTCTGCTTACTTGCATGCAATTTCTGTGTGATAACAACTGAAGCCACAGACTAGCGACAACATCATTTGGTCTTGAGCAACTATATTTCTTTCGTGTTTGAACTGTTGAAATTCTGGAACATTTTCAAAATAAGTGACTCCACATTCATTCGTTTTCATGAAACCACTGACTCATAGCTCACACTAATATACAAACTCCGAGAACCTTTGAAAAACAACTGAAACGAAAACAAAAAAGCAGATGGCTGTGAATATTCTCACTCCTTCATTGCAAATGGAAATCAGACAACAGACTATGTCCCAAAAATGACTTGAGCTCAGCAAGTCTAGGTGATTGATTGGGCCATGTGAAAAATTGTATGGCGAGAAAAAAAAGGAAATATATATGGAACCCTATATCAATGCCGCAAATGTAGAATTTTGATGACAACCATTTCGTCTTGAGCCAAAAAATGTTACAGTATACACTCAGTTTTTACGATAGGTCGCACAATAAATTACTTGTAAAAAATTTCCTTACACTTCTCTTTAAAAACAGTCTGCTTAAGATGTCAAAAACCCAAGACACACTGATGTAATTTTCTTATCTCTCCAGCCACTCATTAGACTTGAGACTTGTGAATCCGACGATATAGTTGCTTTGTTTTACTAACATTATTTTTGTTTTGTCCCTTCCGACTGTCAGGTGTGGCAAGAGCTGGACCGACGTATAACTGATACAGCAAACGAAGCTAAGGACAATGTTCGCTTTTTGTACACTTTGGAGAAACTTTGCGATCCACTTTATAACAGTGACCCGGTAGGTCTGGCACCACCTAGTGTATAATAATACTTTTGGGACTCTTAAAGAGGATCATCATTAAAGATGAAGAAACTTGGTTTGGTTGAGACTCTAGTCTAATCAATGGAAAAACTACTAACTCATACATGTAGTTAGTTTTGAAACTATGTAATTATAACAAAGACTGTATCTGCATTCAAGTGCATCGAATGATCAACTTTTGATACAGCGTAATCTGATGGACTTCTTATCGGGAATTGTCACCAAGTAACGGTTATTTTCTTTCGTCATTTCAATTTCATAAATTGGCATCACCATTATATCTATATCGCACATACTAGAATAATTCAGCGCCCAATCGTTACCAAACGTTGTGTAAAATTTGTCATTCCTATTATTTTGATTTTGAGGTGGGCATGCTTGATGGTATCCCAGCCCTCATCAACGCCATCCGCATGGTGCACAGCATCTCGCGCTACTACAACACCTCTGAGAGGATGACGTCGCTCTTTGTAAAGGTGAGCCAAATTTTTAGTTTATAAATTTATGCCATAAACATTTCTGTTCGTAACCCCCCCCCCCCCCACACACACACATACACATATACTTCAATAACAGACAAAGATTCCTATCCAAATGCACCTAAAAGTAAGTAATAATTACTGACCGCTATAGTTGTATTTAATGCAATCCAACATCTCGCCTCCCAACTCCCCTTCTCATGTTTTAAATCGAAAACATGATGATATTCACTTTCCCCGAACCAAATTTCAGTGGTACCAAGTGCAATTTGTTCTTCATGGTTCTTTAAGTATTCTCGTAGCTCAACATTATGAAAGGCATTGATTCTAGAGCAACTTGTCGTTGTTCCCTCCAGATCACCAACCAGATGATCACAGCCAGCAAAGCTTACATCACAGACAACAGAGTGGAGACCGTATGGTCGCAGGATATGTCCGTGGTGAGACAGAAGCTGGAGGCATGCATAAAGCTCAACGACGAGTACCAGAAACACTTCCACAAAACAAAGGTAGAATAATTTTGTACAAGCTACAATGCAGCAAGACTCCTCTAAGGATTGCAGTTTATCAAAATAGGACAAAGTCTAAAATACTTCCTGAATTAGAAGCTCTTCCAAATAAAACGCACAGCTATTTCTACAGTCTGTTTTAATCAGACATATCAAAATTTGCTGAATAAGAAGCTGAACAAAAAATCCGATCAAAAAGCTTTTAATATGAGGATGAAGAAGAGCGGGCGAAGGCAAGAGAAGAAAAAGAGTGGAGGAAGGGTAAGAACATTATAATGTGAATACCGATAAGAGTAAAAAAAACAAAAAAAAAAAAAAAGAGAGAAAGAAAATGAATGAAAGAGAAAGTATTGATAGAATCACAGAATAAAAAGAAACAAAATTTTCTCCACGCAAGGTCTACTAGACATTGAGAGCGATGCCTCATTTCACTGAGTTTGACCTGGAATGCAAGTCTCTTCCGACAAGTAAAAAATACTTGATCACTATAAAGGAAATTGAGAACTGCATTGATTTCTCTATAATTTTTGTCTCTATACTTTCAAACTTTGACAGAAAAAGAGCTAATTTGATTTAACTTCAACTTTTGATCACAGTGCGGTTGTCTCCACAGGCAAAATTAGAAACAACACCGAACGAGCGGCCATTTGACTTCTCAGAAATGTACATTTTTGGCAAGTTTGATACTTTCACTCGGAGACTTAAGAAAATACTGGACATGTTCGACACTATTGACAAGTACTCGCATCTTTCCGAAAGCAAGATTGAAGGTAATTAACGCTGTTTATATTAGTTATTCCCGCTCTTAGATTTTTCTATATCATAATGTTTCGCAATACGCGCCAAACCTTCATTGGAAAACTCGTGAATTCCGAGTCGCAACTTTCACTAAAATCACATTTGAACCTGATTTCTTTGAACTATGTAAACATTGGCATTAATATTTGAGTCAAATTTCATGTCTCTAAATTTATTGATGGTAAATATCCTGTATTGAAGGCATGGAACTCAACGCAAACAAGTTCTCAGTGATTGTCACCTCCATCCGCAAGCGACCTTATGACTTCTTGGACCAGCGCAAGATGGAATTTGATCAGGATTATGATGACTTTAAACGGCAAATTGGCGAGTTACATGTAAGTAGTAATATCATCAGCTTTAGAATTATAGTTTTAATCAAATGGTATACTTTGTGAATCATTGAAGGTTGTAAAAATAAGTCACAACATGCCATAGCGTAGAGAAAAAAACACTTAATATGTCATTTTTTTACTGTTCTAAGTCTTATAATAATTCGCCTGAAATTTCAAATTTCCCTGCCAACACTAACCCTTCAGACAATTTCTCTAGAACCTTTACCACTTAACGTCTTCTACTTCTTGTACTATCAATACTTCTACTAAAACTACTACTGCTGCTGCTCCTGCTTCTACTAGTATTGCCACTACCACTACCACTACTGCAACTACTTTTCAGAATACCCTCATCAATTTCATGGATGGTAAATTTGAGAAAATAAGTAGTACACAGCGTGCACTCATCCTGCTGCGGAAGTTTGAGCTCCTCCGTCTAGACAACCTGGGCATCCACGAGAAATATCAGCGCATTCTTCAACACTACAGGTATGTGTAGGTTTTTTGTTTGTTTGCTTTTTGTTTTTTTTAATTTTGTCCTTGTTATCCAATTTGACTATGAGAAGAGCTGCGTCAACCAATTCATAAAGGCAGTGGTTTAAGACGCTTAAAATATCCATAAACGTGGCCTTTAAATTTCTACATTCTCAATTACTCATTCAAATTATAAAGACATTTCACACACATTTCGTGGTTTTCCAATATTCTGCCACTATCATTTTGAAGCATTTGTAGTCATCTTTCAAAGTTCGCATTGTTTTCTATGAAAATGGCATATGTTACATTTATTTAAATACACTCTGTTGTTGAAGAGGAATTGACGATGTAAAAGACTAGAGGTTTATAATGGACGCAGTTTAAAAAAGCTGCAGAGATATCTTTCAACATGTCCTCAATATTTCTGAAAGGCATAGAAAAAAGTACTGAAAAAGATATATGCATATCCTGCAGACATTGTGTGACCCATATTGGCATCTTAGATGATACCTTTACCAATCGCTTAATGAAGAAACAATAAAATTTGTGAGTCTTGCAGTTTTGATTACCGGGAGTAGAGTTTCATTCAAAATAAGTAGACTTCCTATTGGTTAGAGAAAAATGAGCCGTTGGTTGGTAGGCATTAAGTAATATTAACCATACAATGCACGATTAGGGCGGTAGTAAATAATATTGAATTTTGAATTGCACCTAGTACCCCTAATTTTCGGAATAATATATAATAAATATGAAGTAGATCCCTTACGGGCGCTTTCGATTTTACGGCAAAAATAATTGCTGTATTTTTTCCAATAAATAACCCGTTGTCTAGCCCAGTAATTTACTTTCTACTTTTGGGAGAGTCTCCAAATAATACTACTTTAATATCTACTATCATTTTGATTGTCTTTTCTTCCATTGAATTTGCCGTGCTGTAGCCGCGACATCGACATGGTATCCAGGGTGTACCAGAAACAGAAGAACGACCCGCCGCTGGACCGGGACCACCCACCGATTGGAGGAAAGATTTCGTGGGCTCGGCAACTCTTCCGTAGAATTCAGGTGATACTTCAAGTTATAAAACAAGAACTACGGGGCTGGCAACAGATCTCTGAACTGAAAGCAGCATATTGCAAATGCATGAGATTGTAAATGTTAGTCAAGAGGAAGTCAAACAAACATTAATTTTACATCGGCTTTGCATGAAAATCTTTCAGCTTATGAAGTTTTTCTCAAATGCTCAATTTCGATCAATTCAACAGTTACGTTTTTTGTTTTCTATAAAAGATTCATATTTATTGTCTATATAAAAAAAAATCATAGCACAAAGGTAACATACCTCCCTCAAGAACCACCAATTTGCTTCATTATAAATTCATTAAAGTAACATTATAAGCTCAAGGCAAAGCAATGATACTTTTTGTGTGTGCAAAAGAGAGGAGCTTCAAAGACTTGACAGCAATAAAAAGAATACTATTGACCATGTAAAGAAAACATTTCTATTTGATTACAGGGCCCCATGGAAGTTTTCCAACGACACGGAAATTTGCTTCAGGGCCAGGAGGCGAAGAAGATTGTCAAAAACTACAACAAAATCGCCAAGGTTTTACTGGAGTTTGAGATGCTTTACCACAGAGGATGGCTTAGACAGGTGGGCATGTACAATGTATAAGGATTTTATTAATCATATGAACATCTAAAATATCCTTTGTTCTAGCATCACCAGATTAAACTAATGTCATATTAAACTTTAAAACTTCAGTTCCGCATGACGGCAGCATTGTACTTTCAATCTTAATTTTTCTTCGAGAGTTCTACTTTATATATTCATACAAGAGACAAGATGAGTAAGCCTTTTATCTTAAAGTAAAAGGATACAATGTAAAAATTTAAAACAGGAATCCTTCTAGCTTTCTAGCTTGTTATGGAAAGTTTTAGAATTTTCTTCATTAAGTTTTTTTTTCCCTACCATTTCATCATTACAGATGGAAGCTGCAAAGTCTGGACTTCAGGCCTCCCTACTGGTTCGCCATCCTGAAACAAAGGAACTCTACGTGAACTTTGACTTCCAAATTTTTACCATGATCAAAGAAACCAACCACATGAGCCAACTGGGCCTTGAGATTCCATCCATCGCCAAAACCATGCGCGCCAAAGAGCTGGAATACAAGAATAATTACTCTGCTCTCACAGTGAGTAGTTTCTTATATTTGAACTTTTATTTGTGTCCTGAACTGAGATACGTGCTACAATATCAAATCCTCCTATTGTAACGCAAATGTTCATAGTATGTTCACCATACTTACACTGATGAAAAGTATATCAAATATCATTTCACACGGAATTCTTATTTATCTTGAGTAAAATAATAGCACATAATAGAATGTTTCATATTTTCACCAGTCAGTCTCAGATATCACCTGATCTCAATATTAAGATGCCACTCCTAGAATAAGAATTGAATTAATTCATTATGGAAGATTGTCATCTCTAAATTAAAACACAATTGCATCCTAATAATGGTATAATTTTATGTCAAACAAGGTTTCATATTCTAGCAAGCGAAAACTAATCATCATTCTTAATCTACCGCAGTCCAATCTAATAAGAAATTTATGAGTGTGTCGTGGTAGATAAGTCATATGGATTTTAGGTAGAATTTCATGACAATTGTCAGGTTTTCCTTTTAAATCAGTTCAGTTGTGCACATGAGTTCCTAACCTGGGGTTGGGCATCTCCAAAGTAGCTCAGAACTCAGTGTAATTGACGGTAGAACGCTTCTTTACTAAAACTCGAATTTTTTTTGCCCAGATGATGCTGGAGGAGAACAGACGCGTGCGGGCCAAAATTCCTACAGCGTTCGAGGCTTTGATGGGTCTTCACCTGGCCAAGGTTGACGATGCCCTGGAACCCGGATTGACCATGTTATCTTGGACATCGGTCAAGATTCCAGATTTCGTCGAAAATGTGTATAGGTCAGCAAATTAAATAGTCGATATGCGTATGAATATCTGTTCGAATGAGAATGACAATAAACTCCTCTTACCTATCTGGAAAGATCTCATGACTTGTACCTATGTTATAAAACCGTTGTAAGATCACATTGTGAATCCAGACAGATCTACCTGTGTCTTTTTGGGGTGGTGTTTAGGTCAACATTTTGTTTTTATCCAGTAAACAAAAAACAACTAGGGAAGTGATTACATGTATCTGGTTCTTCATAGTTTTTCAGTTCGTAGAAAGCATTTGCCTCCCACATGCCATCTGCTTAAAATTCTGAATTGAAATGTGGCAAAAGATAGAAATAGATTATTTTTTTGTATTAATTAACTTATTTATACAGGATGTCGATTTCTGGACATATAATAATACTAAGCCCTTATCAGTTCTAGCATCTTCTAAAGAAGGGTATTGTCATAAACCTCATTTCATCTCCGAAATTTATTTATTCAAGCTCCCTAGCGGACCTGGAGCTCTTAGTGGATCGCGCCCATGACGTCACCGAGTTCCGTATTGACGCCATCTTGAAGGATATGGCCACCACAACCCTCTGCCAGCTGCCTGAAGATGAGCCATGGACGGTGCAAGATTTTCTCGACAACACTAACGTGAGTCAGAGACCTTATTGATTACATAATAGACACGTACAAATGATAATCAACATTTCAGAAAGTGCTAGCGTAAGCCCTGGTTGAATCTAGGCCCATTTCACCTAGATATAAACAGCCATCGTGTTGATTGAAGGATATAGGTGTGATTATTAGCACAATTAAGTCTTTCATTGTATGCTATACCATGCACCATGGCACTTCTTATTCTTTAGGTGATGATTACTGTGATTGTTTTCAGAGATGCGAGGTTTTGGTATAGAATTATAGTTGTTGTTTAAAAGCACCTTGATACCATGTTCTCAATTTATCGACCGTTCATTGAACATTTCTTCTGTCTCATTTGAGTATTTTTATTGCGCACTTTCTTGCTTTATTCTGAAGTTTTGATTTGCAAATTATTTCCAAAAAGCAAGAACTTTTATAAAAAAATTTGACTTTTTCTACCTGAAAGGCAAACAAAAGTAGCACTGAAGTTCATCATGTAATAATAATAATAATAATAATAATAATAATAATAATAATAATAATAATAATAATAATAATAATAATAATAATAATAATAATAATAATAATAATAATAATAATAATACACTCAAAGAATCAAATTTGCTTCACATCTTGCCCACAACGAAAAGGTAAGAAGCATGGGGAAAAAAGAATGAAAAAAATCACTTTTTTGAAAAGCATTCCTACATCTTCTTTACTTTTTTTTCTTTCTGCCCTCCAGAGACTCTGTCTGCGCGGTTCTCAGATCCTGCAGACGAAGAGCCAGACAGTGGAGGAAGCGGCCAACGAGCTCATCAACATGCTGTGTGACGAACAATCCAGTAAGCAAGAGGGCGAGGAGGAGGCTGAGGAGGAGGAAGATCTGGGCTTTGAGGAAGAGCCAGAGGCTGATGGTAAGCCCAGCTACTCTTAAATTGATTTTTAAAGTTGTGCAAGGAATTTAAAACTAGTTATAAAGTTTAAAAAATGTTTCAGTTATGCGAGACAACATGAACGATGTATTTAAATAAACTCTGGTTGTTTGAATATCTTAATATCCTACTGTTTAATTGGTTAATTTTGGAGTCCTCTTCTTATGAGTAACGCTGTTATTGTTTACTTCTGGCTTTTAATTCATCTCACTATTATCCTCTGTTCATTAATTTCTGGCAAATCATATTACTAGGACAAGTTCCTTAAAATCGCCTTCTAACCTCCCTTTCTGAATCGCTCTTTCTGTTTGTCTGTCTGCCTTTCTAAAACTTACCCCTTCTGTATGTCTATCTATTTTTCTGCCTTCCTGTCTGTCTCTTTCTCTCTCTCTGTGTGTCACTTTTTCTGTCTATCTCTGTCTATCTTTATCTCTCTAGCTCACTATTTTTCTTATTACAAATGTTTCTGTTTTAATTTCTATATCTTACTAAAAATTCAATTTAATCTACATCTATCAGCATTTTCACTTTCTTCCTCCCTACATTTTCTCTGCCTTCTGCTATCGCTATCTCTCTCCTTCTATTGAACAGTCTTTGTCTGCATCTGCTTTATTTATATCTTTGATAGCCTCTGGTTTAATCGTGGGTTGTTTTGTATTTTAGGTTAATTTATCAATTATAATCTTGGAGTCCCTATACATCAATCAATCATTTTGAAACCCTGCCTACACTGTTGCTATTTCCAGAAGAGAAAGACAGTGCAAGAGATGAGGGCACCGCCCCCACGTCAGCCGCTGCGTCACGTGCCGGTAGCCGTAAGTCCCGCCCAGTGTCATCCAAGGCCCACGCAGCTGCGAAGAAGAAGAGAGAGATGCGGGAGAACATTGAGGAGTCCGCCATGGACTTGCTGACGCACTTCAATAACCGGAACCTGGACGCTCTGCTTAAAGCCACTCGAAACACACTTGAGTCTCTGCGCAAGCGCATTACATCAAGCAGCATGGCACATTATATTGGTATGTTTGTAAGGAATTTTCGTGGACAGTAAAAAAACTATGTAGAACCCGATCCTGACATTTATACAATCTAGTACCTCAGAGTGCATAGCATCGTACTAAGTCAATAGAGTATACTTTTTTTTTCATTTTTCTTGTCAGGCATGAAAAAACAATGATGTGCAACTAAAATCCTCATATAATCTTCTTAGTGAACACCTTTAAATCGGAGATGTGTAAATACTCACAATTGGGCCCCAAAAGCTCCTCTCCCCTGGGATAATCTGTCCGCAGAAGACAAAGATAAGCTTTGATTACTTTCCTTCAACTTCAAAATTCATGTCACAACTTATCACATTCTTTAGGTGACAGCTCAGCCTACGGCGACCACAAGCGCGACAGCCGGCCATTCTTCCGCACCAATGCCACACTGGCCATCCCGCAGATCGTGATGCACCCGGCACTGGACGAGGTCCAGCAAGCTCTCAATAAGGCCGTCCAGAATGTCATTAGTGTCAGTGGAGCTGTGGCTCAGTGGAGCAAGGAGCGCAAGAGGATCGTTAAACCAGGTGAGCCGATACCGTGGGTTAGCTCAGGCTCTGAAAAGTTGACCCAAGAGACACTGGCACTCATCTCTAAAGTAGAGCTAATACACATTTAACTAAGCCTTCGAAAAATTCCGGCAATGTCATTAAGAACTTACAATACGCTGTTACTTGTTTATTCATAGTTTATCATTTAGCAACCAAAACGGTCAGACGTGCAAAAATAATGCTCTTAATCGAAGATTTCTGTTAGTTAAATTTACTGCTTGACGTAGCAATTAAGGCATCGGATAAACTCTGGTCCAAGTTGTCCTTGAGTTCGCTAAAATTTTGTCTGTCCATATTTGCAGAAGTCTTCGATATCAAAGCCTAGTCAAGTCATACTGTTGAACAACATATAATAATTCGGCAGATACTTTAAAATGTAAATTAGAGATTTGATACTTTGAAAAACCAACAAAACCAATTTATATCAAGATTTTTTTAAAGTTATCAGAGCAAGAATCAAATTTTTTTTTATAAAAATATCTCGTATGTTTGCTAGCAGAATAGCATTGATAAATTACAATGTATACATAGATGTGAATTGTACAAACACCATCATATCCTCTTCTTCTGTACTAATCTTAAAACAGGAAAAACAGCCATTGTGGCACCTTCTTTACAAAAATTACAGATTTAAATAGTTTACAATTTATCGCCCTTCATCAGCAAGGCATCGCATGGTTAAATTTGGAAATTTGATCGATCTATTAACATCTGGTTCTGAATGACCCTCACTATGTGAAAGTATAATTCATCACTTAAAGAAACCATTGGTTCAATTCTGGCATATATTGATCTTAGATTTTTGGCTTTTATATCAATGACTATTGTTTCGGTAAATATGCAACTTCTCTCTTCCCTCCAGCCCCAGTGGACAGTCAGCCCACAGATGTGCAGGACCGTAGGATGAGCGTTGCGAGCGCTGCTGCATCAGAGGCGTCGCATCCAGAAGGCAAGAAGGGGAATGAGGGCGGCGGAGATTCCATTACTAACATGGTCATCCAGCATCAGGCCAGAAACTACTTCAAGTCCGTCTCTGAGAACAAGGAAATTGCCAAATTAGCATCTCTTCTCTCCACCAGTATCAATTCCAACAAGAAGGTGGGTGCAACTATGATGGCTCAAAAGATCAGATTTAATTATTATTCATGACTTGGTCTATACGTTTCAGTCTCTTTAATGTTAAACTGACTCTTAAGCTCAACTTTTTCTTCTCAAAAATATTATTTTGTTGCTCTGCATGTTCATCTTATATATAGATAGATGACCAAGAACAAACGGAATGAATCAAAGCCTTATTATGTCTAGAATGATATAATATAACTGAGGTTGAAACTATCAACTACTGCCTGCGCCAATTAAAATTATTTAAAGACTTTATGAGAAGATAAATAAGCTCACAACCAACAGCTATGAGAGCCTAACCATCTTAACGAAACGACTTCACAGGAAGTAACCACGGCTCTCGACCAGTTCGCGGACTACCACAAGATCTGGGAGAAAGACAGAGAGGTTGCCATGGAAGAGTTCATGAAAGATGACCCCAAGCTATCAGAATTCGAGGCGGCCATCAAGGGTTATGAGAGCATGGAGGTGGATATCAATAGCCTGCCAGAGTACTACGATGCTGGACCAATAGCTCTTTACACAGGTGTGTACTAATACACTACCTCTCTTGCGGCTAACCGTAAATATTTTGATAAAGTATATTTGATAAACTATATTTCCCTCTAAGGTTGAGGGAATGAGGTGTGATCATCCCTCTTCGATGCATCTTAGGTACTCTAACATGATGAGCTGGCTTTACAAATAGATATGCGGCACTTTTAAAGTGACTGTAAAGCTTTTGTTTTCGATTTAGAGCAGAAATGTTCATTATCATTGAAGAAAACAACTTGAATGACGAGAACGATGTTAATCTGAGTAAGGCATATTTCAGCTAGTTTCATATTGGTCCTTGTTTCGCAGAACACCTGAAGATCGGCTTGACCACAGAAACAAAGGCGTGGCGTATGATCTACGGTAAATACTGCAACACAAAATACTGCACCTCAATGGAGGAGATCTTCAACTTCATCGAAGACCTCAATAAGCGGCTGGCTCGTCCAATCAAAGATCTTGATGATATTCGCTTTTCAATGGCGGCTCTCAAGGACATCAGAGAGGCAGAGATCAGGATTGACATGGATATTGGACCTATTGAGGTAAGACGGAGTTAGTCATTTGTTCCGGAGGAAGAAAATTGGTGTTTGATTTTTTTTTTTCAAAAAAAATATTTCGCTTTGCTTTATCTGTTATTACCAGATTGCACAAAATCTCCCAATCTATGACATCCCCCCTCAATAAAAAAAAATAAATGAATGAACCCGCCATCAACCTACCAACCCCAAAATAACATGTATATTATACAGCTTTGCTGAAAGTACGACTTGACTGTACTACTTTCTCGAAAATCCTTAGTTAAAGCGGCTGAATTAACTTTTAATCGACCCATAAAGCTTACAGATTTAAGAAAGGCAAATTAAATTCCAGCACAATTTTTTTCACTTCGAGTACAGGAGTCCTACGCGATGCTTAACAAGCATGACCTGAAACCGGAGAAAGAAGAGTCGGAGAAAGTGGACACTCTCCGCTACTCCTGGGAGCGTCTCCAGGCGCAAGCTGTTGAAGTACAGGACCATCTCATCAAAATACAGCCCAACTTCAAGTCAGAGCTCATTGAGGATGTTAAGACCTTCAAAGTGGACTGTGACGATTTCTATGGAAGTTATGATGAGGTAAAAGTTTCATTTTTATTTGTTATCTAATAAACATGTTGCAAAACATCGCAATATACATGTCTATATTTATAGATAACGACAGTTTTTAGTTTATCAAAGTAAAAATTAAAATTCCAGTCACTATAGATTCCCTTTCAAAAGGTAACCGCTTAGACCCTTTTTACGAAATAATGTATGGCAAAAAGGGAAAGCAGAAGCTTCTCATGTAGACAAGTTAATCTACAAAAAGAAGGCCACTAGACAACTGCGTTGCACCTACATTGTCTTCGTTTAACATAAACAGTGTGGTCGCAGCTTAGAAGTTATTTTGATCAACTGTTTACAGGAAATGCGTCATTTAAAATCCTTTGGATAATGTCCTGCTTTGAATCTAATGAAAAGTCTCTTTAATTGCTTTCGTTAATACTTAAGCCCCATTAGCTTCTGAAAAATTGCATTCCAAACTGAAAAAAAAAATATCGCATACCTTTGTTACTTGACAAATCATACTTCTTTCTTTCCCTAAACAGAAAGGACCTATGGTTCCTGGTGTGGCACCACGAGAGGCCTCAGACCGCCTCATCATCTACCAGAACACATTCGACACCCTGCACCGCAAGTTTATTACCTACACGGGCGGGGAGGAGCTGTTCGGCTTATCGGTAAGCGATTCTTGCTGCATAACTAAAGAAATATGATGGCAGTTCTAGATTTTTAAATCCTTGATAGGTTGGAAAAAAATTCAATTGATTTTTTTCTTTCACAAGCTATCTGAAATCGGCGAAGAATGGACGAAGAAGGAATATCCAGTCAGAGCGATGTTTTTGCTCTTGCATGATTATATTATCTTCAAAACATCAAACATCTGTTAACGAAGTAAATATTGCATCTCTTTAATCTAGGGTATCAAAGACGATGTAATATTTTTTAGGGTTTTGGGGAAAAACAAAGTGTGGTTACACATTTACAACTTTTTCAAGTGTTCCGAAATGAGAGTAAAATGCTCATCAGGTTTTATTTTTTCTTGGTCTACCTTTAGCAAAATGCCAAAAATAAAATTATCGTGACTTACAGGACTTTGAGAGATATCGTATAAATAGTTTTGACAGGTTTGTCACCAGATGAATTGTCTGACATAAACCTATTTTCCCCATAGGTATCGGAGTATCCAAAATTGCTGCAAATCAAGAAGGAGCTGAACCTCTTACAGAAGCTTTATGGACTCTACAACAATGTGATCGACACTGTTCACGGCTATTACGACATACTGTGGGCTGACGTCAACATCGAAAAGATCAACAACGAACTTCAAGATTTCCAGAACAGGTAATTAAGATTATGATGTAACAAACTATATTCTTAATCAATATGGACATAAATGAATTTCAATTGTAGACTAGGTGCTTTTGTCCTAGAATTTAAGGAACAATTTTGTTATGAATAATTATATTTTCATTTTATGTTTAGGAAATTAAATGCGCATCCCAAAAGAGACAAAGATGGGGACAATTGAATACAATGAAGAAATGAAATGGTCGGCAAATTGACAAGGAGACTAATAAATCGTGAACGAAGGAGATTGCTAACAAGCTTGTTACAGACATTACCATTTTGTATGGTCTTGCAATGTATATGTTTGATGAAGGGAAAAAAACTGGCTTTTTTTTATAAAGTTTCTTAACATATTAAATGTGATACGAAATACGTAAATATATTTCAATAGATTCAATGGAGGATTTATCGAGTCTTAGTTATGCAGTTGTCGTTAATTATAAATGTATCAAAGGGCGAATGATCCACAATATTGTTATTATTAAAATTTATATAATGCTTTAAATGGAGGAGATCAGCTTAGGAAAACTAGGATTCAACTTATGTTTTCATAAAGCATGAACTAAAACTTTATAGCTTTGCTATATAACATAGACAATTTTATAATTTTCCAAAAATTGAAACCACACTTATACCAACAAATCTATAAACTCTTTCTTTTCCTCTCGACCATCAGGTGCCGAAAGTTGCCTCGAGCCCTCAAAGACTGGCCAGCGTTTGAAGATCTGAAGAAAACTATCGACGACTTCAACGAGATGGTCCCTCTGCTGGAGCTAATGTCTAACAAGGCCATGAAGGCTCGCCATTGGCAGCGCATGTCGGACGTCACTGGTCACGTGTTCGACATCGAGGGAGAGAACTTCACGCTCAGAAACATTCTGGAAGCCCCCTTGCTTAAGTTCAAAGAAGAAATTGAGGTTAGTGATGATAATAAGGATAAAGCCTTGGGCGGAAATGAAAGAAAATTTTTGGATAAAAAATTTTTTGTCTAGTCATCTGTTAATACCAATCTAAATATATTGTTGAGAAACATAGTCTGTAAAACCAGACAGTCCTTTTTAGCTGAGAGAGTAATAAAATCAATTAAAATAAGTCTAATCATTAAACAAATAAAAATTTTGGCACATAAATAAAGTTCAGCATACGCTTATATCATTGATGCCATAATTTTCTTTCTTAACAATAAGTAGCATTCTAAATTTAATGCATATTATATTACCTAAAACTTTTCTTAAATTATTGATGTTTTTCATTTACATACTGAAAATAAAGTCAAAATGACAATGAGTAAGTTTCAATTTTTTTGAAGATTGATGAAGACGCCTAATCAAAAACAAGATTTTGCACTTTTATAACAACACATCGTCTTTTCACAGGACATTTGTATCAGTGCAGTTAAGGAGAAGGATATCGAAGCCAAATTGAAGCAGGTGGTCACAGACTGGGGAACCCAAGAGTTCACCTTTGGCAACTTCAAAAATAGAGGAGAACTCCTGCTTCGTGGAGACACAACCGGTGAAATTGTCTCCCTTATGGAAGATTCCTTGATGGTTCTTAGCTCACTTCTTAGCAACAGGTGAGCACAAAGGTTTGACAATGAATAACGATGTCAAGCTTTCCTGTACGAGAAAGACCAATATTTAGGCAGCTCGAGTAAAAATTATACAAAAAAATATAAACGATCTTTTTTGTTTTCTCTTACTTCAACAAAACCATAAAACTCTTGAGTCACAAATTTCACACTTCTTTTCTTCTTCTGACAGATACAATGCTCCATTCAAAAAGAACATTCAGACATGGGTGGCCAATCTGACCAACTCCTCAGAGATTATTGAGAACTGGATGACTGTCCAGAACCTCTGGGTTTATCTTGAGGCTGTCTTTGTTGGTGGAGATATCGCCAAACAGCTACCAAAGGTTGGGCAAGATAAAGTTTAACGCTTTAAACTAACGCAGATAAAACTGCAATATCGATGGTAATAAAAGTGATTCCAAAACACTGATTTAATAACGTTATAGCTTTCTTCTCCACTGTAATTAGAATAATTAAGTAAATAAAACCTAATTCCTTGACTGAGTGTTGCGTGTCATTCTTTACACACAAATAAAGATAGAGTGCTTAATACCATACAAGTGGTCATTCTTTGAAAACGATGCTCTGCCTTCATCTTTATTTTTTTCACTCTTTTACAACCATTCTTAGGGCAAAATTTTTATACTTCTGTTATTTCTCCGATTCCTTAGTCAATAGGAATATTACGGTAAAAAAAAATTCTTCGACTTTAACAGGAAGCTAAGCGTTTCAGCAACATTGACAAGTCATGGGTGAAGATCATGACCCGCGCTCACGAGACACCGAACGTTGTGCAGTGCTGTGTTGGGGACGAGACGCTGATGCAGCTGTTGCCCCATCTTCTCGAGCAGTTGGAGCTGTGTCAGAAATCTCTCACTGGGTATGGACCTTTATGTCTTAGATATCCATGTTGATCTATGAATGTATATTCACACATGGGTATTTATAAATATCTAGAGTAGATGCCCTAAATGAAACATGATGTAGTTCAAATCAGGAACTTTTGCTAAAAAAAATAGAGAAAAAGACAGATGAACCTGATAATATTTTAGTGTAGTGTCGGACTTTAGTACCAGAAATTAACCCAAGGATAAATCTGACTTGTTTGACCACAAGGAAAACAAAGCTATCTTTCAGATTGGCTATGTTGTTTAGTTGTGTGTATTAATGTGTCAGGAAAGACCGGAATGTTTATTTTCCTGTATGTTTTATCCAGGTACTTGGAGAAGAAACGTCTAAGCTTCCCAAGATTTTTCTTTGTGTCTGACCCTGCCTTGTTGGAGATCTTGGGTCAAGCATCAGACTCGCACACCATTCAGGCCCATCTCCTGTCTGTTTTTGACAACACTAAGGCATTGCGCTTCCACGAAAAGAACTATGACCAGATCCTCTCAATCATATCGTCTGAGGGAGAGACTATTGAGGTGGGTCTTAACGCGATGTCCTTTTGATATGCTCAAATTTAGATTTCTATAGCACTGCAACAATAATTTGTCGTTAGAGCGTGAGTTTATCACCTTGGACACATGAGCCATGTCTTCAGGCGAAAGAAGAGAGCATTACAGCTTTACACCAGGCATACTATAACAACAACCCCCCCCCCCCCTAATCCGGCCACATCTTTTTTTCCCCTTTCTCCCGCCGTATCTTAAATCTTCTTATATTCTTATAGACCATTTGGGATTAGAAGCAATATTGTCAGTATTTGGATCCAAAGTTGCATTTATTTTTTAACGTATTTGAATTTATATTGTCTGAACCATAATACACTATGTGTTTACTGTTGTTTATTGAGACGGACAATGAACTAAAATCACATATCCCATATGATTCTGTTCTCACAGCTGGAGAAGTATGTCAAGGCCGAGGGTAACGTGGAGGTCTGGCTGATGAGCCTCATGACTCAGGCTCAGAAATCCCTTCACGCAGTCATCAGGACTGCAGCTATGGCCATCCAGGATCAGAGCTTCAACCTGCTGGAGTTCCTCAACTCCTTCCCTGCTCAGGTAAGAACAACAACTCTGCCATGATAAGATTTAACATACCTTCTCTTTTCAAAAATAAAAATGAGAAGTAGCACTTGCTTACTTTTCTTTGGAAGTTATTTTTTTTCTATATTTTTAAAGTAGATAAAGTCTTTGAGCTGGCAAAAGGACATCTCAATCATTTTTTTCTAAAATTCAATAGGTTTTTTTATGAACGTGTACAAATTCAGTTAATATCTAAATAGACACTGTTGTTCTTCTTCGTGTTAAGCACTGAGTACAAATTAATGCGCTACACATTTCACGCCATCCCAACGCGGGTTACCTATGTTTACAGACAGTTGGTTGAGGACAAAGTAAAATATTTCCTACTCTGAAACAACCATTACATGGTTTAGAAATTGAATAGACCTTGCAAAAGAAGATTGTTAGAAGTCCATCTCACTTTTCATCATCCCATCACAAGGATTGAACTTCTTTCACCATCAGCATGTATGGTCTCTACATTGCTTAATTTTTAAAAATCATACCTTTCTTAATAAATAAATGTGGTAGAAGCGCAGAATGCTATGACTTGTGTATACTAAAAACAACAAAATCCGAATCACAATTCTCCCCTTTCAGGTCGGTCTTCTCGGTATCCAAATGATCTGGACACGTGACTCCACAGACGCGTTGACAAACGCCAAGTATGACCGTAAGATCATGGGCCAGACAAACCAGGCGTTCCTGGAGCTTCTCAACTTGCTCATTGAGCAGACCACCAAGGAACTCACAAAAGTGGAGCGAACAAAGTTCGAAACTCTTATCACCATCCACGTGCATCAGAGGGACATCTTTGATGACCTGGTCAGTAAAATGTTGAACACAGTTGTTTAAGTTGAATGTATACCATAGATAGAGCCTTTATAATTTTTTTCACCTTTTTCCATTTAGGCAGAGGAAAGAGCATCAAATCATTCTTTCAGCTATGACAGCCTCACGAATCAACAATAATTTTTATGAACCAATTTCCTTCTAGATCTTCAAAAGCACTATTTATAGCCTAATTTATTGTATCTGTCTTACAGTGCAAGAATCACATCCGCTCACCAACAGACTTCGAATGGATTAAACAATCCCGCTTCTATTTTGTGGAAGACACCGACAAGTGCATTATCTCCATCACAGATGTAGACTTTATTTACCAGAATGAGTTCCTGGGCTGCACCGAGAGGCTGGTCATCACCCCTCTTACTGACAGGTAAGCGTGTCACAGAAGTCTCTAGGAACGAATGAATTGAATTTCACATACATTGAACGCTCTTCTTTTCTTGTTTTGTGAATCATTTTATTTTAAAATTCGTACCACCCTTAACCATTATTCACTCCTCTGTTATGTTCTTATAATACATCTCTCCTGAACGAATTAAAAAAATTTATTAAAAATCACGTCTATCTACGTTTATAGGTTGAGTTGATATTGAACACAAGCAAAAGGTTCCATACTGAATCGTTCTCTATACTTCCTAGATGTTACATCACCCTTGCTCAGGCTCTGGGCATGTCTATGGGCGGTGCCCCAGCTGGGCCTGCAGGAACAGGTAAAACAGAGACCACCAAGGACATGGGCCGATGTCTCGGCAAGTATGTGGTCGTCTTCAACTGCTCTGATCAGATGGACTTCAGAGGTCTTGGCAGAATCTACAAAGGTACTTGCATCTTCATTAAATCCGGCCTCGTCAAAATATTCATTTATTGCTTTTGATTTGTACCAGAGGATTATTCATTTTATATAGAGAGAAATTTCGTTAAAAAATGTTTTCAGATCAGTGTTTAGAGCGTATAATTTCTTAGTTGTTGCAGAATTTATCATGATTTTCTTTTTAACTACGTAATTATGACTAATCCCTGTTCATGCACATGCAAGATAACCGCCGCAGAGCTGAAAATCACTATTTTCCCTGAACATATAGAATTATGCATATACGCACATGTTTATAAAGACAATGAACTAAAACAAATGAAAGGTTTGGTCAAAGGGAGCTAAAACCTAAGTATCTAAAGATACATATAAATGATAGGAAAAAAAGAAAGTTTATAAGCATACCCAGTTGTTACTCACGACTATCTACGCCATGTTATTTTCTTTTACGTTTTTACTTATCACTTAATAATGAGTTCATGCTGAGTTTTATGATACCCATAGCCGTATTGGACAGGTACATTAACCCTTGTATATGTGTATTGTCAAGACTTACAATTTCTCCCCTGCAGGACTCGCCCAGTCCGGCTCGTGGGGTTGTTTTGACGAGTTCAATCGTATCGACTTGCCCGTGCTGTCTGTGGCCGCCCAGCAGATCGCTATTGTCCTGCAGTGCAAGAAGGAGCGCAAGAAGAACTTCATCTTTACCGATGGAGACAATGTCGAGATGAACACAGAATTTGGTATCTTCCTTACCATGGTATGTTTATGTTTGTAAATGGAAAAACTAAGCAACGTTGATTTTTTTTAGATTACATTACAATGATGACATTGGAAACTTAAATATCATCAACATTTAAGCATGATGTGGTAGTTCCAAAAGATCCAACCACAGTGGCTTTCAAGTGAGGAAACGGTGTATTATTTAAGGAGACTATATCGGCTCAGGCAAATAAAATGGCGCTCTGAGAGACAAAAGCCTGTTCTGATACTCATTAAATCGTCTCTTTTATCCCAGAATCCCGGATACGCCGGTCGTCAAGAGCTGCCCGAGAACCTCAAGATCAACTTCCGGACTGTCGCCATGATGGTTCCCGACAGGCAGATTATCATCAGGGTCAAGCTTGCTGCTGTCGGTTTTATCGACAACATCATTCTGGCGCGCAAGTTCTTCACTCTGTACAAACTTTGCGAGGAGCAATTGACGAAACAGGTAAAGACACTGTATTGTTAGGCTGCAGCTGCAAATCTTAATTCACTTACATCTCAAATAGTTTAAGATGCTAGATCACTAACCTTACATCACTAACTAATTTAAGGGTTACACCATTTCTCTGATCTTTTAGTAAAATTTTCTAATGTCACTGCTTTTGAGAAATAGACTCAATCAATGCCTTCCGCATGTGATGAAACTAAAATCATTTGGCGCAGTTCTCCGATTCTGTGAAAATTTGAACACGCCTCCCTATTATATACCCTAAGGTGCACTACGATTTCGGGTTGCGCAACATCTTGTCTGTGCTGCGTACATTGGGCGCCGTGAAGCGACTGAACCCGGACGAGACGGAGAGCACAGTAGTGATGCGAGTGTTGAGAGACATGAATCTGAGCAAACTGGTGGACCAAGACGAGCCGCTCTTTGTTTCCCTCATTGGAGATCTTTTCCCAGGTTAGTAGGTGGGGATATGTTGGAAATATCAACAAGTAGGATGAGAATTATAGTTATCTTTTTTTTTTTTCTGGATAAGCTGATATGTACTTCGGCACATTTTGTTTTAATTTCAATTGGTAACATGTGCAGTGGTGACAGCATCGGACTTGCCATCCGGCGTTGCAGTTTCGATTAAACCAGAGTTTAAGTTGTAAATGCCTTGACAAAGCAATTCACATGACTGTAAAATAGTTACCCGGCAAATGGCAAAGCAGAACACATTATGAAATGCTAGTAATCAGCGATAGCGGGACTATAATATTCTGAAATATGAGTTGAACTTGCTCCGGTGTGTCAAGGCCTGTCTCGAGTCTGTATTCAGCTTCTTTTTTCTTAAACAATCGTTGGAGATTTATTGCTGTAGAGCCTATTTGTTACAACCCTGAATATATCTGTAATGATTTTTAATTGCTGGTCAATAATAAAAATACCCCCCATCTAGTATGCATTTAATAATGAGATTTATGAATTGATTAAAGTGGCGTTATTTCTTAGTCTAAGCATCATCGAAAAAATGGCGCTAGCATTAATTAATCACTTTTGGTTTATTTCGGGTATCCATTCACTTGCAAAATCCTTATAGAATAAAAAATCTTCAGGACACTAATGAATACACTTCTAAAAATGATATATATGGCGTAATGATTAGCCGCCAATGTATAAAAGAAAACTTATTCAGTTTTATGAAACGCTATTTCTCGATCTGTAATATTCCTGAGACGATGTGGTTCGAATCCTTTCTAGTCTTTCCCAGGCATGTAAACCAGAGCGTATGACAGAAACCCTGAAAAAAATCGGAACCATTTCAAATTATATAAAAACATATAAAAAAATAAGTTAGGGTATGTGGTAAGTGAAATAAGATCTCATAGTTGCTGATTAAAATAGATGTACATATGTTGCATTCACACCTGCAGCAGCTCTTTTTATTATACTAGATTAGCTGTGGTTCTATAAATGTTGTTGTAAGATCCAGATCATGGATAGGTTGGAGGAAACTATTAAAAAAACCTACACACAAGGCAATTAAAGCGCACATTTGGCCACAAATACTGTTTCAAGACAAATCATGGACTCTTCGGTTGTGTGATCCTCCAGTAGAGAATTAAAAGCACTAAAAGGGACAAAGTTTTCTGAAATGGTTTTTAACATCTTGAAACTTACACATACGTCATTTCTTAAACGAAAACAATCACTCGCAAATATCACTTCTTCAAGGATTGATACGTGTTTGAAGCAAAAGAAATTCATGGCCAAAAAATTATAAAGACAATTAAGTACATAGCCAGGGGCGTCCCTCCTCGGCTGTTGTGACAAGAAACAAAGACAGCTTGAGATGTTCGGGACATCAGTATTATCAGCTGCTGACATGGATGTTGCTGCTGTTTGATAAAAAAAATAGTAAACATACACCTTAAGCAGGTGATTTAAACACATTGACGGACTGCAATTTAAACTTCGCTTGTTTGTTTAGGCATCACCCTAGACAAGGCTGGCTACCCTGAATTGGAGTCGGCGATTGCGAGAAACGTGGAGGACGCTAAACTCATCAACCACCCAGAATGGAGCATCAAACTTGTGCAGGTAAGTGATATTTTCACAAACCTTAAAAAAGCATACATCAAAATGAAGCAGAGTGAGGTAAAACTCTTCATTTATGATATGTTAAGATGCTATTCTTCCACCAATTTTCTTGCAGTTAAATTTGACGGGGATGCTGTGCGTTGCATTATCACAGATTAAATAGATGGAGATATGCAGTACATTGATATTTCTGTATGCGTTGTATTTATACCGAAAACCACACTCAGCAGTAGAATAAAGACGGGAAAAGAATGACAGTGATTAATCAAATGTAAGAAAAAAGAGGAGCAGAGGGGAAACCTAGAACATATGAAGAGGAGGAGAAGTTAGAATGAAGTATTGAGAAAAACATGACACTTTTGATCACTTTTGAATCCTAATTTCAACAGCTGTTTGAGACCCAGCGAGTTCGGCACGGCATGATGGCGCTAGGCCCTAGCGGAGCCGGTAAGACGTGTTGTATCCACATGCTGATGAAAGCCATGACGGACTGCGGGGATCCCCACAAGGAATGGCGCATGAACCCCAAAGCTATCACAGCTCCACAAATGTTCGGACGTCTTGACGTGGCCACAAATGACTGGACAGATGGTATCTTCTCCACACTTTGGAGGCGGACAACTAGGGTTAAGAAGGGTAAGTAAAGTTCATTTTTGGTAAATGTAATTACTTACTTATAGATCATTCACGAAAGTATATAAAATTTAATAGTGGGACAATTCATTAATATGTAAACAAATTTATTACTTTTTTACACTAATATTTTAGTTCTCTAGAACTAAATAATTATTTTTTTAAAATATTGAATAAAAATCTGATTTAATGCATATTTTTTATAAACATGAAAGCAAATCCTCTCTGAAAAAGCAGATGATATGAAGAAAATATGAATCGCAGAATAGAAAGGAGTTATAATGTTAAAGGGAAATGCGAGAAGAATGAGGTAGAACAGCAAAGATAGAGGACGTTGTAAGGAGAATATAGATGAAGTCATCTCATCACGTTTTCCATATTGCTCTCCACAGGAGAACATGTTTGGCTGGTGCTGGACGGCCCGGTCGACGCTATCTGGATTGAGAATCTCAACTCTGTCCTGGATGACAACAAGACCTTGACCTTGGCTAACGGTGACCGTATTCCCATGGCGCCCAACTGCAAGATCATCTTCGAGCCGCACAACATTGACAACGCTTCACCAGCCACGGTATCCAGGAACGGCATGGTGTACATGAGCAGTTCAGGTCTGGGATGGAGCCCTATTCTACAGGTAAAATGTGGGCGGTACAGAGGTGGAAATTGCTGCAAGTTTTTATCTTTTTTCCATTAATTTTTTTTTTTCGAATTTGATTTATGTCTAAATAGAGTAATGTTGCAAAAAGATAAAAATCAAATCCTACATGAAATTGAACAGAAGCAAAAAAACACTTAGCAAACTACAATCAAAGTGTTGTCATCGCAAGTTTGGAGCTACTGCGAATTTCTAGATTGAGAAAATCGGAAGGGGTTTTATTTGATGCGTGGGATAATTGCAAGTGAAGATAATAAATGGGCCATTATACTCCAAACTTATGCCTTCATATCGCACCTTTTAATCTGACCGTAGGGATGGCTGAACCACCGACCTCATCATGAGCGAGATATCCTCATGACTCTCTTTGAGGGTTCCTTCACTCCGCTCTGGAACTTTGCTCAGCAGAACCTCGAGTTCAAGATGGAAATCCTGGAAGCTTTCGTCATCGCACAGGTAAAATTTAATGTTTTAGACTACCTATTGCTATGTCTTTTGCAGGATTTAATTGGAAATGTATTTGACTCAGAGATCCTGTAACTAACTTTCATCAGATTCTAACACGAATCAAGCATCATTAGGTTTACAATTTCATTCAGAAATAACACTAACAGTTTAAACATACAATCAAATGATTTCGATACGTCTTTTTGGTTTTATGTTGAGGTGTATTTGTTGACTCAATTGATTTCAAGCAAAGCTTATTACTGATCTCTGAGCTAACCTAGAGTCTCACATGCCTTTTTTGTCAAATTTCTTACTTCCTGAGGTTACATCGGATAACAATTCTTAAAATAGTCTTCTAATAAAAAAAAAACATAATGATATAACTCTGTCTTTCTCTCTCCTTTTCTCTCGCCTCCACCGCTAACCGATCTAGGCGTGCACCCTCATGACCGGCCTCATACCGATGAAGGATGAGAAGGACGGCGGAAACCATTTGTCCCGGGAGGTCTATGAACGCATCTATATCTTCACGCTCATGTGGAGTGTCGGCGCTTTCCTTGAGCTGGATGACAGAGCCAAGATGGAAGAGTTCCTCAGAAAGCACGAGAGCATCAAGCTAGACCTGCCCGAGATCGAGGACGGTCTGGACGCCACAATGTTTGACTTCATGGTTGACGCAGATGGTAAGGAAGAAGTTCTTAATGTAAACAGAATGTGCAAGCATGTTCTAATGATATATGTTGGTCTGCCTGTAGCCTTCAAGGAATTCTTCAGTAAACGTGTAGTCATTTGTTGGATCTCTTCAAAATAAGGCAGAGCATGACCGAATTTTTTTCTCTACGGTTTCAAAAATTAAGAACCTAGTAAAACGAAAATGCCTTAAGTTCTAAGTTTATGTTTGTTAATATCATTATGTTAGCAATTTTACTTCTTATAACATGAGGAGCACAGATTTTTTTAATCTATTTTAACTGACTCTTGAACTCAATCCTATATCCGCTCATGATTTTCATACCCCAGAGAGGTCGCCTATTCGACCTCGATATAAAGTTTAAAAAAATTCTTCCGTCCAGCCTATCAGACGACCAGAGAGTACTTTTTTTTCTCTTACTCATCTTTCTACAACAAAACCAAACCGAACATACCAGTTAAAACAGTTAAAACTTAATTAAATCCCATTTTACGATTGTGGTTGATGTTTTAGATACCGTTCCGAAACTATAGCCTCGACATCATACTATGTTTTCAGGCAAATGGGTTCACTGGGGAAAGAAGGTCACAGACTACGTGTACCCGACTGACCACGAGCCAGAGTACACCAACATTCTGGTGCCCAACGTGGACAATGTGAGGACTGAATACCTCATCAACACTATCGCCAAGCAGTCCAGAGCAGTGTTGCTTATTGGTGAACAAGGCACGGCGAAAACTGTGATGATCAACAACTACATGAACAACTACAACCCAGAGTTTCACGTCGCACAGTCTGTCAACTTCTCCTCTGCCACTACGCCATACATGTTCCAGGTATCATTGGAATTCACGCATATTAGTTACACAATTCACTCGTACTTTTCTGCTATATTGATGTGATATTTTTATAGACCCATTTCTCCTTATAAAAAGATATCACATGACTGTCTTTTTCAGCCCAAGCTCTGCTTAAAAAGGCTGTTCAGACTGTCTTACTACTACTACTGCTACTACTACTACTACTACTACTACTACTACTACTACTACTACTACTACTACTACTACTACTACTACTACTACTACTACTACTACTTCTACTGCTACTACTACTGCTACTACTACTGCTACTACTACTACTACTACTACTACTACTACTACTACTACTACTACTACTACTACTACTAGAAGAAGAAGAAGAAGAAGAAGAAGAAGAAGAAGAAGAAGAAGAAGAAGAAGAAGAAGAAGAAGAAGAAGAAGAAGAAGAAGAAGAAGAAGAAGAAGAAGAAGAAGAAGAAGAAGAAGAAGAAGAAGAAGAAAAATATGACTTACAATATCAACACTGATAAAAGCATTCTTTGTATTTTCCACTCCCACAATAACTAGCGTACCATTGAGAGCTACGTGGACAAGCGTGTGGGCACAACATACGGCCCGCCTGCAGGAAAGAGGGCAACCGTCTTTATCGACGATATCAACATGCCAGTCATCAACGAATGGGGTGACCAAATTGCTAATGAAATTGTCCGGCAATTGATGGAAAACAAAGGATTCTACAGCTTGGAAAAGCCCGGAGATTTTGTCACTATTGTTGATGTACAGGTAAATTGTTCACGTAATTCGGACACCAGCCCTGCTAAATATAGTTAATATCTATTTTGCCCGGTTGCAACCTATAATCCAGACCATTAGCTAATCGCTAGTGCCGATTAATTATTCTTTGCTAAAAGATGACACACGATCTTAGTACATTGAGAAACGTGACATAGAGAGAGTGCGCCGTGTAGATAATAATAGAGCCATCCTGTCTCTTGAGCATGTTATCTTGCTTATCTCGAGGAGTGAGGTATACTTTTTGTACTTTAGCTGATCTACAGAGCGCTCTTTAGACAATTTCTTGTTTGTAGGAGCAGAGAGGGAATTACAATATAGCGCCGGAAGAAAATCCAACAGATGACAGTAAAGCATGCAACGTTTCTGTTATTGGCTTGCATATTTGATTATAAGTAATTAAATTGGAATTCAGTTGTTATGAAGTACCACCCTACCACTGGAACTCATTCAGCCAAAGTTTATTAATGGTGAAATGAACTATCATTTTTAGTGAGACCATAATGTTGATTCATGATGAAAGCTTTTACTTATTACACTCACATTCCAAAACTTACTGAGATTAGAAGCAAAGACCGGAAATAAATGTTCAGATGAACTTACGATCTTCTTCTGCCCATAGTTCCTGGCTGCTATGATCCAGCCCGGTGGAGGCCGTAATGACATCCCTCAGCGTCTCAAACGCCAGTTCTGCATCTTCAACTGTACGCTACCCTCCAACCCTTCCATCGACAAGATTTTCAGTGTCATCGGTCAAGGCCATTTCTGCAAAGAACGCGGTTTCAATGATGAGGTCATTGACATAGTCAGCAAACTTGTGCCTATCACCAGGCGCCTCTGGCAACTGACCAAAGTAAGAAAAATTCATGTCACGAAATGTAATTGCTCATTTAGCTCTTTTGCCCACAGCTTAAATAATTTCTTTGATTAAAATTAACATTTTTTCACGTATTAAGCCAACATATGATTGAAATACAGTACATGTATCTTTTGATAAAGTTAGTTAAGCAATTGTGGATCGAAATGTTGATTGTTCTAAGATTATAAAGTATCGTATAAAAGCTTAATTTCTAGATATGTCTCGTATATACTATCATAGGCCAATTAATGTATCTCTTGATTAACTTAAAGAGGGATCACAGCTTAAGTGATAAGGCTTAAATTGAAAATGAGCAGTAAAAACTTTGGTGAGATTTCGAAGTTGAGCTAAAAGTCCAATTCTTTTTTTTAAATAAAGTTTAATTTTATGGAAGTTTAAGCCTTCACTTTTGAATCAAGGGGCCTTTGCTTCTTTAGTAAAAGTATTTACATTTTCCACTTTTAGCCTAAGCTACCATCCAACTTGACCAGGCATAGTTCTCTAGAAGTGGCCTTCTTACATAATTTATGTCTACAGTAGCTCATTCATTTCACGGCTTAAGGATAATGCCACCGAGTCTTTTATTTCTCCTTATAATAACTCTCAATTCTCATCTCTATTTCATCGGCATAGTCTGACAGTGGCTTTTACAATTTTTTTTTTAAAAATACTTATATAGGGCCCTATCTTTGCGCAAACTTTTTTTTTATCTTTTATCTCCAATTTATTGTGTGATATTAGCCGTAAACATGTCTCGTACTTCTTCACTTTTGTCTCCACAGAACAAGATGCTTCCGACACCAGCTAAGTTCCACTACATCTTCAACTTGCGTGACTTGTCCCGTATCTGGCAGGGGATGCTCAACACCCTGAGCTCTGTGGTGAACAACACAAAGATTGTGATGGGCCTCTGGAAGCACGAGTGCTGCAGGGTTATCGCTGACAGGTCAGAGACTCAGTCGTTTTCTTGTACATAGTTTATTGTCACTACACCAGGCCAACATCAAGTAAAACACTGAGAGACATGTAAATACACGTTAGGTAATAAATGTAACGTAATGAATTATCATACTACATGAATGATTCATTACTGCTGTTTGCAAAACCTTGAATATCCAGAATGTAAGGAGAAATTAAAAGAAAGAAAAAACGTGGATTGAATTATCTTACTTGTTCAAATTGTAAAAAAAAAATTCATAAACGTCACAAAGTTTCGAAACTTTCGATAAACAAGTGAATGAGTTTCTCTTATCTAAAACTATGACTTGCTAAAAACCATTCTTATACAACAACATCGTATTGAAAAATTGAAAAACTTTTGAATGAGAGAGCATAACTCATATTGATATATTAAGGTAACATGTTCATCTTGCCCAGTTTTCAGAGCCCCGAAAAAGAGCGTCAACTTTGAGCGTCCGTCGCCATAAATCCTAACGTCTAACTTTCATTCTTGAACATTCCACAGCCTCTAAGCTCTCCGTGAGGATAAAAAGCAAGTACTTAATGCGTATGAGCCGTCCATCAATCACGAATAGAATATACGACATCACTATGTATTTCAAATGAGTAGAATGTTGTGTTTTATATTAATTAAAGAGTACTGGGGGTATGTTTTATTTTCCTCCGACAGCATGGATCTACCTGATTTCAGTAGATCACATCGTCTACACACCACTACATTATGTGTTTGCTTGTTAGACAAAATACTGTTTGTTTTGTTCCGTTTATTAGCATGACACGTCTCTCCTTAGTACAGTTTTCACGTTTTGTATTTATCTCATTTCATGTTGTTTTAATATCACAAAACTGTTTTCAAGCTGGGTTTTTTTTTTTTTTGACAAAACCGAAAATTTATAAGCCTTTACATGTACATAATAATTCACATTATGCATTGATATTCTATACGTTTGGTCCTTTTTTTAACTATAGGTTTTTTTTAACTTTTCTATTAATAAATGATTTCCAGCATTACACATTATGAACATGCCTATCAATTCAAGACTAAGCATGAAGGAAAAAGGAACAGTATTTGAAAAAAATCACACATTCGCAATACTTTCTCTTTCTCGGTTAAAAAATGTAAACGTGAAAGATTTGCATATATGGCACAAATACTTCTTTTCTCAGGATCAAACCTTTTACGAAACTATAGCCCGAAAGGCTAGAACTCTAGAGAATCACGATATCCCTCTCTGACAAACCGAAACCGTTTCCCTCTAACATGTTGTGAGCCACTCTAACGTGCGATCTCTCATGCCTCTCAGATTCACGAGCTTCGAGGATGGTACATGGTTTGATCGAGCCATGTCCCGCGTCATTGTAGAGGATTGCGGAGAGCAAACAGCAGCTTATCTTGACAAGTCCTCCTTCTATGTTGATTTCTTGAGGTAGTGTCTGCAGCAGCACAACTGTTGTGGACTGCACACAAATTTGAAGTTTTTGTTTTCTATTGCATAGAGCCCGGGCATGGCCAAAAGATGTCAATATTGCTTTGAATCTTTTTTTTATGCACAAGGAACATAGTTTGCTTTTTTCTGCACCTCTCAGCTTCTCTCAACATTTGCGTTCCTCTCATGGTTTTTTTTCCGCTTCATGAAATCAGCACATTTTGTGTGACATGGTTTGATTGCTTTGATATTTATTCCTCTATTTTTTGCATATTATTTTTTATCTGCATATGAAAGAAATCTAGCCTAGCACTGTGATCTTCTTTGTCCAGCCTTTATCTTACTAAGGAAATGATTATTGTTTTGGACTGTTGTGTTTATTAAACCTGCAGTTGATTTTACTTGTTTGATCCTTTGCCATTTTCAACACATCCTACCCCCTCTTCTAATTGTGGTTTAAAGCCATGGATCCCTCCTTTATCTGATTATTGTCACGCAAGCTCCAAAAAGATTTTTTTTTTACTTTGACCAAGTTTTACCTTTCTATTTACACAATTGAGAGCAAAATCTAACCCTTGCTCTTACATTACCATATTTCTGTTATTCTTTTTATGTCAGAAGATTTGTGGAGCGGTGTTTTGATTTTTTTTCCTTGCCCTTACTCATATCCAGTTCAATTTAAAATGCCGCTTTAGTCAAAGTTACAAATTAAACTTGTAAGTAGATCGCATCCTCACCACACATTTTCTGAAACGCGCTTCCTAATCCTCACACGTCGCCTTGAATATATATATATATATACACATTTTTATTTGTTGATGCTTAAAATTTTGATGCAATCCTTCCTTAAATCTTCATTTGCTTTCAACGCAGCTTTTTGTAAACTCTTTTAAAAGATAAACTCTTTGAAAAGTTGAGGTAATCCGCTTTCTTTTTTACTACCTCTGTGAACCATCTATTTCAAGTCTTTGCTACCTTTGAAACAAAAAGCTACGTTGACGGCTACACCCTCTATTGGGATGCCCGCACAATTGCCATCTAACACGTTATTCGCCTTGTTCCCGTGAACTGACTGTTAACACGCCTCTGACTGGATGTCCGCCACTGGTGCCAACTGCCGCGGGTTTCACTGACCACAGGTTTGTTCAGGTCAGCGACACGACCTGGTTCGAGAAGACCGTGAAGCGCCTCATCTCCGAGGAGCTCAGTGAGGACATAGCGGACACTGTCACCTCAAACCTCTTCTTTACTGATTTCATGAGGTGGGAGCTCAACACTGCTCATCTTAAATAAGCTTTAGGAGTGCTAATACAAGGCCCGGGTTGTTATATATAGATCATGATAGGTTTCACTTTCATCTCTTTCCTGCATAATATTTTTCTGAACATAAAAATCGTTAATACTCTTGTCATCATTTTTCTGCTCCTAACATCTTTCCATTCTTCACACTTGCCGTCAACTATTGAAATTTTTGTCTTTTAATTTCGATATAATATCTTAATGTAACCATATTACTTCCTTGATGATTGCTGCTCAAGGCTTAAAGGTTTTCTTTCCCTCGAATAAGACTCCTCTATTCCTTTATTATTTTTTTCAACAAATCCGTCTTTAATACCGATCACACGTCATTTATCCCTCACTCCCTCATATAAGGCGCAGAGAAAGAGCTGGGGAACTACTCTTTGCTGTCCGGAGGAAATGGTTATTTAGTCCTAATTCTCCTTGTAACGATTTGTTCGCCTATTTTTTGCTTCAACTTATATTTTAATTCATTAGTTCCTTATCGCTTTTTTTCTTTTGAAAATCAAAATATTGCAATAATTATTACTCTTTTTTATTGAACGGATTCATAACAAAAATCATTATGCACTTTTTTGCAATCTTCCCTGTCTAATGCTTCAACACTCTTTGCTGTATCTGCACACGCTTTCAGTGTATTAACCAGTATATCACATAATCTTAATAAAATATGAGATATTTATTGAACCATTTACTAACGCCTTGTAGATGTAAATTATTGTCCCTCGATATGAACCTTCATTTAAATATGAATATTTTATAACGATGAAACGACGAAATCCCAATCATATCAAAGAGGAGACAAGTAAATTTTATCTTACGTCTTAATGTTGATAAAAGTCATTTGGATATAGAAATTGTTCTCCAGTTTTTGTATTTATTTCATAAGACTGTGCACAATAGAAAATCTAAACAAAGCTTGATGCTGAATGTTATATTCAATAAATTATCTCACTAACTTTGACATGAAGTTTTGAATTACAGAAGGGGTTAATATCCTTTCAGATTATCCGTTAAAGTCAAATTTACGTATCCATATTCATTTTCAGATAATACCTCCAAATCATATATTTAAAAAAAAATAATGTTAAAACGAATTTTATCCCACCACATTTATAACTATGTTTTTTTTTTTCTAATATATCATTGTGAGTATAGTGATAGATGCTTCATTAAAACGATTGCCAAAAGTTATTTTTGTCCAGTTTACCTTTCCAAAAGGGCTTTTGAACTACATAAGTTGACTTTTTGCAGAGATGCCCCTGAGGCGACAGGAGACGAACCGGACGATGCTGACTTTGATATGCCAAAAATATACGAGCCGGTGAGAATTTACATGATCGTTGTTTGGTGATAAGTTTTGGTCTGTTCTTTCGTAGAGAAACATCACCATTGTATCGACATGAACCAGGGATAAAAGTTTTGACATAATATACTTTCCGCATCATCTTATTATATCTTTCAATTGTCACTGAATTGCACAAAATCAACCTTTTCTTTTGCAGAATAGGCTTTTATTTTCAATGTATAGATTATATATTGGAAATATTTATGATACGGTAATTGGAAAAACGTGCACATCTTTATCAATGAAAGACACGGAAATGCTTCGCTGCTCAATACTAATAAATATGTCCCTTTCCCACCACATCCTATTCCTCCTTTCTCTTTCTCTCTCTCTCTCTCTCTCTCTCTCTCTCTCTCTCTCTCTCTCTCTCTCTCTCTCTCTGCCTCTGTCTTTCTCTTTCGGTAAACAGATTGAAAGCTTTCATCAGCTAGAGGAGAGGCTGTCCTACTTCCTCCAGCAGTATAACGACAGCATCCGCGGCGCTGGCATGGATCTCGTCTTCTTCAAAGACGCCATGACTCATCTTGTCAAGGTTTCCAGGATCATTCGCACGCCTCGAGGCCACGCCCTCCTGGTCGGTGTGGGCGGGTCCGGCAAACAGAGTCTCACCAGGCTGGCCTCGTTCATTGCTGGTTACAAGACATTTCAGATCACTCTTACTAGGTGAGAGACGTGTGTGATTAGGGGAAATTTCATGGGAAACACCTCTCATAGAATAAATACTTGGTTTTACGTGGCAGAATGTGTGTGTGTGTGTTTGCATCTGAATGGAGAGGAAGGGAAGAGGGCATGAAGATTTGTAGAGATGTGGTCTCACGAAGTTATCAAGATAGAGCTTGATCAGTGGCGGAAGCGACCGGGTCGAATGGAGGAGGATGCGAAATCTTTAACCTCTATTCTTTAATTTAGTGCTGCCCACTTTTACTATTGATCCTTCGTCATTCATCTGGCTTTATGATCAACCAATCGTCATGTTCTCCTCAGTTAATTTTTTTCTTGTAAGATGATACACATTTTTTCTTTTGAATGTTTGTTATGTAAAAGAACAACTTTTAACTATTTCTTTTTTTATTATTTGCCATTGGCATAATAAATCTTAACATAATACCTTCCTTGCGATTTGATGTTTATCATCACGCAATGCAAAATACATTTTTCTTTTAAATATCCTATTTACCCGATTTTCCTTAATTTTCCATCGCTTTTCCGGAATTATTCTAGATCCTACAATGTGTCGAACCTGTTGGAAGACCTCAAGTTCCTGTACAGAACGGCTGGCCAACAGGGCAAGGGCATCACATTTATCTTCACTGACCAAGAGATCAAAGACGAAGGCTTCCTGGAGTATCTCAACAACATGCTTTCTTCCGGTGTGGTCAGTATCTTCTTAAAAGCTTATCCGAGTGTTTAGGTTGTTACATTATTGCATATTTCAGTAAATCTGCTTGGCGTTTATCATTATGGAGTCGTGATTTACTTTGCTATCAGAAGAGGCTGAAAATAATGATTTGGGCAACAAAATATCCACGAACGATAATTTTCTAGCATGCAGCTATAAAAAGATAAAATAATGGACGGATTAAAAAGAAAATAACGAGAGATTTATAAATACAACATGGCGAAAAAATAGAAACTGCTTCATTATACAAAATCTTCAATGATCAAGCATGCAATCCTACATCTTAATTTAACAGGAGCTCTAACCACTGTACACAAAGTTATTGAATAAGATTGATATTCTATAAAAATTATTTTTCCTTTTACAAATAATGTAAAACTCTTAGCTTAAGAAATCTGATCAGCGCAAAATCAGTCGCCTAGGAGTTTTTGCAGCAATTTTCATTTTAAGTGAAACAAAAATAAAGATAAAATATAAAACGTCACATGAAGAACTTCGATATGATTACATTCGCTGTCTTCAGGTGTCTAACCTGTTCGCCCGAGACGAGATGGACGAGATACTCGGCGAGCTTGTGCCGATCATGAAGAAGGAACACCCCAAAAGGCCGCCCAGCAATGAAAATCTGTACGAGTATTACCTGAGCCGCGTCCGGGCAAACCTGCACGTGTCACTCTGCTTCTCACCGGTGAGTTCACGAAATGATCGCTAGACGAGATTTGGTGTGATAAAATATCGAAAAATCTAGAATAATAATTATTGTCTCCTTTCTTTGGTTCAAGATTTATTGAAAAATATTCGAACAGACATGAAGGGCTTGCACGATCTCATTTTGGTAGTTATTAGCAGTGAGGAATTCAAGCTTTCATAGTTTTCAATACCAGAAACTATTTTACCAACGGTATAATTACGGTACAGGCCACCAAAAAATATTTGCAATTCAAGACTTTTGACCTTCCGAAATTCCTGTTCAGGTTGGAGAAAAGTTCCGCCAGAGAGCGCTCAAGTTTCCGGGACTTATCTCAGGCTGCACGATGGACTGGTTCCAGCGATGGCCCAAAGATGCTCTCATCGCCGTGGCTGATCACTTCCTGCGAGAGTTCCCGATCGTGTGCAGTGATGAGGTCAAGAAGCAGGTGATCCACACCATGGGGATCATTCACGATGGCGTCGCTGAATGCTGCATCGACTATTTCCAGAGGTTGGTAAAATTTAAGGCACTTTGTTTAATTTCTGTGAAAACAATTTTCACTGTTCATGACAGCAATCAAATTTCTCTCAAATTATATAAAGCTAATAGCTTTGAGGAAACATTTTCACTGTAGCCACTTTTTTCATGTAAATCGATCTTTTTTTTTATAGATCCAGTTCATAAATTATATAAATATTTCAAACCGTTTCTCTATGACTCTCTCTTTTTTGATTTGCTTGGGTTTCTCGCCTTCCTGTTATTATTCAGTTTTTCATTTCTTTACATAACCTTCCTCTTTCCTGTGTATTTAGATACCGCCGGTCTACCCACGTGACTCCCAAATCCTACTTGTCTTTTATTAACGGTTACAAGAATGTTTACCAAGAAAAGAAGTCCGAGATTGGGGAGATGGCAGACAGGATGAACACTGGTATGACACATGAAATTAGCACTTTGAAGTCTTAAGAAAGCAGCTTCGCAATTCACAAACGCTTTGAATACACTGCCCCTCATTCAAGAAAATGCTTGTTAAACATGTCCCTTTTTTCTTTGTTAAAACTCATGAAGAAACATAGAACAACTTTGCCTAATCAATAATAAGATATATAGCACACACACACACACACACATATATATATATATATATATATATATATATATATATATATATATATTCAAACTTTTCACTAAAAAAAATGTAAGATCTGGATTGATTAAGCATCTGGCAAATGAAAGTATCGGCTCACATTATAGCAAAGCTTAGCTCCTTAAATATTACACAGGCTGATCAAGTTTTGAAACAGTGACCTAATTTCAGGTTGCATTTGAGATTCTTCTTCTGGCCGATATTAAAATGAAATATTAAATTTTGATTGAAACTCCCCGAAAAAAATTTTTTTTTTAATCGAAAACGCCTTTTACTTGAAAATGTAGTTCAGAATATTCTATACAAGCTTTCTTGTGATACCGTTCCCCATAAAAGCTTGCATTTGTAGATATGTATTTATGTCATAAATGTTTTCACACGAATAGCATTTGTGTTTCGAAATTGACTTTCACGTAACTGCAAGTGAATTTAGCTAATTTTCCAAAATCCCAATCTATTTATAGGTCTTAAATGCTCATTATCATGTTGATTAAAAAAAAAATAAGAAGCTTTAAAGTCTCTCAAGACTGTGTGAACCTAGGCATTTTTTGATGCAATTCATAGCCTTATAATTTGATTATGAAATAGCATAGAATTAGTTTTTATCTAGTTTTGCATCACGCCTAATTACTGCGTCAGCCTATTCTTCTACTCTTTTCAATGCTCTTGGCACATGCGATTCATGAACCTTTAGCATTGTGAAGGAGTGAAATCATTTGTCATTGCCTAATCCACAAAAAAAATTCTTGCAGAATAATTAATGAGCTTTTTAATGAAGCCATAAGATTTCAAATCGCTTTGCTAGGAATACTTTGATCATGATCAGATTATTCTATTGGGACTTCATAAACTCTCATGATTTTCTTTCCTCACTTTGAACCTATTGTACCTCCTTATTTAAATGAACGCAATAAGATTTTAAAAAATAAGCTTGCACTCTGATCTTGATGTTAACCGTTTTTGGCGTGTATTTCGGTGCCATATTTTATCTGTCATGTATTATATTGATATCAGATGATCCTCACCTTTTTCTTTGTGGCTATATTTTCTTTGTGGTCTGAATCATCGGCTTTTTTTTTATTTGTCTGCAGGTCTAGAGAAACTGGTAGAAGCATCCCAAGCCGTTGCTGAGCTCAGCAAGGAGCTCGCCGTCAAAGAGAAGGAACTCGCAATTGCATCAGAGAAGGCTGAGAATGTGCTCAAGCAAGTCACAATTCAGGTAAGCTCTCTTTAAAATTATGTCATATCTTCTAATCACCGATCTCCCTTGTAGATTTTCTGGTATGTTTTCCAGGACTTTTGATAAACCACAACAAAAAACCTTCGACTTGAATCTTTTACATGAATATTCCTCTTGCTATTTCCTAACAGGCTCAAGCTGCAGAAAAAGTAAAGAACCAGGTACAGAAGGTCAAAGACAAAGCTCAAAGCATTGTGGATAGCATCGCAAAAGACAAAGCAATAGCTGAGACCAAACTTGAAGTCGCCAGGCCTGCGTTAGAAGAAGCTGAAGCTGCCCTCAACACAATCAAACCTGCCCACATCGCAACTGTCCGGCGTTTAGGCAAACCGCCTCACCTCATCATGAGAATCATGGACTGTGTCAACATCCTCTTTAGGTGAGAATAATTCTGGAAAGTTGCAGTAGATTTTATAATTACCATCACTTGTTCACTCTTTGTTACTTTTGAAAAGGATTTCTTGCAATGCTATTTCCTTGAAACTAATGTAGCTTTGCGTACGTTGTGTTTTTTTGTTTTTTTTTTTTTTTTTTTTTTTGATGCATCTGTTATAATTGATTCCATAAATCCTCACGATTTTAGCTGTTTAATCCTGAGTAGGTAAACAATTTTCTATACATAATATCATGTTATATCTCATTACTTAACATTTCGGTGCAATATACTGTTGAAGTTGTTTCTTCTCAATTTACAAAGCAGATTGATTTAGCAACAGCGGCATAAAATAACTTCATTCTAGAGTATGAAAGAAGTGAATGATTACCTTTGAATTTGTGCTTTTTTCGAAAAGTGATCTGCAACAGAGTAAAACCTCTTAAGAGCAAGGCAGAAATGAATTGGTGCTTTAAAAATTTTTATATTTTATGGATTTGTTTTCATTTGGTATTTATTTGCGTAAATCTTATTTGCCAGAGGGAAACTGAATCCTGTGACCCCTGACCCAGACCGGCCAGAGTTTTTCAAGCCTTCATGGAACATGTCTCTTAAGGTATGGACTACTTGTGATGAAATTAATTTCTGCTTTTGTAAAATATTTCATTAATACAGAAGACAAACTTGTTTTATGTACACTGATGAACTTGACAGTGAAGATTTTAGAGAAATTTTAGAATCACGCGGAGTCTAATTAATGTCAACAATGTCCCAAATAGGAGATAATACAACGATCAATCCAATGGTAATGATCTCATTGTTTTAACCAAAAACCCATGACTTCTTGAATTCAAAATTTCTAAAATATTTTATGAACCATTTTAGGTACTTTCTGTATAACATTTTAATCGATTTGGCACGGTCAATTTTAATAATTCCATTCATCTCATCAACGCCGCATTTCACGAGTCTTACATTATGCAATTTACAGCTGATGACAGACACCAACTTCTTGAAGAACCTTGTAGAGTTTGACAAAGATAAGATCAATGACGAGATGTGTGAGCACGTGGAGCCCTATCTGGAGGCAGAGGACTACAACATGGAGACAGCCAAGAACGTGTGTGGAGATGTGGCCGGTTTACTGTCATGGACACGGTCTATGTACACGTTCTACTTCATCAACAAAGAAGTGTTGCCACTCAAGGTTGGTTACCATAGCGAGTAATACTTCAACCATAATTATGCATCTTTCAATAAGCTGTGCTGACATTATGATTTCGGTAAAACAGGTCTATATGAGACGTAGAATGTGGACATTGCAGGAGGGAGGAGAAAAGAACGGAAATACAAAACACTGGCTGAAACTGAGAGTGGAATGGCGGTGGACAGCTTTTTTAGAGGGAGAATCAGAACTAAGTTAGTTAAAAGAACAATTTTATATAGTGAAACATCATCTTTGGGTTGATAAAGAAACGCTATTACCTGTAATGTTGCTTACACCGCTGATTCCATGATTCCACGCTCCACTCGCACAATTACCAACCTCGTTGAGGTGAAAACAAAATATTTGCGACGAATCCCCATATTTTTTCAGGCCCTTTTGGAGAAGCACTTATGAATAATCAATATAAATTCGAGAAATAGTTCTTTTATGTGGGACGTACGTTCATCATATCCTATCTTGGACATTGCATGTTTGGTATTTCTTAAGCATAAGGCAGTGAATTTGTTCCTCTCGATAATTTGCCAAATTCCTTTTGCTCGCCTTTACATTGGTCATTGACATTCTCTTTGCTTCATGATTATTTTATATGTATCTTTGTTTCAGGCTAACCTGGCAGTCCAGGAAGGTCGTCTGAAAGTTGCCAATGCTGATCTTGCCAAGGCCCAAGCGCAGCTCGATGCCAAGGAGGCTGAGCTTCGCGCTGTTCAGGCCGAGTACGACAAGGCAATGGCAGAGAAGCAGGCCCTGATGGATGACGCTGAAACATGCAGGCGGAAGATGTCAGCCGCCTCAGCTCTTATCAATGGTCTTGGCAGTGAAAAGGAGAGGTGGACCGAGCAGAGCAAAGAGTTCAAAGCACAGATTGGAAGGTGATTTACCCATCCTTTTAGTTTTATAGACTTCTGCATCCATAAAGCCAAGACTATCACTCTGTGCTTTAACAAGACTAATTTCACCATAGCAAACATTCTCATTTACTTTTTTAAATGATATTTGCACTATAATTTTATCCTCTATCTTTTCAGGCTGTTCAGATATGTATTTAAAAGCACTTGATTAGATACAAATCTGACAATGAAACAACAGAATCTACAATTGGCATATCGCTGGAACAAATAATCTTCTTTTTATTTAGAATTGTCATCTAAAAATCTAGGCGTTTAATCGCTCTCTAAAAATCTAAATGATCCCTGACGTTCCTTCTCTACCTCAGATTGGTTGGGGACATTTTAATTTGCACGGCGTTCCTGTCCTATTCTGGTCCATTCAACCAAGACTTCCGTGGTCTCCTCAACAAAAACTGGATGAAGGAGCTCAAGAACCGCAAGATACCTTATTCAGCCAACCTCAACGTTGTGGATCTCCTGGTCCTGCCAACTCAGGTGTGCTATCCTCACAGAATGAGGATCCTCATCTCCATGATAACAAGTTTGCTGCTTTTAAACACACCAAAGTGGTTGTTTAAAAAGACTTTAAAAAATAGAATGGTTATTCTTTGCCTCAGAATGTATAAAATGAAAACCTCAGATTATACAGCCTCTTCAGCACATGGCAACTGTAATGCTTCTTCTTAGAAAGAGTCTATATTCCAACTCTGGGAAGTGGGACTCATTGTATACTAGCCTCTTGAGACTGTCGCTTAGCTTTAATTTTCCTTAACCCGTTTTCATCTGTTACCATTGGTTTTCAGATTGCTGAATGGAACCTTGAAGGCCTACCCAATGACGAACTTTCCACTCAGAACGGCATCATCGTGACTCAAGCCTCTCGTTATCCCTTGCTTATCGACCCACAGGGACAGGGCAAGTCTTGGATCAAAAAGAAGGAGGAGAAACACGAGTTACAGGTATTCTTGACTGATTATCGCTTCTGGCATAAATCAGAACAATTTGAGACTGAAGTTGGTTAGATACACAAACATCCTGGGTGTGACAACTGACAATAATCATGTTTTCACCTCTGTTATTATTTTTTTTTCTAAATCCAAAATGCTTATGCATGAAGTTCTATGGTTTCATTCTTTATCTTTATAATTACAAAGATAAACTTCTGCAACTTACTAGGATGTAAAGTTCTCTTTATCATAGCTTTGGTAAAGTGCATTGTTATGCGCCTTTAAATCTGCCAAATAGATTCCAATCTTGTCCACTTTTTTTTCTATACAAATTATATTTCTTATAATAACTGAACACTTGTATAAAGTTCTTGAAATTTTTTGACATTTAAGGAAGATAAGCTTACAAAAAAGATTGCCTCGGTTCAAATGAGGATGGATGAGAAAATCCAGGTTTCAAACAATACACCTATGTGGTCATCATGTACAATAACACTTGTTGAAATTTACTTTTTATAACAGGTGACCTCCCTCAACCACAAATACTTCCGCCAACACTTGGAGGACTCGATGTCACTGGGCCGACCCTTGATGCTCGAGGATATTGGGGAAGAACTGGACCCAGCTCTCGACAACGTTCTTGAGAAGAACTTTATCAAGGTATGACTTGGCAATCATCATCAATCAGAAATATTTCAATTGTTCTTTGCTTAAATCTCATTCGTACTTGAATGTGACAAGTTCTGGCTGTAAAAAGTGTTTGAAAATCTAGCTGTAATTATATATTTCTAGATTCTTAAATGATAAATGCCAAGCTTTTCTGCGATCATAGTATAAAGTTTTTGTACAACCATATGTTTTCTGTAATCTTCCTCAAGATCTCTAGGGCAGAAAATGGTGATTTCCAAGTAAAAAAACCCCTCAAAATCTTGTCATTCAGTCACTGATCAATCACTTATAGGGCTTCACAAAACTTAATTGGCGGAATGCTGGACAGGCAGTAAGAAGGTTTTAAGATCAAATTTTCTATCTAGTTATGTGATCATATCATATCTAACTACCCAAATTCTTGAATGAAAAGGGTTATTATATAATTGTAGGGCTTACAAAGACACTATTTCGATACAGTCAAGGGCACCAAATAGGCTGATGCATCCCTCTCTGTGGCAAGGTGTGCCGCCCAATGAGGGTACACTTTCGGTTTGAAAGAAACATAAACAATCTTCATTCATTTTGCTTCGGGTTCTCAAAATTGCTTTCAACAGGTGGGCAGCACGCTAAAAGTGAAGGTTGGAGACAAAGAATGTGACATCATGAAAGGTTTCACGTTGTACATCACCACTAAGATGCCCAACCCCTCCTACACTCCGGAGATCTCGGCACGAACTTCCATTATTGATTTCACCGTCACCATGAAAGGCCTGGAGGATCAGTTGCTTGGACGTGTGATCCTCACAGAAAAGGCTGTAAGTTCACGTTATTTGCACTTCAATCTTTTCCGTTACAAGTTATGCGTATCAACTTATATTCGTAGTGGACTGCATAGTGTATCTGAAACTATACTGGCCGTTACTTTCAACAGCCGCGTTATGTAATGAACCTCCCATCTTTGCCGTGAATCAGTTGGTTGTATATTGTTTCTATTTAATGTCTCCCAATTTAATAGTAAAGATAAGGAATCATTATAAGAACGATTCCTTTTACGCACATTTCAAAATTAGCTCTTTTATTATTTACGGCATGAGAGTCATTTTCTGAGTACATGTGTGCATATTTCATTGTGCCGCAGCAGATAAATGTGTCTTCTAATTTATAGAGGCTATGGATTTATCAGCTAATCCAATTAATGCTAAGCTTTGGTTCAATTCTCACTATGTTTAAATTCTTACACATTTTAAATGCATACCTGTGTTTTGTTTTGGTACTTACCTTATGTCTGTGCTGCTGATCAGGAACTTGAGAGTGAGCGACTGAAGCTGATGGAGGAGGTTACTGCCAACAAGAAGAAAATGAAAGATCTTGAAGACAGTCTATTGCTAAGGCTTACAACAACGCAGGTTAGTTGAGACCAATCCTAAATTCGTTTGTATTTCTTTGTAACTTGTTTTTGTTTCCTTAGACTCACTTCTTGATCTTTAATATAAGCAAAGCTTCACTAATTTTACTACTGTCTTTTAAATTCTTCTTTGCTGTTTTTTTTTTAAACTTTTCTCAAGCATTTACACACGACAATTTTATCATTCTCTGATCTAAAAGCGAAAATGTAGACTAATAAATATGCAACAATCCAGTAAATATACAAGGATAATCTAAGTCCTCTAGATAGCCCGTTGAAACAATTAGGCCTTTGTTAACTTCCTACAAATATTGCTAAACATTTTTCTGACTTCGAACTTCGTTCTTGTCTCACGTAAAACACATGCATCGACCTCTTCCTTCTCCTACCCAGGGTTCTCTGGTGGATGACGAGGACCTCATCAACGTCCTGCACGTGACCAAAGCCACGTCACTGGACGTCACGCAGAAGCTGGACATCGCAGCGGAGACAGAGATCAAGATCAACACAGCTCGTGAAGAGTTCCGTCCCGTGGCTACCCGTGGCTCCATCCTTTATTTCCTTATCACTGAGATGAGTCTCGTGAATGTCATGTATCAGACCTCCCTCAGGCAGTTCCTGCAGTTGTTTGACCTATCTATGGCAAGGTGGGTCAAGAATCAACACTAGAAATAAGGCTGGGGTACTGACCTAATTGGGAATTTCGTCAGACATTTATTAATGGGAGGTTCAGCGTTGAGGTTGATTTTACGAAGAAATTGAAATGCTAATATATTTCTTCTGAAATCTTTAAAAAAAAAGAAGAAAATTGATTATGATGACAATAGTTAAAAAGACAAAGTCAGACTTCATATTTCAAACACAACATCTGAGTTAGAGATGCAAAATTTTACTTTACAAATAGATAAAGTTCACTGAAATTGCATTTTCTTATTGTAATTTTGATCAAGTGAGATGGTAGCTACAAAAATAAACTTTGTTACATTTCAAGGAAACTTAAGAAAACCAATGTAGTCACAGACTCTTCACTGTAACCCAATAGATGCTAAATTATTTTTCAATAGGGTTTGCAAGCATTACATCTCTAAGATCAGGAAATCAACTTTAAACAAAGTCATAAGTGATTAAACAAGCAAGAAACCCTTATAGTACTTATGCACCTTAAAATCTCACTATATTTTTCCTGTGTACAACATGGCAACATGATTCTAAAAATAATAATGCAAATTTTCGTATATAACAAACCAGATCGATGAAATCTCCTATCACGCAAAAGAGAATCCAGAACATTATCGAGTACATGACTTTTGAAGTGTTCAAGTATACCGGTCGTGGCCTTTACGAGGAGGATAAAATGACTTTCACCTTGCTTCTAGCTTTGAAGATTGACCTTCAAGCCATGAAGATTAAGCATGACGAGTTCATGACCCTTGTCAAAGGTGAGCTTGTTGTCCGATCAAGAGTTTCATGAGGGCCTAGGTCTCAAGTCCCTGCTATCTATGTCAGAGTATGTGTAAACTAAAAGATATGAGTCAAGATGAAATTGTTCACAACTGCGGTACTAAAACATCTGCCAATTGCATGATGGTAGCTGAAAATACTATAATTAATTGTACCACTGTTTTCTTTATTCTAAATATTGATCTAATTGCGTCACCTATCACTTTGTACTTGATCATTGCTGATACTTCAATATTTCTTGATATATGTTGCTGTAGGTGGTGCCTCAGTGGACACATCAACAGCTCCGCCCAAGCCCCATCAGTGCCGCTGGGTGCCACAGATCACGTGGCTGAATCTGACAGAACTCAGCAAGCTGCATCAGTTCTCCGGAATCATAGAGCAGGTAGGTCTCCTCGCATTAGCTAAACACTTTCTCTTTCCTCTTAGTGTGATGTCTTAAAAGGTATCGATATGTGGCTCAACAAACGCTTTCATGCTGGAGTTAAGCACCTTTAAAAATTTTTTTTAGTTAAGACAGTCTTTGCTATTACCAAATGCAATAACTTCTCCGCAAAATGCAGATAAAAAGGAAACTTCATCCATACTTTCATAAAGCATGAGATCATGGTGGTTATAATCGTCTTATGTGCCAGTGAATTTTCCTATCGTGATCTACGCACTTTGATCTTGAGCGCCAAAAGTTAAACTACAAGTGGCTTTCGGTCGCTATAATGTTTTGGTCGAATTAATAGAGCTATCTCCAAGGAAAGAACTTTCGATTCATGGAAAAAAGGATATCTGGAAGACGCTACACTAACTACAGCTAAGCTAGTCTGTCATTTTAGAAATTAAAATATACAAAATCTTAAATAGTGGCCTTCTTCCAGTTACCAACATTATAGCTTACACTGCAACAGGAAGTCAGTTTTTTTTTTTTTTTTTAATAAAGAGTCACGTCAAATAGGTAGCCCAAACAACTACGCGTATAACATAGTCGAGATATTAGTGAGAACTACCCAATCTGTTATCCAAACAAAGTGACACTCTTTCATAACATAGATTCTGTCTGTGGTTGCCACTATAAAACCCTATATGTTTAATAAAGCTAATTTTTACTTCACTAAAATCTAGGCATCTACATGCTATTTCACTTTCATCTTGCACATAAAATGCAGTGATACAAAAACTTCTCTCCCCATCGGTCTCTGTCAATCAGAGAAAATAGGAGGGGATGCCACTTTACTTCACAGTTGACATGTCTTTTTTATACACTTGGTTTTGCTTTGTATCCTTTTAATTCATAATTTACTTAATAGCCTTGTGTGTGTCCCGCAATGTTTGGAGTGGCAGTTTTATTCTTAGAAAACACTCACCTTTGCTACATTATGGACTCCGATTCACTGCTAATCTATTGATTGTAGAAATATTCATACAATCGTTACCTCGTGACAGGTGGAGAGAAATGACAAGCAGTGGCGCCAGTGGTTCGACAAAGAGGCACCAGAAGATGAAATTATCCCTGATGGCTATAATAACTCCCTGGACGTGTTCAGACGTCTGCTGCTGGTCCGCTGTTGGTGCCCCGACAGGATTCTGCCGATGGTGAGCTAACTAAAGTCCAGAGCATGTAGACTATATTGGCATGGGCAATGTTTTTTTTAAATTTTTAATTTATTCATCGTCGAGAACACTAGTCAAAATTGTATTTTCTCTTTCTCAAGTAAAAGACATAATCCCTTTGGAACATTTTTATTACGTTAATTACCGTGAATTGATGGTCAGTCTTTTAGCAGATTTGAACTGTACGTGTCATTTACATCTCAAATTTCAGTAAATTCTAAGTCTTGTCTAAGTGACTTTTTTTTTTTAAATCTACTTTATCTTGCCAGGCTAAGAATTACATCGCCGACTCTTTGGGTCCCAAGTATTCAGAGGGCATCATTTTAGATCTGGAAAAGATGTGGCAGGAGAGCAACAGTAGGTCTCCTCTCGTCTGCCTGCTCTCAATGGGCTCAGATCCAACACCTCTGATCGAGGCTCTTGCTAAAAAGCTCAGGCTAGGTAAGTCTGTAACTTTGAGTTGGACGGTGGAAATTTTCCTAATCTGTTTATTTGTATTCTGAAAAGAAAAGATGTGGAAAAAACTAACTGCAAAGAAAAAAAAACTTTCTTTTTTGCACGCGATATTCCAAGTGTGTGTGTTTTTTGTTTTTTAATTTTCCATCACTGTTATCCCTAAAGATGGGAATACGCATGAAGGCATTAGGGTCATTTTTGTTTCCTTAGATCAGGAATCGTAAAAAATTAAAAGATAAAAAAGTGTGAGAACTTACCATGTGGGACATCTTAGATCCTATTACTGAAATGGAGGAAAGTTCTAGTCACTGTTATCTTTATAAAGGTGATAATGAACCACAAATTAGAAACATTTATTTGCCATGAACTGTTGGTAGAAAAAAAAACTAATTTTAATAAAAAGATATCGAAGGGACTTCTTCACTTGCATTTACTTTTTCTGTTCATGGACGTAAAACTTTCATTCCCTTTAAAAAAACCCTGACTCATTCTTCTTTACTTGTAGAATGCCGCTCGATTTCTATGGGTCAAGGACAGGAGGTGCATGCGCGCCGTTTGCTTCAGAATGGAATCACTTCCGGTGGTTGGCTTCTTCTGCAGAACTGTCATCTTAGTCTTGACTATGTGGTTGAAGTACGATTTCCTAATTTTTTTTTCTCTTCAGCACAATTTGTATCTTTTTTTTTTCTATTACATATGCGTTACTCACACGCAATTCGTCAGGGCTATTTGAACCACTTAATACTTGGCAAACCAAACTTCGACAATGTTGTTTTAAACCTTTGTGCATTAGTTATCAACTAGATGGACAGTAAAGACATTTGTCTTACACAGAAAGGTTCGAGAATATAAGAGACCAAGGTCAAGAGATGTTTACACCAAAGCAGCGAGTAAAGATATTGAAAACAAACAAAACAAACAAATGAACAAAAAAAAGTTTTGTATATGTGTTAATAGAAAAAAATTCAATACCAATGAGCTAAAACAAATTGAGATACGAGATGGAGTCTTGAAACAATTAACATTTCTATATTGGATAAAGTTTTCTAAATCCTTCTCAAAGCTTTTCGTGGAAGAATCGCAGACTTTTTTGAAAAGGAAAATGTTAATAAATATAGGATTTTTTCCATACTTATTATTTTCAAGTACAACAAAAGGGAAAATTACCTATGAGATTCTCAGGTAATGAATGTATGTATAACAATTGATTGCAATCCTCAAACTATAATGGAGTGTTAAAGATTCGTCATAAATGATTGAAATTTGTGATTTAAGCAAGAGGTATATGCATAAAAAAACATTATTCTTTCAACTATATTTATTATACATGTATTTCTTTGAACACTTAAAACGACATAAATCTATTACACATACACGCTTTATTAAATGTGAAAACAAAGAGATCTAGACTAATCGAAGCAAACAGTTGAGATTAAAAACTATTAAAAAGTTAGAATGCTTTATGATCTGACCGTTCGAGTAAGGAGCGTTAAAGTGTTGAATTCAATGTTTCGCACAGTGGCAACTATTGTTAACTGATTGATGTCCGCACAGGTTTTGGATGCCATTGTAGAAACAGAGACAATTCATGAGGAGTTCCGGCTATGGGTGACCACCGAAGTCCACAAGAAATTCCCCATCAATTTCTTACAGGTAAGATAAAGAGTAAAAATGTGCGCTGTAATATTACTGCCAGTGCTTTTGAGGCAAGATAGAAATGGTTTATTTAAAGGACAGAATATTTCAAAAGCCTGGATATTCGTGATTAAATTGACATTATGATAGTATGTAAGTCCGTACTTTGTAATACAATGTTTACAAATCGCCCTTCAGCAAAAATATTGTGTTGCGAAGTGAGAGCAGAATAATATGTACAAAAGAGAGAGTCTTTCTTCAAAGATGACTAGTTCTTGAAGCTTACAGAGACGGCAAACTCTACTATTATAGTTATATCATTTAATACAAGCGCTATCTTTGGCACACTGCACAAAATATTCGATTCTAAGTTTAGCAAACTGGAGTTTCTAAAAATAATTGGGGATAGAATTACAGATCAATTGAAAGGTGAAATCTCTGTTCAATCTATCAATCTATCAATTTAAAGATATAATCTCCGGCCAATCAATGAAACTTCTGACTTCTTTTTCACCGCCTATCTTTCGAACTGATAATCTCGTTTCATTGTTTAAAAGTAGTTTTCTATATCCCTTTATATTTTGCTGTCCATCACCAATCAATCAATCAATCAATCAATCAATCTATACACTCTTTGAAAGAAACTTCTGCCTTCTTTTTCACCGTCTATCTTTCGAACTGATAATTTTGTTTCATTGTTTAAAAGTATTCTTCTATATCCCTTTATATTTTGCTCTCCATTTCTCTATCTGTCTATCTGTAAATCGTTTTTTTTCCCAGATTTCCATCAAGTTCACTAATGAGCCACCTCAAGGCGTGAAAGCTGGCCTGAAAAGAACATATGCCGGCATTACCCAGGATTTCCTGGACATTTCCAACATGCCTCAGTGGAAGCCGATGTTGTATGGTGTGGCTTTCCTACATACTGTCGTCCAAGAGAGGCGTAAGTTTGGGCCATTGGGCTGGAATATTCCCTATGAGTTCAACACGTCTGATCTGAATGCCAGCATCCAATTCGTGCAGAACCACCTGGATGACATGGACCCCAAGAGGGTAAATTTTGTCACGTGTCTCTCTTCTTTCACATACTTATTTTACAAAACTATTTGCTTTTACATTATTACTTCAAACGTGTCGAACAGAAATGCTGGTTTTTATTTTGCTCTCTGAGGGCTCCAATGCCTGTCACTTTGGGGAGATTTCTTTTGTTTTTGTATTTAACTCAAAAGAAGAACAACCTGTTTACATTTTTATTTTGAAAGTAAAAGGGAATATTTTAGAGTTTAAGTCTATATTAATACTTTCTTTTAGTTTTAAGCATTAACGGGATGAAAATAATTATTGTATCATCTGAATTTTTCGCCTCCAACATCAATCCGGCGATTGCTGATAAGATTTGTATTTTCCTACTAAAGACTTTTTTTTTACTCAGATACAAGGTTGTAGTTTTTATATAAATCGAATTATGAAGAAACCTTACTTTCTTGTGCTATGTGACGGTTGTTAAAAATTACCCGGCATAAATGCAAATAACTTTTTTTTTGTATTATCAAAGGAATATTTATTAAAGAAGAAAATTGTGGCTATGTATAGTATCCTCTCATTTGATTTGGAACAGCGTAGTGTATTATGATGAGAAACTAAATTTACCCTCACGTTGGCATTGTTTCTTTTATGCCGTTTGTTTTTTAGGGAGTCAATTGGATCTGTGTACGTTATATGTTCGGAGAGATCCAGTATGGTGGTCGTGTAACGGATGACTACGACAAACGCCTTTTGAATACTTTCTGTCGCATCTGGTTTGGAGAAAACATGTTCCAGCCCAGCTTTGTCTTCTACAAAGGTTACAACATCCCCAAGTGCAGCAAGATTAACGAGTTCCACGAATACATCAACAACCTGCCTTCTACAGACGCACCAGAAGTGTTCGGTCTCCATGCCAACGCTGATATTACGTGAGAAATTAGCCATTTTAACGATTGTTTCTGCTGGTGTAACTATTTAGAAATTGTTTATTGTTTTATTTTTTAAAAAAGCGCAAATTGCATTAGGGAGTTAATTAATAAGATGAGGCAAGGGCATAAGCAATTTCAAATTCAACTCCAAAAATTGTATCTTAAATCTTTTCAAAATGATAAACAGCTTTTACCAGAAAAAGGATTAAAACAATAGTGATTAAAACAATAGTGATTAAAACAATAGTGATTAAAACAATAGTGATTAAAACAATAGTGATTAAAACAATAGTGATTAAAACAATAGTGATTAAAACAATAGTGATTAAAACAATAGTGATTAAAACAATAGTGATTAAAACAATAGTGATTAAAACAATAGTGATTAAAAAGCTCGCTCTGCCTCCTCATGTGTTATTGACCTTAAGAGACGGTAAATGAAAATTAACCTTATCCCTAAATCTTTTCTTTATTAGCTTTTTGAACTTCCAAGGCTGATTTCAAAAACTTTATGTCCAACATTGAGAAGATATTTGTCCTTTCAGCTTCATAGGTCATAAGTCTCAACGTGGCTGCAGTTTCTCTATTTACGTTGAATCCTATGTACAAATTGCTCTCCTCAGCTACCAGAGTGAGACCGCAAAGGGCATCCTCGACACGATTCTAAACATCCAACCCAAGGACAGCTCTTCAGGCGGCGGGGAGACAAGAGAGTCCATGGTCTACAAGTTCTGCGATGACGTGCTCAAGCGACTGCCCTCCGACTACGATCCTTTCGAGAAGAAAGCCTGCCTGGCTAAGCTGGGCATAATGGAGCCTCTGGTCATCTTCCTTAGACAGGTATGACAGGAGGAAGTATATTGCTTGACCAATGGTCTAAATGAACAATTATTTCTTTGATACCCATTGAATAATGACATGTGGAGAAATGTATCCTGTGTAACAAGACCGTATTTTGTAGCGCTTTAAACATGAGGATCTGCCTCAGAATGAGATATGTTGCTCACGGTGCAAAGAAAGAAAATAAGAGAGAGTAAGGTATAGTTCAATGAAATTGTCAATAATCTTAAACATTAAAAATCAATTGGTTGCAGTTTCATTTTCTGGGTAGGAAAGGCAAAGGTTATTTGATTTTGTACTTGGTGAACTATCCGTATATCTTAGAACCTCCTTTGATGTTTTGATTTTGCTTAGAACTGGGAGGTAACGAGGTGATGAACATGAGTTGTTTGATGTAATCGTTGTTTATTTAACGATACCTTGATCATGAAGAGGTATAAAAAAATTACGCTTTAACGTTAATTTATGATCGCGGAATGAACTTAACATTGCGTGAAACACTAAATTGATCCGTCTCCCATTATAGGAGCTTGACCGCATGCAAACTGTGATCACGGCTGTACGAAACACAGTAGTAGATCTCAAGCTGGCAATAGACGGTACAATCATCATGAGCGAAACGTTACGGGACGCTCTAGACTCCATCTATGACGGACGCATCCCTTCGGCCTGGAAAAAGGTGGGTAGTGTTGGATGTATGTGTGAGAGAGGGAGAGAGGCGCAGAGAGAAAAAAAACAACTTAGCGATAGAGAGAGAGAGGAAAGGGGGGGGGGGGGTGGAGCGATAAACAGTAATAAAGAGCTGAATATCAAGATAAGGTGTCAATGTGAATATCACCATTTAATCTTTTTTATCCTGTTACCACTTTCAAACCGATTGCAATAAATGTGTATATATATATATATTTCTTTTAAGGGCAGTGGTTAGGGAGGGGCGGGGTTGCATCTTTTCGTCTTTTAATTATGAAACTGGACATGATGAAGGAAATTGAATGGAACACCCAGCGAGAGTAGGAGACATTTCTAGGCAACAAATTTTAATCCCTGTTGTCTTGTGCTACTGTTTCAGATATCTTGGGACTCCAGCACCATCAGCTTCTGGCTGAACGAACTCCAGGACAGAAACACACAATTCCGGTCTTGGCTGTTCAACGGAGCCCCCAAATCTTTCTGGATGACTGGCTTCTTCAACGCTCAAGGCTTCCTGACGGCGATGAGACAGGCAAGTCCCACAAACCGATATTCATGAATGTTGGCCTAACAATGGGGAGGGAAATGTGTTGCTTCCTTGACGTCTCTTATCTGGCCATATTAATTGGGTTTTTTTTCACCTCTTTCTACCAATCAAAAAGTGCTTTTTGGAGAAAGGCCATATAAGAAGTATTTTAATTTCATAGAATGTTATATATAAGCCAAAACCATATAACAATTTTCACATACGATAATCATCCTGATGATGAACAGATTATATGTATACGCGTAATACAATTTCCACAAATGAAAGGAGTTTGTTGAAAGTTTAACTCTTTTATGTAAATAACCTCCACCCACCACATTTAAGAAAAATATTAATGACTTAATGCAGGTCCTTAACATAATTCTCAACAGTAAGTCAAGTAATGACATTGTCCAAAAGTGAAAATCAGTAAAAAGGATGCTGATAGACATCACTTATCCTTTAGCAATTGTGAACAAAATAAAATAAGTTGGAAAGTACGTGTTATTTTTTTTTTATCACCAAACTTCTGCAACATATTTAAGGCTGTTTGAAATCATTTTGATCTACACACAGAAATTCTAATACGTGTACTTGATGTTGATTTGTCAAAATTTATTTTTTTCCCTTGAGTTTTTCACATACCTGTACTAGTTGTATAACCGAATACAATTGCCTTGCAGAAAGTGACGCGCGCCCACAAAGGCTGGGCTCTGGACACTGTGATCTTGTATAATGAGGTCACCCGCTATGAGAGCATAGAAGCTGTGCCGCAGGAACCCCAGGAAGGTGTCTACGTTCATGGTCTCTTCCTCGACGGCGCAGCATGGGATAAACGCAACAGCAAGCTGAGCGAGTCGAAAGCTAAGGTACTAATACATGATTTCAGCTTGGTTTAGAATAGATTCAAAGCAAGATCTAAGGTGATTTTGTCACTCAAATATGGACATCTTTTCAGACTTCAATATAAAAAATAAAATTCTCTCTCTCTCTCTCTCTCTCTCTCTCTCTCTCTCTCTCTCTCTCTCTCTCTCTCTCTCTCTCTCTCTCTCTCTCTCTCTCTCTCTCTCTGTCCATCTCATGACACACACACCTTTTTTTTTCTCTTGCATCTGAAATTTTGATCGAAACATTAATTAAATGCATAAATATTTTCAGCAACACTATGTAGCAAGGAAGTAATCACAGCTAAGGGGAAAAAAAAAACCAGTATTAACAAAGAAAACTCAAATGTCAATTTAAAAAAATCTTACTGCTCAATCACTCCCACCTAGTTTTACGGTGTTTTTTTTTTTGTAATCATTTTCGTAATATCAGTGGCTGGTTTAAATCTACAAAAAGGTGAAAGTTATTCCCTCAGCTGTCACACGTTGCTTTTTTTTTTTATTAACAGGGATATAGAGGTATTTTGTGTAACCTCATTTCAGCTTATCTCGAGGTGCTTTTACTGACTTGCTTCTCCAACTTGTTCCAGGTTTTGCATGAATCCATGCCTGTCATTCACATCACAGCCATCAACAGTACAGGCATCGCAGATAACAATCGCTTCTATAAGTGCCCTATCTATAAAAAGCCACGCAGAACAGACCTCACTTACATAGCAGAGGTGACTCTGAGGACATCTCAGTTGGTTCACCCAGACCACTGGATCTGTCGTGGAGTAGCGCTGCTTTGCGACATCAAGTAAACATTGCAAACAAGAAATGACGCCGATTTTTTTTTTGGTTTCTTTGTTTTGTTTTTAATCCATCGCAACCTCGACCTGAATGGCCGCATCAACAGAAGAAGAAAGATGTGATTTAACTGGATACTCTCAGAAATTTTGTTGTTGTTATCTTCCCAAATACACATTGTTAATGTACACACCCATCAACGCCAATTATTCTAAATAAATTCATTTCTATTACCTTAATACTATTTACAATGATACTTTGATTAAGAATTTATACTGCTTTTATGTTTTGACTATTATTATTAATCTTTTTTACTTATCTTCTCCATATTTCAAATCCACATCTTCCTTTCATAATTTCTTTGAAAATAAAAAGATACATACAATTGTTGGAAAATAAAGTGAGCTAGTTTTACGAGTAACTCTAAGTCCGTTTCAGAACTGACAGGAAAAGATATGAAATTATAAAGAAAGTCTATTTCCAGTTAGAAATCCACAAAATAAACATATATCTTGTCGACCGTGTAACCCTTTAACTTGTGCCTTTAACCATGCTCATTCCCCCAAAAATCCAGTTCTTTTTTATTTTTAGTTTCATAAAATGACAATTTTAAGATGAAACTGTACCAGTTTGCTACAAAACAGTAATGTTTCACCACTGGAATTACTTAGTTCGAATCTGACCTTTCCTAAATCCTTTTTGATATAATAAACAAAAGAAAATTGGTTAACATCATTTGATATATGCAGTAAAAATTGTACTTAAAAGTACATGTAAATGGAAAGGGAAGACACATGGATTCGCATGAAATTCCTTTTCTTTTGTCTAAAGCCAAACAACATATTTGTATGAAGAAGAAATTATAAAACATTTCATGCTGCTGCTCATTCACATCATGTTTTTTCCTTAGCAGTAGAAGTAGCCATTGCATTTATTTTGATCATATTATGTATTTTATTCTTATACTTAATTGTTCTACAAATTCAAAATTTAATTAATCATAGTGCGCTATTTATCATTAGCCAATCATATTTATCAGGTTTTATCGAAGACCTTTTATATTTACATGTGTATTCTTATTTTACTTTTGCAATTTATGATTTATTGGCTGTTCCTACTCCCATGTACATTTAAGCGATAAGACCAAAGGGAAAGATATTCATTGAATTTAATAAAAAAAACTCTCAAGCTTACCAGGTTTAAATTTGAAAGAAATGTTAACAGGCATGTATGTACTTTTATTCTATATTCCTTTTACATTCATTTGTATAAATGATGAAAAAAAGATATTTTTGAAATTATGAATCACCTGTGATATTACTATATTTAACTTTTATCATCAATTTACATATATTTTTATTATATTCACATTCATTAAATAATATAAATAGACAGATGAGGAATGGCTCTTTAATTCATTTTTTTTTCCATTCCCCTCATGTGGAAAATCTGAAAGGATTTATACAACTTACTATACTAATGATTAAAGAGTAGCTGGATATCAAATTCTTGGTCCGTTGTTCAATTCAATGTCAGTAATGTTTGAAATCTATAGTGTCAAACCATAACTAACAAAACTCTTCAATTACTCATTTACTGTCTCTTTGTTTCCAATTTTGCGTCAAGTCATTATTTCAACTGAATACTTTAACAACAGAACATGATCACCTACTCAGTCATTTGCAAGGTACCTAGCCGTTTTTAATGGTACGAAAATCAACCCCAACACTTAAAAAATTTAGCAGAGATACGTAATAAATAAATCGTATTTATTAGTGTTAAATTTGATGTGACACCTTACGTACCTATGAGTATGACGCATTCAGGCAACTCAACTACACCCCTCTTAACTCTTTTGAATATGAGCCAATCAAAGATAGAAATTTGTTTTATGATGATCTTTTTCAAAATATCAAAATAAATGAAATGGCACTAGACATAGAAATGCTAATGTTACAATTACATGTATGTCTCAGAAAATCTGCTTTTGTAGTATCATATCCTCAATTTATCAAAATTTAGACTTTCAGTTCATTTATTTTGGCTGCCTCCACTATATTCAACATCAGTAAAATATGTAACTCTTCAAAATTGACTGGATTGAAATGAAGGTGATGAACAAAGTGGAGAAAGCTCATTTCTTTGCAAAACAGGGTGCAGAGCATAATTTCTGCACATTATTTGAAATAATGTCTGTCATTTTGAGCATCACCTGGAAAACATTGTTGCACTAATTAAAACTATCACTAAGCACATGACTGTATCTAGGATATATCTTTTCAGTAAAATCTTTCAAAATCTTAACGGTTTTAACTAAGACATTGTTTCAATTTATCTAGAGAAAATGGGGTATCATTTTGAATTTTCCCAATTTCTTCAAAATCTGCCACACCCTTATACACATGTATAGGGCCTATACTAAGGATGGGCATTGGAGTCGAGAATAATAGAATCGCCAATTTGGATTCTACGATCCTCAGAATCCCCAATTCTGATTCTCGAAAGAAACGGTAACCGTGAAATCAGCATTTGCTTGCTCAGAATTCTTAAAGGTCTCCATGGCCCATGCAGGATTGCTTGACTTTCTTAGTTGTTTTTTTTTTCTAACAATCTCCAAGAGACGCTTCCTCTACTGGTCATTTTCACAACCTCTCTTCCAAATTCCTAGTATCTAAATGTCTAGACACAAAGTTTGTGCAAGGAGAAAGTGCAACAGTAATCTAGACCAATAAGAAAGACACTAGAATCAGAAAAAACTCGTTCTGGATCGAAAGGCAGAATGAAGTTTAGTCTTGCCCTAATGTGTTTAAAAGGCCAAGGAACACATCAATATCAACTAAAGCTGGGTATCTTTTGTTTCCTGTCTCCCACAGCCAGGCATAAAATAAGCCCCCTGTCTTTACCAACCCTCCGACCTGATGTAGGAACTTGTGTTCACTATTCATTCTTCCTCCACATAGTACCAGTGACAAGACACGATTCTATAATTCTCAGAATGGATTCTACCTGCCCTTAGCCTATACCTTATTGAAATTAATCAGAGCTCTGGCAAGGCTTAGTTAAATTTAAAAAATGTTGGCATCATAGACTGCTCACTTTAAATCTTGTACTTTGTAGAGTGAGAATATCTACTTCATCATATTAAAGAGTTGAGATATAGGTGTGAAAACTGAACACAGAAAATCAAAAGGTTCTAATTCAACAGAAGCATCACATCATAATAAAGCATCAATAATCCATTATCAATTGGAAGATGGTTGAGATAAAGACTTTTTTCCTACCCCAGCCAAAAGCAGAGATAAGAAGAATCTGTTTAAACTTTAATTAATGTTTGCCACTACTGTATGTACCTGTATTTAAGTTTTTCACCTTTTGAAATATTGTGTCCTCCAGTCAATCAGTGGAATTTGGAGTTCATTGAGTTTGACTAAGCTACATGCTTTTTACTGAACTAAGGAATTTTGGGATAAATCTTTTAATGCAAGACATGATATCTCTTCTTTAATTATTCCCTCTTTTGCTCACAGCATTATTTTTGTCACATTTAAATGGGCTAATGTTCAGAACAAGACATATTCCTATGCCTCTCAAAGGTAAAAAGTAAAAAAGAAAAAAGTTACAACAGAAAATAGCATTTTATTGCAAACTTCAAGATAATTAAAACCAAACAAAACTTTCAAAGCAGTTGTGGAAATATAAAAAATACAAAAGGAAGTAAAGTAGACAAGGATAATCACACACAAATACACTGATTTATTCGTTGCATACTTCACTTTGGTGAAATCAATCAGACATTATGAGTGCGAGTTTGTGTGTGTTTCCCTTTCTTCTTTATTCCCCCTTTAAGCCCCCTTTCAACAACACCATTCATAGATTTTTTTCCCCATTAGTTATTCTCTTTCCTCTCTCTATCATCACATTATCCATCTAAATCTAATCCCCACAGATTCTTTCACTCACACTCTTCTTCTTCATGCTCAACTGGACCTCCCTTTGCATGACAATAGTTTTCTGCCTGTTACAAAGAACAGAACACACACAGAATGTGCGATACCCCATACCTTACAACGAAGGCAATAATTAAACTTACCCCAACAACCACCCCTATCCACCTACTCTCCGTTTCTGATTCTCTCCACATATTGTAGCCTCATAGCTTCTTTTTGCCAAAACTAGACATATAAATTCCTAAAATTCCACCTCTATCCCTAAACAGATTTTTTTTTTGTATTGATAAGTTCATCAAACACCCATCAGATTGTCAGTTATAACATCAAATGGTTCACATAGTATATCAGCTGTCTGCGTTTGTATTGGACAGTTGGTTGTGATGAGGGATAAAAAAAATACAGGAAAAATGCACTGGAATCCTAGAAAACTGGTCATCATCACAGGTGGCAGGTAAGGAGGAGTGGCCAGTAAGGCAGGTTAAATTGCATTCCATAAAATGAAGCATACCTATTTATTTTACTTGGCGAAATTACCATGAATTGAGTTCCCCCCTGCTTTGATTTAGAAGCTTTGAATTTTTGAAAAATGCGAATTATTCAAGTACTTTCAAGTCCCATTTACACTGTTTCGCTGAACATAAAATGTTAATGAAAGAGAAAACACATGCAAAGCTCTTCCTACAGAAGATTTTATGCAGTCCAATCTAACAATTTTGCTTGCATCATCATTATTTATATTATCAGAACAAAAAAAAGCAGTAAACAATTCAAAGTGAATAATCACAAAGTCAATAAAGCACCAATTAGATTACTTGCTTCATACAACATTTGAAATGAACCAACAAAGAGGAAAGAATAAATGGAGGTGGAAAGCCTATGATAATGAAGATATCCTTTCATTTTTTATAGCAGACAAAGGAACTTAAATAATAAAAACAAGTCATAAAAATGATAGGAAATCATTCCAAACAAACTTTCTTTTGTTTCATGTTCACATTCACATAATTATAGATGTACATTGACTTCAGCTAATCTTGTTTTTAAGCAACAGTCCATCTTGAAGCACAACAATCAACAAGAAAGTAGAAAGTCAGAACATTACATATGTTTTTTGTTGGTTTTTTTTTTGATTCTTCAAAACATTTTGTGTCATAAAATTGATCATGTGCCAGATCACTCTTAGTCTCAGACCAATACATTGCTAAATACATTCTCATTGGCAAGATCATGATTGTTCTTCTGCATTTGAATTATCATACGAAGCAGTTGGCGAGCTCTCTGATTCTGATTTAGCCTCTCCTTGATCAGCAGCCAATTTTTCTGTTTCCTTTGCAGTTTCTTCCTTTTTTTTCCTGCTAAAGAATGATTTTAATTTGGCAATAACTCCTTTTTTTTTTGAAAGGTCTTCCTTGACAAATCTGTAACAAAATAAAAAAAGACATCACAAAATGAGCACAGCATCATACAAAAATGAAGATCAGATCACAAATCTGAAAATAAAGGATCAACAAAACTTGTCAGAATGCACAAGGGAGAAAGAAAAAATTCATATCAAATTTCCTGATTAAAAGGGTTAAATTGTTGAAGACGTTTTAAGTACAAAGCGACGCTGTTTCACTACAATTTTTTATGCCACTAGACTTTTAGACAGTTTAATAAAAAAAAAAGATATTAATGAAAGAGACTTCAATCATTTGCCTGTATTTTGAATTAACATTTTGGCCAATTTTCATTTCATCTGATGGCACAGAACAAATATAGTTGGAGTAATAAGAGTTCTTTTAATTTCTTTATGACAAAAAGAGATACCATACCTTCGGGTCGTTAAGTTGTGCATGCTGCCAAAAGCAATAGCAAGAACAGTGCAAGCTAGGCAGATAACATTGTAAGGCATAGAAAAGTCTGGAGTAGGTAGAGACACCAGAAGACTCTCTGTGTGTATTCGTGTCATGAAGTTGGTGGAGTTTTCTGTAAAACTGGTAAAAAGAAAAAACAAATATTACATAACGCTTCAATATTGTTAGAGAAACTTTGGCTTTAATTCAGTCCACTAACAGTTTATTAATCAAGAGGCCCATTCTTTTCTTTTCTGTTAAGGTTCATGATTTTGAGCACAAAATCAAAATGATGGTTTGGAAAAAAAAGTTAAAGCTTTCCAAGAATTTGAAAAAAAAAGTGTCATGAATTGTTTCTCACATTGTGCTTAATTCAGACGCTCCCTGAGAGGGGCCAGTGTACTCAAGGGATGAAGGTAGCAGCGCAGAGATGACTGCTGAGCTGATGTAGAATCCATGGTTTGCATCCGGAGGATATTCTGTCCATTTCAGGAAAGCTCTTGTAAAGTTGAAGCTCACACGGGTGGTGGAATGGGGCCACAGCATGAATGCTAATTCCAGGTGATGCGGACGAAGGCGATCCTTTGCTGGGACATAGTGCACTTTAACTGACAGAGTAAATAATTAAATAATAAAAACATTGTGGCGAAAATTTTACAATAATGGTGAGAAGATTTTTTTAAATTGTGGATTTGAGATGTTTAAGATTATTACCTGATAAAATTCAAGACCAATACTACAGACACGCTTTTTTTGACTCTATAAACGAGATTATGTTTAAAGCCTCATAGCATTTCTATAGAAAGCTCATGAATCTATATTTTGCAAAGTATTATGCTTACTATAAAAAAGCTGAGACAATAAACAGTGGCTCTTTATGTGTAGCGAGTGAGAAAAAAATGTCCTTGTATTAACAAGGTCCTGAAAACTCACTTTATAAAAGCTAAAACTCAAAACTCAAGAGAATAATTTACTCACAGGGCACTTTATGGTCTTTGTTAGTGACTTCCAGTGAGCTGAAGTAGACACGAGTGAACCAAGGTACAACATCCATGTACAAAATACTCTGGTTCACAGGCAGAGTGTTGTGAATCAGACATGTAATGCCACCATCAGCAAGACCATAGCCTGCAATGAATATACAACTTTAGTCAAACCTGAGTTTAGCTTAAACATTTAGCACACATAAAAACAATTATATATATTAGGTACCACATCCTGAAAACTTTGAATTAATGTATTAACTACAAACATTGAAAGCTGCTTCTGAAGTTCCAATCACGAAATATAATATGAAAAAAAAAATTAATAAAGTTTATCATGATTAGACAAATAGAAGTTAAACTATGAGATCAAAAAAAAAATCTACTCCATTAATGCATTAGGAAAAGAACTTCAGTCACTAAATCAGTTAAAAATAGAAAAGCTCTTGTTACAGTATCATGCAAACCTAACCTAATTCCATTTCATTATGTGTCTACCCATCACTAACTTACAGGTTCCACATGTGGTTGAACCTCTACCAAAAACATACACTACAAGCCTCACCTGATGCTCTTGTGGTCTATGGAAATATAATAGAGAGATTTACACTAGGCTCTTCAATTTTACACCTTGAAAAATTAATGCAAAGATTGAAACTTAAAACTCATGATCAGCTCAGATGAAGATGCTACCTCATATCATACAAGTAAAAAAAATAACTTCACTCTATTGCCGATGAATCTAGAAGTGGCTGCAATAATCATTTAGGATTCAAAGTCAATGCTCTCATGAAACTTACCTGTAATGTATCTATGGGCATGAATTGGAGGAGGAACGGCATCATCTATAAGCCTTGAGACATCCTCATATGTTCCAGCTACATTAAGAACCCTACCATGTTGGGTGAAAGAGCGCACATCATAAACAGCATAGTTATGCTTCTCTTCTCCTCTTAAAATTTCTTTTCCCAAAGTTGGGTTTGGTGACAGGCGGTATGGCAACGATGCCTGAGAGCAAAAAAACATGCAAACAAGGTTTAGTTTGATTGTGAAAAAACAAAACAAAAAATCTTTCTCTTACATAAGATCAATTCTTTCATTACAGAAATGCTAAAAACCTAAAACTTGTGTTGTGCAGGTGTGTGTTCAGCATTAAGTCCACTTGAGTGACATGTGCCTCAAATCACATTTAAAGGTGTTAGCATTTAAAATATTTCATTTTTCTCAACTTATCATTGATATAATAAGCATGGATTTTTTTTGCTTATTTGTGATAGTACGAAGTAAAGGAATTTATCTGCTTTCAAATGCCTTTTTTTTTCCAATTCTGGTTCAGAAAAATATATGAAAATAATAATTATAAATACTGGACATGTCAGAACAAAAAAGAAATCAATACATCTTGAGACTCCCAAAAGTTAGGATGATACTGGTTAATGCAATAACCTTTTCTTTGAACATTCAAAAACAATCTAATAAAGATTCAATCACATATACAGAAATTACTGCAATAACTCTCAAGACATATTTTTTTACATGTTTAAGATAAACTTTCCTGATTAAGCCCAGTTAATTTAAAAATATGAGAAAACCATTCTTTTAAGCTTTACAATTAGAAGTTCAAGGACCAAAAATTGATGGTGAAAATACTTTTAAAGATATTCTGCGTTAGAAAACAAAATAATTCAATAATACATCTTGCAATCCATGACTCCAAGCCAACTTTTTTTCTTATCTCAGGCTGAATGAATTGAATTCATAAATGTCTCTTTATCTCCAGTTGACCAAAAACCATGATTATGAATGTCATATTTCACATTAGAATTTTTTTTCCCTGAATAAATTTTAAGTTGTTAAAGTGAGAAGTAAAAAAATGTCCTTTAGATCTGACCTGTTGCTCTGCTGTCTCCACTATTATAACACTCTTGCTTGCTATGGGGCAGGCAGAAACCAAGTGATTTCCAAAGAGACTTTTCAAAGACCAGTCTAAAAAGAACAAAAAATCAAAATACATTTTTTAAACACTAATCTAACAGCCAAATATTTCAGGTTTGTGAAATTTTCATACACAAGTTAAAATTGGAAGCAAAATAAAATGACTGTTTGATTGGTATGAGCTACATTACAACAAACTCATTTATCCTTTGCAAATATGAATACTCCTTTCCTCAAAAAAAAACCCCAAAAAAACATTGCTATTGAAAGTGGTAAAATATTGTATATTTTTTTATATATTTATGAAAAATAGAAGTAAGAGGTCTCTCTCATTAAGATAATATAAAGAGATATTGATAATAACCAGAGTACTTGCAAATACTCACTAGCTAACTTGTGTAATAGAGCTACATGTAAATGGAATACAGTTCAGTCCAATTAAATTCAATTCAATATCAGAACACAAAGAGAAAGAATGTGGAATAAAGCTCTTAATCTTTTATTTTGCACCATGCAAGAAATTTTGTATCTCCTCACTTTTGGAAAAATGAGAAAACAAAGTCTTTTGAAGGATGACATAATTAAGTAGTAACTCAACTGTATATCACTGGGGCCATGCAATCATTCACAATCTGGCCAAGGCTAGGGAGTTCAGAATTAACAGTATGTAGATTAGAAAAAAGTTATATTTTCAATAACTCATACTTAAAACAATCACTCACGTGGAGCTCCCGTGTTGCTTGTGCTGACTACATCTGTGACAATACTGAGGCTTTGGCTTAGCTCAATAGCTTCCTCTGTGCACTCAGGATTCTGAAATGCAAATTTGAAACAAATTGACCTTAGTCAAGTAGAGAAAGTTTGCATTTCGAAAAACATTTTCAATGTCTAAGACCCACTCTTAAGATTGGATTTTGATTTGAAAAACATCAGCCAATTACTAAATCAACAAATTGGGGTCTTTCTATTCTTACCAACATGATATTTAAATGTTACTTTGGTAAGATTATTCAGCACACACAACTGAAATCTGATTTTTCCCTATTACTTTTTATTCTCATTAATACAGAAACAACTGTAAGATATAAAGAAAAGCACTAGAAAATTTTAAGAAACATTTTATGACATAATATTCGATTGTCAGGTTAATTGACAATATGCAAAAAACCTCTAAAACTGAGGTGAACTTTTTCATCTCATACTGTATTAATTCGTTCACAGTCCAAAAGGATTCAAAGACACATTTCAAACCATTTGTGTTGTTTATACATTGATACGTGTTCACCTCCCTCTTCCTTTATGACTACAGGTATTGTTAGGCTAAAATGGACTCAGGAAACATAAGGGAGTTGGACTTCAAAGTTTGTTCTCTATGCTGCTGGCATTTATTAGTTGGACCATGCAGATCAACGATTATATTGTCTGCTCCTTATTTCCCTCTAGAAAGACTGAAGAATTTGCTTAGAAATTTATGATCAAGTGGACTCTCAGGTGAATTTGACCAATAAACAAACCGAAAACTATTCTCAGCATTTCTTGGTAACTGAAGCTCACCATCATCCAAAGAGAACTTTCACATATTTCTATCTAGACTTAATACCTTTTAACTTCTATTATCACTTAATAAAGTGCAACTTTTTAGGAGTTCGCGATGAAACTTGGTATGTTCATTTGCTCTCTTCTTTTCCTTTTTTTATGATGTTCACCTTATGGATAACACCTTTAGTTAGTTGCATTTTGTTGCTTAGGGTATCAATAGCATTGTGTTATAAATAGTTGAAGTGCAGACTTGGAATTTGTAAGCATGACATCATAAACCACATCATCAGTATACCAATTCTAGTGTTTTTTTAATTATTATTAAAAATTGGCATGATAGAGACATGCATACTATGGAATCTATGTAATGAATAACTGATTTGTACTGACAACAAAAATAAAGTATTTTGTAGAACTTAATCCACTATGTGCTCACAGTTACTTACACACACTATCAGACAATCCATGAAAAAAAACCCTGATAAAGTAATATAGTTTCATAAATGATGAAGCGGTAATTAGAAACAGCACCAATTTCTTCTCCTGAAAAGATCTTCGATTTCCCTTTAATTAGGTAGTCATTTTGAACACCTGAATGAGATAGGGAAATATGTTCAAAAGACATATTTGTTGATTTTTTAAGATAAATACTTGATGTTTCATTTGTTTTGATAAGATTTAAAACATGTCTTAATTTTTTTAACAAAAAAAACTTTTTGAACAAAAACTAGAAATAAACACTTTTTTTTAAAGTTTGTTGAACAAGACAAGAAGTTTACCTGCTTCTAGAAAATACTCTTACACAGTTCATGTTGCTGAGGCAAATTTTAAAATGTCATCAAGTCCCATGGTCAGTTCAAAGATATGTCTTTTTTTATTTTGTAAAATTACTGATTGAAAATTTTTATATTGGTCAAACTTACTGAAAATATTTGTGTTTATTTTTGGATAATTTTGGAAAATCCCTTATGAAGGACTTTTCTTCCTTTAAAATGTGAGGTTGAAAAGTTTTTATTAATTAAATGTGCAAAAAGTTGCCCACTAAACTAGGTAAAATTCTCCTAAAGGAAATTTGTGTTTTCAGTCGACCATTTATAATTATTTCATTCCTTTCTTCCTCCTCAGAATTTATTTTTAAATCATGGAACATAATTATTTCAAGTCTCAAGAATGCAATACAAGAATCACAGTATGATACTCACAGCACAAACTGGCCTCACATGCAAACCCAAAGAATGATAGTTTGCATCATGAAAATGAAATGCATTGAACAAAGTGGATAAACCAGCCTGATGGTTGAAAAAAAAGACAGGCATATAAATTATTCACTTTACTTTCTGTATTCAATATCAAGGAATTAGAGTCAAACATCATCTTGGTAAAGACACATTTTCTTAGATTATAGCAATTGGCTACCTCTTCTTAACTAACAAACTTTGGCATCAAATTGTGTAGATATATACAATGAGTGTGGGTTTTTTTCAATACCATAATGTAACAATGAATTAAAAAAGAAAAACAAAGAAAAACACATATACATACAAAGAGTTTGTTCCATCATCCTATAATCTTTCAATAAAGTTCGCTTTAAAGCAAGTTTTTATCAACGTCAGAGGACTTACAAAGTGTATTGGTATAAAATAAATGTGTTCAAACACCCTCTCCCATATTACTATGGTGTTTACTCTGAATGTCCCAAACAATTTACTCATTGTGGCTGTAAAATTGCAAAGAAATGATCAAATACAACAAAAACACAAACCAAAAACAAAAGCAAATTTGTCAAGATTTGGTTAGATATATTTGGGCTAATCTAAGCTATATCAAAATCCGAGAAACTTCTTTTCTGGTTTAATTACAGGGAGATCTAATATAATCAAATATCAAAGAATATTTCAGGTATGGAAATAGCTTCAATCAATGATTTCTGTCATTGCACAGGGGATGAATGAAACAATGCTTATTGCTAAGTCATTAATTTCTAGTTAATAATCTTTCATTTTTTTTATTTTTATTTCCTCCCTTTATTATATAAAAAAAATAATGCAATTTCTAAGGCTTTTCTAGGGTATGATGCAGAAAATATTAATTTCTTTGATTTTAGTAAGGCCCTAAATGGTTTGCCAAATTTCAAGATTATTTTATGATTCAGGATAAGCATACATCGGAACACTCATATCTGAAACTTTTCCAAATGAACCACTGGACTACAAAAAAGGGTTGATTTGTATGAATGTATAATATTAATACTAGCATCTTCTCCAAATATTGGTGCAAATTTTATATTGGACAATATCCAGCACAAAAATATCTTTCAGCATCCATCATTCTAAAAAGATTCAACTAAATATCCTACCATAATATTTTTTTTAATTGCTACTTTGCCTTGCCCAACCTTAGAACTGGGCACTTGCAAAACCTTAATAGTGATGAGGCACATCTTCTATCTGCATACTTCAATTTGCATTTTTTACTCTTTTATCATATGACATCTATCGGCATAATATTTATAGAGATAATAAAAATCGTCACATTCTTGACATCATGTTGGTTTCAAATTACTACATTTTTTTAGTAAGTACTGAATCAGAACACTGCCCAACTTTTAATTAAAGGAGCTTGAATAAGTAAAGGAAAAGTCTAAACCATTTACTATTAATATTATTCGCTACAAATTACTACATATTTTAGCAATGAATTTTTCATATCCTGCCAAGCTTGGATTTTGGAGATTTCAGAAACATTGAGTGGCAAGCCTTTTATGCTGTCTGTAAAACATACAAAATAAGAACTAGACAGAGAGAAATGCGATCCATTTATGTCTATTTATTTTGTTTCATTTTTTTCCCCTTATTTCTTGGTAAGGAATGAAATATTAACTAAAAATTAAAAATTTGACAATTTGCAAGGTTAATATATAAATTCGAACTTATTTAGCATTCTGTCATTTATCCCCTAAGCAATGTCAGAAATCACTGATCTAAATGTTGCTTTTTTTTCAAATGAGAGTCATGAGCGACCAAACGGCTGCATTACACCTTACCTTCATTAATCTTAAGCTGATATATTTATATAATGTAAATTCAGCATAGCAAGATGACCCAGGTAGTACTTTGACAAAAAACATACTATCTAAAATTACCTTATTAACTTACATTTGAGTCACATGGCAGGAGTTTCCGCCATGGTGTAAGGTTTTCTGTACACACTATTTCATGAGGTAAAGTACCATAGCGCATAAAATAGGAGCGGAAAGCATATGCTTGTGATGCTAGACCTTGTGGTCTAAAGCTCCAGCGAGGTGTGATGATGTTTTTTGAGTCCATGAAATTAAGAGATGAACAGAACAGGCCAGACACTGCATTGGCAAGATCAGTCCATGCTTTGTCAACACTGTGGGATAATAGATTTACAACAAATCTGGTTTTCGCACAACCAATGAAAGACTTCACAAGAATTTAAAACATTTATAAAATGTGGTAACGTCTTAGACTAATAAGAGTTGAAACAGCAGCCTTTATTTTAAAAAAAATGGGTTCCTTATCAATTTTGCTTCAAATTATTAGGTCTGAACTATATATTGTCAACCTTTCCTGTCGCAGATGCTATTTAAAAATAAATAATGTTTCATTTTGTAAAGAGCTGACTCTGAATTTCAAGAATGAAAAAAAAACAGTGTGTCCTCCATATTACAAGTCATTTTTCACAACTTTGATGTACAATTCATGAAATACTAATTTAAAAAATCATAGAGTTGTCATTTCAAATCATTGCTATCAGTGAACTTAAGCTTTACAGCAACAACCGTTCTAGTAATTTCTATCAGTATAACCGTGCAGAAAAAAAAATGGGTTTTGTAGAAGTTCATCAAAAATTGACAATGAGTAAGAACAGTTGGTTTAAAAAGTGTGAATTTAGATTGCACAGCTGAATTCATAAACATGAAAAAGATCTTTTAGGTGCATACTAATACAGATTGCATCCAATCAGTGACAATCCAATCAAATTTTGCTTTTTTATTTGATAATGCGTCATAACCAGAATAAGTAATCCTCGATCTCTTTAAAATGAACTTTTAATAAAAGAACAATCAATTTAATAAAAAAGAAGAAGAACGTAAAAAAAGGGTATACTTATAACCTTATGGCAATATAATAATGTTCAACTGCAGCTGACAATGTAAATCAACTTCACTTACTTGCTCACTGAAGGTTTGAACCAGACCCATAACTCTGCACCAGGTGGGGCATCATGCACTGGGTATCCCCATTGTTTATGGCGCCACAGACCTTGAGTCTGGGATAGGTGAAGCTCTTGTACACCATATTTCAACAAGACCTCTCCAAGTGCCTTAGGAAACAAATGGTAGTGACGAACTACCATGGGAATTAAATTAGATCAATATGTATTGCAAAGAAAGTGATGCAGAACAAAAGAAGAAATTATGTACTTTTAACTGATCTATGATACATAACATGAACATCTGCAAATTCTTATCTAGAGGAAGTACTGTAAAAACTTCAAATTTGCAGAAACGCTCACTGCCCATAGTCCAAAATGCTAAAAGATACCTCAAATCCTATATAATCTCATACTGAAATCACAGGCCTACAACTTTTTTATTCCACAAATGTATGATAATGATGAAACAATAATGAAGCAAGGTGAATTTTATGCAATATTCTGGACTTTTTTTTTGTCCTTAGTTTAAAAACCAAACCCTATTTGATGTTGGAATTTGATAAAACAGATAATATATAGATAAAAGCCCTGAGATCACTACTCAAGGTAGACTAGGAATGAGGTTAAATTTACAATCAACCAATCATTGTAAAATCCATTTTTCAGAACATTCTAAAAATGTTCCTTAACTTATTGGCACTGATCAGAGACTTCAATATTCAAATGAAAGATCTGTCTATCTACAGCATTATAATTTATACAGTGAAAATTGTGAAATGCAACTAATTATCTGACTTGAGGTTCATTTAGAGCATGTTAAAATCCCTATTGGCTATGGTCTTCACATATAATTTCCAAAGTTACTGCATGTATTTAATGTTCTAATCTTTTTAGCCTAGGAGTTTAGATCTATTAGCCTGGGCAGTTTTCTCCAAACATGTTTATAAATCTTGTCAAGCAAAGTACATGTCATTATATAGGTGCATTTTTAAAGTGGTTACTTAATAATGTTTTTTTTTTGCTTTTATTATTTATTTTTTTTAGCAAAATGTACAAACTTTGAAAACAGTCACAGCAAAATCAAGCCAAGCCTAGAGGAAACAGCTTTATAATGGCTTCACCTAGGAATTTCATTTCAATTTTTTTTTAATTATGAGAAGAAAAAAAAGAAAGAAAAAAGAAAAAAAAAACAACAATGTTCAGTAATCTATGAATAGCAGCACTTGATTAAACGCATCAGACTTCACAAGGTGTCAACTTTTAAGGACACTTTACCCACTGTAGTCCAGGCTCTTTTGTTAACATGGCAGTCAATGAGTCATATACTGGGGGCAATCGGATCATTAATGACTAAAATTCTAGTCTCAAGAGCCAAATTTATACTCTTTCGATTAAAGAAAAAACATAGAAGTAAAAAATAAAATATATTGAAGAAATTAAAGAAATTGTATTCAATTAGTTTTGCTTCTTTCCAGTATAGTACTCAATATGGCTGTCATGTTAACAAAAGAGCCATGGCCGCACTAGGTAAGGAGTATAAATTTTTGTAAATACAAGTACAACTCAGAAGAGTCAACGTTTTGAAACAAAAGTGCGGAGTATAAATTTTTGTAAATACAAGTACAACTCAGAAGAGTCAACGTTTTGAAACAGAGAGAGGGGAAGGGTATATGAATGTGAGAGAGAAGAGGGGGAGGGGGCGTGAGAACATATAAACTTATAGATCTAGTTATTCAGATCTCAGGATACTATATTTATAATCATGTCGATTTAGAGGATCTAGATTCTAAACTAATGATTCACTTTGAATTCGACCATATAGCGAAAACTCACAAGTGTCTGTGTGATGAATTGTTGCATTCCATTTTGTGGTGAATTGAAAATTAGAATAAACATAACCCTTTTGAAGAGGCTTGATAAAGAGCTCCTCGTTAAATTCGTCATCAATTAATGCATTGCCGGCTAAAAAAAGAATGCCGATTAGTATGAGGTGAAACAATTTCGGGTGTCTACTGACAACCATTTTGACGCCGGCTGTGGTCCCGTAGTTTGCAACAGGAAGTTTTTGCTTGAGCAGAGAGTTTCATAGATTTTCGCATTTTTAGAATAAAATAAAGAGTACCAGGGAGAGGAGAGAGAGAAAGAAACTGGGCATGGGAGATTATTCCAATACATTCATACATCCCCCCAAGCCCTTTTTTTTTCTTTATTATATGTCATTCCATAGTAGTTTGGGTATCTTATTTAATTCTTGTCTAGAGGGAATTTTTTTTTAATTTTGAGATTAAAAATTAAAGGGCAAAAAAATTGGATCGATAAAATCGTAAGGAGCTATTATTAGAAATGGTTTCTCCCACTAGTCTGCCTTAGTATATAGAGACGTATGAACCTCATTATTGCAAGAGCAAGCTTGGCCATGGGGATACTTCGTTGAAAAAACCTTTGTCAAACACACACAAAAAATAACGGGTTCGTCCCGTAGAATCTCCAGGCGCTGTCTTGTCACCTAACTTATTTTTTTATTATAATTTTTTTCTCACCGTTTATATTATTTTTATTTATAATTATTTTTGTTTTAATTAAAGCATTAACATTTTTTTCTTCTTTTGAAGCATGAATATTTTTCGATCCGATACATTTATTCAAACATCACATTATAGTTATTGTCTCATTACTTAATCAGCTGATTTTAGTACATTGTATCGCTCTGGTATTCCCTAGTCATCAATAACAGTGATAATCAGAGTTGCTGAGGCTGAGCAAAATAACGATGTGTTGGTGGAGTAAACCTAAAAGTCGAATAGTGAGGACAATTTAATATGAAAAGGAGCCTGTTTGATAGTACCGAGACTATATAGGAGGCCTAATTTATATGCGCGGAATGTAATCTTGAGTGCATGCCAGCTCTCCTGTTTGTTAAAGGTACCTCGCCCAACTGGGGCCTGTGCATAATGGAGTTGTGTGAGGGTTCAAACGGGTTCATCGACTTCATTTTAGTCCCTATCAATACATTGTATACTGCATTGAATCTCTGTATTTATGTATTTACTTTATTAAAATCAATTTCATTATGTCGCTACCGCCTGAGAAATTTAAATTTAACGGTTTTTTTTTTCAGTTACAGTCACGAGAAATACCCTACTCATGAATTGGTGCAAGGCTTATTTTTCTTTCTTTTTTTTTTTGGTTCAGTTACAACTGTGGAACAAATTGTAAACTTTTATTATTTTTCTCCCAAATCTGAGACAAACATTGGTTTTCTGCTCACCTTGTCGTAGTTCAGGAAAATTATTTTTCAGTGTTTGAATCAAAGTAAACAATGGCTGAATGTGTGTTGGTTTTGTTTTCCTTTTTAGTGTAAATTACATTTTAAATTTAATATCCATCTGAGATTAATTTCAATTATTATATCGTCTTAGAGTTAATTTTTCCTCTGTTTCCCGCCAAATTACTTTCTATATGTTAAGTGATTTTCATGTATTTTTTTTAAATAATCAAGTAACGTGCGGAGCCGCCAAGCTTTAACCTTCTGAGTTTTTCGTATACAGTTCTCTTATTTTTATTTTGTTCTCTCAGATACCAGCAGCAGGAGAACTAGAACTAGAAAAATAACTTAAGCCGTCAAAAAGTGTGAGTTTAGGATTGCCTGAATCGGTTTGTTTGCGATGGCTTGGGTATTCATGAGGAACCATGTAAAACGATCAAAACTGATTTTATTAGAAATTCGGTCAATTTTTTGGGGGGCATTTCCTTGTCTTGTCAATATATAAATTATAATGTCCACCACATAAGTTCTTGAAAAGGTCAGCCTAAATAAAAGGATAGAAATCGAATGGCCGAATATATATGTGATAAAATATAATTATATCTTTTTTTATTATTATTTCTTTTAGAGTCTGTCTGAAATAACTGTGTAAGCTTTAGAAAGATCTAAATGCCTGTTATATTCGATTTAATATAGTGCCTATCTTCACTCCAGTCAACCAGTTTATAACCGTTAAGCTTTGCTAAAAAAAAAAATAAAAAAACAAACAAACGAAAAACCACGCAAAACGATAACAACAGAATGTAACACAGTGGCATTTCCTTCATTTCCAGAAATCTGTTTGTTCACTAGTCATAAATATGGTTTTAAGTATCACCACTGTGCTGTTAATCTGAGCTCCAGTCAACCAATTTATAACCGTTAAGCTTTGTTAAAAAAACAAAAAAAAAAACGACAAACAAAAACAACAACAAACAAACGAAAAACCACGCAAAACGATAACAACAGAATGTAACACAGTGGCATTTCCTTCATTTCCAGAAATCTGTTTGTTCACTAGTCAAAAATATGGTTTTAAGTATCACCAGTGTGCTGTTGATCTGAGCTACATAAGTCTGTAAGGACTGAAGATTTACTTTACTTAATTAAATATTTTCAAAGCTACATTACTATTGGGATTCTGAGGATTCTTTTCAGTTTAAAGATTATTTTTATAGGCCTCCGACATTTTTCTTTCATAAAGTTAAGACATAACTTATTAATTTGAGAGATATTTTTATATGCTTATTAAGTTTAACTATATTATCACTTAGATGTGTAATGCTTATATTTATTGATGTAAAAATTATATAACTTCTTACACGTAAAATAAAGAAGAGATACGTGCTTTCTGAGGCTCGGCGGTAGGTATTTGTAATAAAAAGGAATACAGTCTTCCTAACTCACCATTCCGCTGACTAAAGTTTTAAGCGTGCGTCAATGTGGTGATGATGATAATGGTGATGATGATGATGATGATGATAATAATAATAATAATAATAATAATAATAATAATAATAATAATAATAATAATAATAATAATAATAATAATAATAATAATAATAATAATAATAATAATAATAATAATATTTGTAATTAGTAATCATAGGAATAACAAAAAAAAAAAAAAATATTTATAAGTGCAATGCACATGATGATAAGAAAATTTTTTAGTTGTTGAAAGAATAAAAAAACAAAAAAGAAAAAAAAAGTGCATGTGCGTAAGAAGGTGTAGATACAGAAGCCAAATCAACTTATTATTACAATAAAAAAAAAAGTACGGATGAGTATATTCTTTGCTCTTAAGACTACATAGAATCTAGATAAGACATGGCAAAATCAGACAAAATTTACTGTCCTCATTATGCATTTGAGACTGCTGGTTGGTGCCTCTGTATGGATTTGGATCCAAAGCTTGAGCTGTCTGTATATGTACAGTAGTTTCTTTGATCAAACATATCTCAATTTTATAAATCGTCTATTATCATCATCACTTTATGGTAAGCCTTATAACCTCCCTAGAGGAGTATGACTCCAGAGTACAATTTGAACTTTGAACATATCTTACTATTGAATATTTTTCTTAAAATCATAATTATCATTGCTTTAACATTTTTGGGTGTGTTGTGACCCTGGCAAAACCTGCAAACATCTCTTCTCCAGCCTGAACACCATGGATAGTTAAAACTGAATGGTGCAGTAGAGCTTGATGGATCGTTACGAAGCACAATTGTGAAAAATAACAAAAGAGGTATAATGAGCTCTAAAAATTAAGAAAACAGTTGATATTTTCAAATTTATATGTGGCTTTCCACAATTTGATCTCAGAATAGTTTTGAATTAAATCTTTAGACTAGTTAAAGAATGAGTCTGTAATGAGTACCAGATAGCTCGGTCAGGTGAAAGTTGAGATCCAGCCATATTTGATCACTAGCTGGGCCAAGTGATGGCGGAGTTGCATCAGACTCATCCTTGGCTCGATCCAAAGCTGCCATCTCCAGCATATATTCCTTTGGTAAACTTAGAAAGCATAAATTAGACAAGAATTAAGATATCTGATTAAAGAGTGACTGGATTTTTTAGTTTATGGCTGGGTAAAGCTTTTCTAGGTATAATTTTACATGGATGCAAGCTGGATAGGGTTGACTGGCATACAAGATATAGCCAAAAATGTGTTTTGGATCACAATGAACCAGTCTTTGGCATATCAAATCACTTCAGATTGTTCTTACACCATTGCTCAGGATGTCAGTAAGGTTTTCTTTAGTTACTGTTTCAAGTTGTTCAGCGCATGGGCCATCAAATTATGAAAACATCCTGTGAAAAATTTACTGTTTTATCAGACTCCTTGATTCTTTTTTCCCCAACTCTCTACAGTCAAGTACTCTTGATTTGGAAGCTTGAAACTTGAGAAGGGTGGTAAAAAAAAGACATTTAATTTTTTTCCCTTTCATTGAAAGTTGTTGTGACAATACATTGTAACTTAACATGATTTTGGATGCATCATGATCTAGTCATTAATGGTAGTAATTAAAGTTAAACCTCTATGTTTTCTTCTTAAAACTAGATTATGTTCACACTTTGGCCTTTTTATACTGTAATAACTGAAAGTGTTGCCTTTTTGCTTTGGCATGTGCAGGAAGGATGTATAAATAAATCAACAATAAACAAGGTACATGACAGTTGATAACTTCAGAATGGACAAAAGTCAAATGTTGGTCAATAATTTTCTATACTTCTCGATAACTGTTAAATTTTTTTTTATCTATATGAGTTAACACTCCTTGATTTAGTTTGATGAATGGTGATTATTACTTGAAGGCCCTTTATCCACTTTTCTTTTTTTTTTATTTAACAAAAATACTAATGAGCTAAAAAAAAAGTTCTACTTAAAGTAAATGCTCCAAACTCCAACTCTAAAAAGTATGGCTTAAGTCATTATGAACAAGAACATAAAACAGAAAAAAAGCAGACTGATTCTTTACCCTACACGCAATTTATTCTCTCAAAAAATAGTATGATGTGGATATTACTAAATGATTTCCAGGTAACCAATTCACATTAGTTAAAATTCAGATATAAACATTTAATTTTGATTACATTTTACTAATCTGATAGCATTTTTCTTTTATGAGTGAATATTGCATAGGCTTGAAAGAGATACTCGGTATACAGATACAATTTTACAAGTTCTTTTTTTATTGTTTTAAATAATCATTGAGGACTTCCAAAAGTCATATCGACTGGCTGAGAGAAAATAACACCCTTCCTTCAAAGTAGTTTATTCATGTTAAAAAAATTTCTAAATTTTTATTATCATCTAATTTCACTTTAACCACAATTCTTTTTTGAAAATTGCAACACAGAAATAACACCCAGCCATCAAGAAAGAAATTCATCACTGCAAGCATATCTTACAAGAACACGAAAGTCAATATTATATATAAAATCCAAACATTTACATTATTTAAAAAACAATTCTCATACCAAGCTCTATTTTGTTGTCATCCTATAAATATCAAATAAAATATTACTTAAAGTATGTACCTATTAAATAATTGTACCTTATCATCTGAAACATCAATTTAAAATAGCCCATATCATCTATGGGCAATATAATACCCGTTTCTAGCATTCATAAGCAGAAACTAATATTAACTTAATCTTTTAGAAGTAAGTGAGTTGATTAAAATTGTAAAGAAAAAAGGTAAACAATATTTAAAAAAAAAGGAATTAGTTCTCTTTCTCAGATAAAACCATAATTTTCATTTTATACAAATAAGAACTGATAAAATGATTAATTGAACAACATGAAGAAACTAAAATTTTTTCATACAGTGTTAATGCGATAAGTTGTTCATTAAATAATGTACAGCATAAAATCATGAACATTTCTCAGAAAAAAAAATCTGTCTCTTTTTCTCAAATAAATATATCAGAAATCTGAGACACAAGATTAGAGTTACTTCAAGTTCAATTTTGGTTTGAACAGAAATGTATATTGCATCAAATGAGACAAGCAAAGTCTTTAGTGCAAGACCCAGAAAACATTCTATTAGTAGAAACATTACTCAAATGAAAGAAGTATAATAGAGTTATAAAAATAAAATTGTGAGGCTTTAAGTATTCAATGTCTTTTACCCGAATTTAATTCAATCTCAAAAGAAAAAAATTACTAAAATTGACTGGCAGCACATATATACAGGTATTAATGTCTACAAGAAAAATATGTAATATATTTTATTATATATATATATCCTTTAAAATTTTCCAAAGTTGTTAAATGTCATGACTAAAAAAAAGTGAAATAAAAAAGGAACATAACCCTTTGCCCATTCTTTACATCACCAAAATGTAAGGTTGCTGAGATATGAGGACAAGACTTAACATACGCTTTTGTCTTTGTGAAATAAAAAAAAATAAATTAATGCGAAGATAAATAAATGGAAATGATAATAAATTTTATGAGACCATATGGAATAATTGTTCTTATGACAAAAAATATCTTGACATGTAGAGATATCAGCGTGTGAAATACTGATCTTGGTCTTTGAATCAAATGAAGAGTTTGAGCACAAAATAAGAAATAAGCAATTTAATTTGAGAGAAACTTTTTTCTTTGTTACCAGTTAGCTTTTAACTGAGTATGTGACTAAGTCTTGTAGCCAACACTAAAATGTTATCCTGTTGAAAAAAAAATAGTGGATGCCACTACATTACATTATTAAGATCTGTCTTGAGTATCAACATTTCTGTGAAATAGATGCTAGGTTAATCAAAATCTTAATTAGATCTAGATGTCTAGGGCTGAAATTAAGATCTAGATTAGATTTGGAATGTGTTTCCATGGTGGTGGCAGCTAACTAAAGCGATCATACCTAATCCAGATGGAAATCTTGTCTTCAATTTTTTAATTTTTTTTTTTTTGATGAATAAGAAATCTTTGGTTTCCTTTTTAAATTTTAGATGGAATAGCAAGCTGGAAACAATAAAGAGTTAATTGACACCGCTACCATAAAAACAATTTACAAATGGTCAAGAGAGCTGATGATGGACTGAATTGAAACTTCTACAGATTTATTGACATTTTTATCACTAACCCTTTGTCATATATATCACATTTTAACCCAAAATTAAAGCTTGAGGTTTACTTTAATAGAGATATATTGCAATGTGCGAACAAAATTTTGGAATGGATATGCAGCTATGATATAGGTTCCCACTAAATTTTTCTCAAAACACCACCTATTGTATTTTGTGATCAAACCCTTCAAGTATATATGTAGTAAATGTGAAAGGTCAACAATTTTACATAAAATGCAATGATATCATTATTGAAAATTTCTGTTCTTATTGATTGGCAACATTATTCTCTGGTAAAATTGAAGTTTTTTTTTATCATATAGATCAGATTGACATGAATCAGAGCTTAAATGTTACATCAAGTGAGAGCATCTAAGTTTTACCTACTAATATGATGTATTTATGATCACAAATTAAGAAGAGTGATACACTACCAATTTGACTTCTGTATCACAAAGTGTTGATTTTAAATGCAATGAAGAAATGACCCTCCGATTTGAGCAGTAAACTTTAAAAATTATATGTCTATTGGAACATGAATATCATTCAATTTATGGCCGTTTGCTCCATTAAATAATTATAACTAAAGAGAATGGATATATTTCTTAAGCTTCTGAACCTGTTAGGAACAAAATAAATGCAATAGATATCTCCTTAAGTAAGAACCTGTATCCATAACATTGATGTTGTAAAAATTATATTTCCTAGAAGCAAGACAAAAATACAATACCATTGTAATCTCATTACTGACAGAGAAAACCATGGCCAGAGTCAGTGAAATTAAAACTAACCAACAGTGAGTCAGTAATTTTTATCTTTATCAACACAGAAAAAAGGAAAATATGCCATGCTTCATTTCTATAGTAACAGAGAGACAGGTTTTAATCATAGCAGTTATTTGAAAGAAACATGAGCAAGAGAAATTAAAGAAAAAAGAAAAAGACAACAATTATTTACAGTGAATCTAATTTTGCAATGGTTCAATTCAAATCAACATCAATATTAGAAGCAATTTACATCTCTCTCACACTTGTAAAACATAAATAAATGCTTCAACTTGTTTGAACTATGACACAAGAACTATAGTCTGATCACTGAGTAAAAAAATTGCAACATTAAAAAAATGTTCAAGAACGAAGGCACTACTGATTACACTGAGTGCACTTCAAATAGTTGATGCAGTTTTCTTATGTCAGTATCTTATGTGATAACTTGTCATCAACTTCTTTTTTCTCATTTTGATTCTTTCATCCAGAATTTTGCATGCAGAACTCTTTTTTCCTTAACTTATATCACTACACCTGTGTAATTGCTTTTTTTGCAAGCCTGCAACACTTTTAATAGATCCTCTCCACAAATAGGTTAAGAAAACAAGCCGTGAGACATTACAGTTTGTCAAAATTTCAAAGTATAGTTTGATGAGAATGAGGTAAAAGAGAAAATCATGAAGAATTTAAGAAAAAAAGAGATAAAAGATAAAAAAAAAAGTGTATGGTCATGGCACAGGCATAAAATATTTAGAGCTTCAATCTTTGTAAATGCTTAAAAATAATGTCAATGAAAATATTTATCTATGGTGCACCATAATACAAAATTTTTTATTAAAAAAATATGCTTTCGTAATATAAATTTTTATACAACACTTTCATTTTTTAATAGATGTAAATTAACCATACCACCCTGAAACTTTTTTTTCATAGTTGTCCTTTGATATATCCAACCAACTCATTACTTTTCTATTTTTTCACTTTCAATAATCCTGACCGTTTCTTTTATAAGAAAAAAAAAAATTAAGGGCTCATGTTTTGCTACAATATGCTTGCCAGCTTAATATATTATTTCATTACCTTGAGAGCCAGGCTTCAATACTTATTGGTACATGTAACATTCTTCGTTAGATCAGGGATTTACATTTTACTTTTGTCAGTGACTTGTAAATGAAAAATTCTAAAAAGGTCATTAGTAGACTAGTAGGACGATTAAGATTTGCTTTAAAAAAAATGATAACGCATCCTTCCAAACACATGTTGAGGAGATATCAGGTACAGTTTCAATGTTTGGTGTACCGATAAGATCACAACATTTTGTGCATTATTAAACCCTATGTATTTTTTCATCTATTTTATCAAATAGTGCTTTTCACTTAAAAAATGGAACTACCAGAGAGCACAGTCCCTTTTAAACCTTATCTTTACTAATGTGCTACCCAGCGTTACGCTCTTTGTCATTTAGAGACCTACTTTAAGCAGAGCAGATCTTAATCCTTGGGTGAGAAAAGTTGTAGCTGCACAGCTTTAAGGGTGACAGTTCTTTGAAGCAATTTGTAAACTGATATGATCTTCCCAAAATTACCATGACATAACAATGTGAGACTTCTTCCTGATATTACAATGACAAAAACTGAAGTTCATTACCATTACTAATATTAGTCTTTCTATTCAACTATTATATTTCAATGATTAATAACAGCTATTTTTTCACTAAAGAAATAATGGTGTGATTTTTTGCTTAAAAGATAGCTAAATTTGAATCTTTTTATGTCGTCAGTAATGAGGGAAGATCATACTGTGGTGACAAAAAACCGTTCTAAAAATATGTATCCAAAACTATTTTCTTTTTAATTCAAACCTTTCACTTTGATACAGAACAAGTTTTGGGCAAAAAATTACAAAATAAAACATTAGCCTTAATGTTACTCTTTGGGGCTGACCTCCTGAGAATAGTTCATATACATCTAAACCCACATCAAAGATAAATCAATGTCTGGGGTTAATCAAACAAATTGAGAGATGGTACATCTAATGAGAGAAAACATGTAAGTGGAATGTAAGCATAATACAGATCATCAAAAAAAAAGTGAACTGCATTGTTCAATTTTGTTTGCAAACACAAAGTGCGTTGTGCCATTATTAAAAAATAATATATCTCAAAGCAAATAAAAGCTTTCAAGCCATATCTTCAGTAACTGCTCAGTGAAATTGTTACTTAATTTTTCAAGCTTTTTAATCTCAAATTTTCAATATCATTTTTGTCTAAAAGGGTCCTAGACCATATTTGCAGGCTCAACAAAAGATGGAAGATGACAGTTGTTGTTATAAAACGTTGGTGAAGTAACATATGATGCTGATATCAGAATGTAAAAAGTACTGTCAATTGGAAAACTCATATCTCCATCTAACAGCTCTGATTAAAGTTCTTCAGCTAAAAAAATAATTCGCTCGTTTAATCTCTTTGGCAACAAAATTGAACCCTTTTTTCAAAATTGTGTTTTAAATCAATAAATCATTAATGAGCATTATAAATATAATAAAAACTTTCAAGCTTAAAACACAATGGACGTAATCATTGGCATATGTGATATATAGAAGATCAATTAAAACTTAGAGGACTTCAAAATCAATCAAAACTGAGTTGTTTTTCTTTGATTATGAAAAAAAAATTCAGCTATTAATAAAATAATAAAATTATTTTTATAAAGAAACTAGGTCTTAGCAACTGGTGAAGTACCATCTGACTGTAGTTCATGACAATTGACAATACCACAATTTTATCACACTTGGAGTACAAAGTCCAAGCCAAATGAGTCTACCATTTCCTCCCTGTGGAGTATTTTTTTTTATCTTATTCATGCCATGAAAATACATAGCAGCTGGCTTAATACATACTTGTTACTCTATGTATAGACTGTTCAAAGACTTTTTTTCATGGCGGCTTTCCAGAGAGATCTCCAGGAAGACCTACTCCACATCTGGCTTTAAATCAAGCAAACATAGATAGAATAGTGTCAAGTTACCATCCCTTCTCACCCATCAGTAGTGCAGGAGGGCAGAATAATTATAGATTATAGAATAATTATGCATATCCATGTTGAGTTATTATTTAATAAAAAATTGATCAGTGTGTATATTCCTCTCTTTATCACATTCATTGCTTATTCAGATTTAGAATCAAGTTCTGAAGTCTTTCAAAAGAGCAATATTCATTTGAAGCAATCAAATTGGAAAAAGGCAATTAGACCACAAAATTATTCCAAAGAAATATATGATTAATGTCATCTTCACACGCATCGTAAGTTTGTTGTAGTAAACAGTTCAGACAGTCTGCTTTAGTCCAGGCATCCAGTTCTGAATATGGGCCTGTATGATGCTCACAATTCCATTTAAATCTTGTTAATTTGATTTCTCTTGGCAGAGGTTAATCATCCATTTCTTGAGCCACTACTCCCAATGATTTTTGACCTATTGTTGTAAATTTTTCTGATGATGAAAAAAATAGAAAAATGGCAAGGTAATTTATTATTCAATAGGGAGTAAGTTAACTTTTCTGTAGCCTTTACTGTTCAACCTAAAATTGCAAAATGGCTTTTGCTATTCAGTCTGTTAACACAATCCCTACCATGAGCCGATTGTAGCGGCTCACGGTCGCCAAACTTACCTACCACGAGCCGGTACAATCGGCTCGGACTTTCTAGTTCTAATCCAGTCCATATTTTCGATCTATCCAATCCAATGTTTACTAAAACGAATTCTACTTCCCTTCCGGCCTATTTTTAGCGTCGTTTGAGCTAAGTGGCGGTTGATTTTCATCAGGTTTTGACCAAAATAATTGTTAGATCTATAGGATTGCCGTTATTTTTTTAATATAGGTGTTGTTAGTAAAAATGTTGTAAAATTTTTATTTCTTGGATTGCACTCTTCAAATTTGACACATGACTTCATAATTGGATTATACACAAGGTGTTGTGCTGTTTGATTGGATTGGATTAAAATTTCCAGATCAATGAGACCAGTAACTTGGATATTTTATTTTTTTTTTATTTTTACTTTTCGGTTATATCATCTTTTTATACATCTACCTCCTTACAAAAATTTTTAATTGCTATCTAACACTGATATTTCAAATTTGTATTCAATTCCCTGCATTTTGATATATAATACTTATAGGTTCTAGAAATATAGGGGGTCATAAACTTCAATTCAAAAAATCAGGTCTAGGATTTACGTGGGTCGCAAAATATGGCTTGGGCACACGGTAAAAAACCCCCTGGTAGGGATTGTGTTAAGCCTTGAATTTGCATTGAACTTGGCTTAGTTTGTTTTATAACTTCATATGAAAGTTTTGAAAAGTTGGTTAAATATAGAAGCTTTTTGTAAGAGGAAAAAGCAAAAAAAAACATTCTTAAATAAACAAGAATGCTTACCCATAAATGCAAGGAAAGCACGAGGCTTCCTTTTCCACTTAACCCCTATTACATAGACCGGTATGCCAGAACACAACAGTAGCACACCCATGCCAGTGTCATATGGGGCAGCTACAAGGGGAACCACCAGCAGAAATGCTGTCACAGCCAAGAAAATGTAAGGAACAAACATAGGCATCTGGAAGGAAAAGATAGTGAAATCAACAATACAGAAGAGTTGAGTTAAAAGAAGTGTAATCTGTATAGTTCAACCATTCACTGAAACATATCAAGTTTTAATTGCAAAAAAAATGTCTCTTATTATGAATCTCATGGCAGAAATTTGAAAAAAGATGAATTCCAGTTTTTCTCTTCAACGTTTCAAACAACATAAAAACGTAATAACTCATCAAAAAATAATAATAAGTCCATCTTAGACAAAATATATTGTTCTAAATGTGAATATATTTGAATGTGAAATCTGCAACCCGCCCATTGCTTGGGTGCATGCAAGACAAACTGCATTTTGTAACTGTCTTTCTCTCTGAGAATTTCAGAGAAAGGATACCTATAAAACTAAAACAGCATCTAGGCAGTTGTATCATACTATGTGATGCACCTTAATTTTTGCTACTGCTTCTAAGTTAAGCATCTTCAAAATTGCAAAAACAATTTTGCAAATTACTGACTTTATTACATATAGAGAAAAGTTTTGGATTCTTTTAGAAACCTATGCCATCAAAATGAATCAAAACACATAAGAAATAATAACATTTATTGTTCCTAAAAATGAAATATGAAAAAAAAATACAAAAAAGAAGTCATTACTGTAAATTTAAAAAGGTTCCCCTTAAGAGTTAAAGAGTTGAGGTCCACTAACAATAAGGCTGGCTTTCAATAATTGCTGCAAAGACAAGCTATAGTTGATACAAATAGGGAGACTGCTCTTGTTTTGATCCTGCCCTGTTAGTAGATAGTCTGTAAGTACATATGAAAGAGGCTTACAAATACAGCTATATACTTTTTTTCATAGTTCAAAATATAATTTGGTATTCAACTTTCAGAAATACTGAGGCAGCATAAACTAAATACTCTGCTGCAGGCATTCATATCCCTAAAAATACTTTTTTCAAAAGATTTCTATGAATAAATGTCACACTCTTAGGGATACTCCTCCTCACACAATTCTCATATATTCATTTCAAAAAGTTAAAAAAAGGAAACAAGAAATTAAAATATACAATTTAAAGTCATGAAGCCCAATAAAAATGCATATAAATTGGTCACTGAAAACAATATTTTTGCGGACAGCTCCTCATATGGGGAAGCTAACGAAGCAAATCAACTGATTTTGTCATGATTATTTTTTTATTGAAGTTGAGGCAACATTTAAGTTTGTGCTGCTATTGCTACTACAATAATCTCCTCTTATCCTAATTTTCAACATGTGATTTCATGCAATATAATTTGTATACCAATTCTGATAACAAAAATTTTGGTTCCAATGTTAACAGAGTGAAAAATCACACTAGTCCATCCCTAATTTTAATTCCGTTTTTTTCAAAACCTTGTTGGATAATTACAATCAGCAAGTCTTAGCTAAAGAAGAAATAATTTACCAGTGGCAGCAAGTTTTTTTTTAGTAGTACTCTATGATTCTATTTACTTACTTTGATCGGCCTTGGCAAGTCTGGTTTAGTGAAGCGTAAATACACCATGCCTGCAATTGAAGCTCCTACAGACAGCCACTGACCAAAGCTCAGGTAGTTTATTAATGCATAAATGTCATCAGAGGCCAGCATCAAGAGGGACATCCCACCCTTGGGAAACATTAAAAATTGAAAGCTTTAGAAAGGAAATCACATATCTCTAAAACCCAAGCTTAACAATAACTGCAACATATTATATGTTTATTTTGTCATCCATCTTCAGTCTTTATTTTTTTTTCCATCATATGGTACATTAGGCATGCAGAACAGTTGAAAATTCTTTGTGATAAGGCATGCTACAGGTTGACCAAAAACGTCTAAAACTTAATTTAAAAAATGTTCATAGAGGCTTTTCACCTGTGCAATCCAATATTTAGTGGGAATAGCTTGAGCAAAATTAGTGTGGCGCTAAGATAAATTAAGCTCAGCATTTCCACATGGACATATTGAAATGAAAGTAATGATCAAGGTAATGCCAAGGAAGTAAAAATGTGTTATTCTCTTTGATATTAAAATAAAAATTCACAGAAGAGGTATTTTATTAAGGGGCAAAATTAATCAAAAAAACCCCAACAAAACCAACTCTAATTAAGATAGTTTTTTTGACAGCTTTGGTAAAAAAATTTCTGTACTCCTCTGAATTAAGATACAAAAAAAAAGCTGTTTAACACTAATATGCATAAAGTTTTTATATTTTTTACATCTTGAATATCATAATGCTGAAGGAAAATGTAAGCACTGAGTCCAGAACTCACTGTGAACAAAATTGCTGGCATTGGTGTGTGTCTGTTCAAGCTGATCATGGCCATTAGATTGGGCAGATGACCTTCTCTAGCACCAACAAAGCACAATCTGGGGAGAAAAAATACTATTATAAAGCAAATTGTCAACTGCTAAGTTCCACTTGAATTACATTAAAAGAAAAAGTAAAAATAAAAAAAAATCTCAAAATGGCATTTTCAAATCATTTCATAAATAGGAATAATGAGAGAAAAATAGTAGTTTCTTTTCACATGTGGGCTTTGCCCTGAGGAAACTGTGTTCTGCTAGGAACATAAATGTATGCAATAAGATTCAGAGCTGAAAGCTGCAAAGCTCGTAAAAATTAGGCATTCACTGCCACGCCTATTTAAAATATCATTGTCCTCTAAATGCCCTATCTCAATTACTTGGCAGACTTTGTATCTTTTATAAGAATATCAATCAATAAAATGTGACAATTTCTCCTGAAACTAATGGGAAGACATCCAGAGCCCATGAGATGCGAAGAACAAATCAAAATACTACAAGATAAGTACTTGAAGTTACTGTTTCCTTCGATTATGTTTACTACAACCGTAGAGCAAACAAAAGAACTGGCCTGTGGTAATTCTACCTCATGGCCTATCCCTTGCCCCTTACTTGCCCCAACTCCAACTCAACCCTCCACCTTCAATGCGGAGTTTTAGCAAAGAATAAGAGTGATTGCTACCCCAATTTTCTTTGAATCATGTGGATTGCAGCTAGTGGGGTGCTGGATGTAAATTAAGATGCTTTACCAATTTTTGTAATATAATTGGACCAAACCAACCTAGTTACAGATCAATCACAGCTTGCTATGACTGTAAAGCCAAGGAAGAAAGTGAGGAGTTAATTAAGGTGTAAGCAAAGGCATGAGTTCAGAGCATCAAATATGTGTGTGTGTGTGTGTGTGTGTGTGTGTAAGGTATCAGACCTCTACCTTTGCTGTTGATGGTTACGCTGTCACTGTGTGTCCAATGGGAGGAAAGAATAGTCTGTTGTTCAGATTGTTAAACAAGTTTTTTACTTGATGTCTCCTAAGTTGTTTGAGACAATGATTTTAGACAAGCACTTGACAAGCCTCGAGGGCAGATATTCTTGGTTAGGTCTTATAACTTATTTCTCCTTTACTATATCTCGCTGGTTCATATCTCCTTACTCACTTAGCTTAGATATAATGTAACTGCCCCTACTTAGTATTTCTGTACAATTTTATAGTTTCTTTGAACAAAAGGATTTCGCACTGACTCTTGATGCTTTAGCTTAGATGGAAGACCAAATTCAACTCAAAAGTTTGCTTGCTCTAAATGAGATTTTATTTTCTCCTGCTTTACCCAAACCCCCTGCCCCAGTAAATTAATTACATATCTGTTTAACTTTCATTGCAAATCCAATCTTTCATAAAAGGAATTGCTAGTATTGTAAGTATGTCCAATCAATGTCTGTTTGAAACCTTTTATCGAAGCCCCTTTCAATAACAAACAAATATATTTTTCCCTGCCACATGCTCAGTCCAGACACTAACTGAGGATGGCAACAGCACAGTGTTTCATCCTACCTATGATTAAAAAAGAAACCAGGACCTGGGTTTAGCTTGACAAGACTTGAATTGTCATTTGTATGCTTTAAATATTTGATTTTTTCTAAAGATTTGCTCAGAAAGATAATTGGATTTTGTGACTTGATTTTCTTACACTCAATGTCTTAAAGAGTGACAGCAACACCCGAATGGTCTTGAAATGTTTGTATTACACAATTCAATTGTTTCAGAGGAGTACAAATAGATTACCTAGTTCTTTATGTCATATAAAAATCCTGCTGACTACTTTAACAGCTCTCAAGCTCAGGCTTGCTTGCCGGCCAGAGAAGATTGCACCAAATAAAACAAGGTTTCAGTAAACTGCCCATCAGCTGGTACAATTCTCCACTTTGGTCTCTTCACAGACAAAGAGCAATTAACTGTCTAAAGCAATGAAAAATCTTGTAAAGAGAAATGATAAAAAAAGAAGATGGAATTAACTTTAAAAAAAGTCAATCATAATTAAGTGCATATTTCCTTCCTTTTGATCCTGAAAGACATATCTAAGCTGTTTTTTTTTTTTTTCATTAAGTATAAACTTTTTAAAATAATTTCAGTACACAGAAAAATATTGTTTATTTTAAAGAAGCAAACCTTCCAGAGGTGAAAAGTAAACCATTGACTCCTCCAAATGTAGAGAGGGCCACAAATATTGGAACAAGGGCAGCAGCGGATCCATACACATTTTCGCCAAATGTCTGAGAGAAGAAAAACGAAAATCATATACACAATGTGAAGCAAACAACATACATTCACACATATAGATCTAAGTGCCCATATATATATATATACACATATATTTTTTTTCTTCTTTTTTTATATTCTCATCTGGTAATTTCATGATATCCGCAGAAAAACAAGTTTGTGTTTGACATTCTGTGTAACATACATACAACAATCACATTGAATGAAACATCTCAATCTGCACACACTATATTGTAAGCTTAAATGTTAGAACCTAAAAATTTGATGTTTGCTAATGTTTAAAATCTAGTTATCCCTTTATTGCTTTTTTGTTTTTGGTAAGCAACATAATATAATTGTCCTATAATATGACTTGCAAGCAACAGAAACTCACCACAGCAGTAGCATATGAGCCAAGCATTTCCTGGGGAGACATAGCTGTGAAATATGCCATGTTGGCCAGCACATAAACCAAAGTCACAAGAGGAATAGAGATGTAAATGGCCCTCGGTAGATTCCTGGTCAGAATATTATGATTTTTCTTATCACCAGGAACACAAAGAAAAAAAAAAGCACAAAAGACACAAATTTTTTTAATCAAGTAAATGGCTTGATAGATCCTAGACAGATTATAGAAAATCACCATTATTACCCAAACAGGGAATCTAGGGAGAGGAGGAGGGGTAAAAGAGAGAAGACAGAGAGAGAGATGGACAAGCAGATGAACAAAAGTCTCCACAGAAAAGAGGGAGAGAGGGAGAGAGGGAGAGAGAGAGAGAGAGAGAGAGAGAGAGAGAGGGAGGGAGGGAGGGAGGGAGGGAGGGAGGGAGGGAGAGAGAGAGAGAGAGAGAGAGAGAGAGAGAGAGAGAGAGAGAGAGAGAGAGAGAGAGAGAGAGAGAGAGAGAGAGAGAGAGAGTTTTAAAATATTTCAACCTCTAACAACAAATGATGATAGCAATGCCACAACAGATCAATAACAACAAAAGTGACCAATTAGCAGAATTAGCACTTTTTGGGGCAGCATATCAAAATGATCATACTGGAGAGAATAACTCGAATCTTAACATACCAGTGTGTGTCTTCCTACTTTCATTCTTATCTCTAATATGTCTAAAACTAAGTAGTGTTTTTGACAATCATCTAAGTGGGTTTATATTCAAAGCATTTCCTCCTCAAAAGCACAAACCATTTTTATCTAAACAGAAATTGATTTTGATTTACTTTGTCAAAAGAAGGTTTTATTGCTTAAATGGCTGTTCTTATTTCCTTAAAATACAGATCGTGCAGGTTGCAGACAAGAATATAGCACTTTTCAATGAGTTACTAGATCAAGACATAACTTCCTTTTATGCCGCACTATCCCTTAAATAAAAAATGAATGTTTTAATAGAATTCAAGATTTCTTAATTTTTTTTTTCACGGTAAATTGAGTCACAGACTGATTGGTATATTCTAATAATAAAGTACATGTACTAGCATATGTCGCTTATATTCTCCTCTCTTCTAGCATGACTAGAGTATGGAAAATGCTCGACCATCGCCCTAATTTTTTGCTAGATTTTATTTGTTCACTAGAACCACCGTATTACTTCTATCTCTCTGTTTGAAGGCTACTAAAGCATCTAAAGATAGATCTATCGACAGCACGTCCTCAAATCAAGGCCTTTAAGGATGTCACATGTCATATGACCATGGAAGGTGGTTCAAATAACACTCTTTTTTATTGCATCATTTTGATTTTATGCAAAAGAAATTAGATCCATGAGCAATTATTTCATAGGCCCTTTACCAATGAGGAAAGATGAAATGCATAAGCCCTTAAACCGATTTTTTTCATTGATACTCTTTCAGTCAGTTTAATATCGTATTTTTCTAAGCTCAAGAACTTGCTTCCCCCCCGCTTTTTTTTTTTCAAATAGTTTCACCGAAATAGAAATGACCTTTATCCTTTACTGGCAAAAAAGCTTTTAATATGTCATTGCATTAACATTTTAGTTTGTCACTCATTTCTCAATCTCTTTTGGGACTATTTGTTTAAGAAGATATTTACTAAGGTCGGTGTTATCCAATACTATAAAAGATCACCGCCACCTCCTAGACTTGATACTGAGAATTAAGATCTTAGTGTGCCGTCAGTACTGTTTTCTCTCTACCCACAACATGAAATCAGGCATCTTGGTGTACATGATTTCATTTGCAAAGAGACAATCCGAACATATTCTTAAAACAAACGAAACAAACATAGATTGAGGAAATTGTACATACTTGTATGGGTCTACCATTTCCTCTGTCACGAAATTAAGAAAATTCCTGGGGATGCAAAATAACAATAGAAGGTATGAACAAAGCAGTTATGAAAGGAATTCCGATTGAGGAAGAAGGGTCTATTTTTAATTTGCTTAGCCCAAAAATCTTTTAAACCAAGGAATATTATAAAAATTTTACTCTTGTGTTTCCAAAATTTCAGACCAAATAAGACACTTCTCCTTCTTCTGCGTTCCCGAAACATTGACAGTCTGTCAAATCTAGAGTCCAGGGGCTGTGACACACTCCAAAGTGAGGAGCAGGTTTGTTCAGTGCTTTTGAGTTCCTCATGGAGAGTTGTCGGTTGAGGCCATGTCTGTTGTCATATTTTTGAGGATTTGATTAAAGCTAGTTAAATCTCCGTACAGATTAAAAACATACTTTAAACTGTGCCCCTTTGCGAAATCAGCGGGGAGATGTTTTTATAAGAAATGTCTGTAATCTCTGTCAGGCGACTGCTTTGAGACAATCATAAATAAGGAGAGGTATGTTTCATGTTATGCTGGCCCGTAATAAGCTTCTGATCATGTTTGTCAATAACATCAGAAGGCTACCCTGGAATTTTTTTTTTTTTGTTGGTTATTTTTTTCATAAGAAAAGTTCTTTCCGAGGAATTCAAGTTTCTTTACATAAATAAATTTATAACTTAAACCTCTAATCATTGAGCAATAACTGGATTTCATAAGGTACAATCTAGGGGGGCTCCTGTATTGTTCATCGGGTGGTTGAGATTATCAACTTAATTTTTCTTAAGCTTTAAGCACTTTTATACATGATTAAAATTATTTCATTTTAGTATTAAACAACGTTTTGGGATATTCATCAAGAACTAATCGTAAGGAAAAGGAGCATAGGCAATATACGCTAAATCGTGGAGCTAAAAAAATTTTGATAAAGATCTTTTTAAAACTAATCTATATTTCAAATCACTTATTTCAAATTCAAATTCATTCATTAGCCAAAATCAGTCATTTGAAAATACTATAAATCATTGGAATTGTGTTACCCAAGTATAAAGTATATTTACATATACTTTAACTAGTGGATTGCAATCTAAAATACAATAGCTACCATTTCCTGACATATATCTTTTCCTGTCTCTCTCTATCCTTCCTCTTTTCGCCCTCCACACACTCTCTCTCTCTTCCTCCTTTTCTATTTTTCCACATTTCTTTCTCTGCATTAGCTTATAATTAAAGATAACCAAAAGACAGATAACTATCTATATCAACATATTTATTCTTTGTATTCTGTCGCTTTCTTTAAGGTCTGAGGTGTGCGGAAAAAAATTGTGCGAATACACTAATATCGATCTTAGAACAAACTTATTCTTTCCTTAGGAGATAGAAAAAAAAATAAGATTTAGTTTGCCTACTTGGCGGGGTTCTTCCTGACCTTTCTGTTTTCCCTTTTCTCAAAACACATGAGCTTTTACCAGTAATAGTTTTTGGTACCAAAAATATCCAACCCATATTGATAACTATAGAACAGAATTCAATAAAACCAATTTAAATAGACAATTTTATAACGAGCCATAAAACGAAACAATACTACAAAGGGCAAATGAAAGGAGGCCACCACCCTAAAACCACAACGCAAAACTTGCGGGCGCAACATTTGGCAAGTACTTTTAGGGTTAATCATAAATCTAGATCATTTATCGCGCCTTGAAAAAACGTCGATGGTATTCTATTCTGTATGATCAATCAAATACTTTGGTATTATAATTCATAAGAGTAAAGGGTAGGAAAAAAAACCAGACTGATTCGACATTCTCCTTTTATTTTCTGAACGTTTTTCGCTTCTTCTTTTTTTTTTTCCTTTTTAAAGTAAAATAGCTGCGATGTAATGATTATGTTTGCTATTAACCAGGGATGCAAAACTATAATCTGAGGCACCCGTAAGAGACCCTTGTAAAAATCTGTAAGAACGTCCGTCTTGATATTGGCGAAAATTATGATATCTTTTAGGTAGTCTGGGTTGCGTCTAATTCGAGAATCTAAAGTTGAAGAATAGTCTCTTCGCTTTTTCGTCCTCGATGGACGCTTGTTCATTGGGTAAAAAAGAGGTTAAACAACGACAATTACAATAAATAATAATAATAATAGTAGTAGTAGTAGTAGTAGTAGTAGTAGTAGTGGTAGTGGTAGTAGTAGTGGTAGTGGTAGTGGTAGTGGTAGTGGTAGTGGTAGTGGTAGTGGTAGTGGTAGTGGTAGTGGTAGTGGTAGTAGTAGTAGTAGTAGTAGTAGTAGTAGTAGTAGTAGTAGTAGTAGTAGTAGTAGTAGTAGTATCATAACCATTCATCATCAATTAACATTGTTAGCATTTCGAGAACAGATGGAAAAGACTTTTTTTTTAGAAGGCTCATACAAACAAGAAGAGTAAAGACAAAAACGAACCTCCTTGACTTGCAATAAAAACAAGACAGAGAGATAGCACATCAACGCTTCAATCTTTCCTTATAAGCATTGCATATGTACAAAAAGCACCCAAAAAAAGCCATGTGGCATTACGCCACAATCAAATCTCAGTATTATTTTTCGACTGAGGACGTTAAGAATTTAATACACAACTTCAATCGTAAGCTGTTCAATGATTATTAAGCGTATTACTGCTCACTCACTACTTAAAATCCAGCATTTTTCAAGGCATCAAGGTAACAGCGTTTAGACGTGGCAACAAAGAGAACAAACTCACAACGTTAAGAAGCTCTAAATTTCACTGCCGGCACGTCAGAATTCAAATCCAAAGTAACCAATGCCTTCTTTTTTTCTAATCGAAACAGCCACGGGCTGGTGTCCCAGATTTGTAAATCTCGCGAGGTTTAAGGCTTACTTCCGAAGTCATAGCATACATTTAGGGAGAGTGCCACGCAATACAAGCTCTGTTGTCTGAGCAGGAAGTTGGTGAAAAAAATATATATATATCAGGAATGACCTCAAGAGAGGGATATTTAAGATGGATTATAATCGACACTCCTAGATGACATTCTAGTCAAAAAGTTGCAAAGTTCAATGGCTAATCATGGCAGTTTAATAGAACTCTTGCCAGAGATGATAGAATAATAATGGACAATAAATTTAGAGAGACTGATAACGATGATTTCATTTTGCATAATATTCTTTACTCTACCCAGCATTTAGATTCCTTGTTGGTTAGGTGGAGTTCCAAGGCACATAAACAAAACAAAAACAAACAAAATACCCAGGAAACAGTTCCAACCATGTCACTTTTCTCTCTCTCTCTCTCTTTCTCTTTTTTTTTTTTTTCGTTAGTCGTGTAGGTCTGTGCGCCCGCCTCAAATTTACTGGGAGTAATAGTCGGAAGCTAAACCACCCAGTCCACAGTCAGATGGGTATAATGACCCAGCCTTCTAATGTCGGCTCTGCGGTTTGCTTTGGATCATCATGTTATGGACAAGCTGCATCATTCAACCACTTAACCTACAAAGTATTGCTGCACCTATCGGTGATTTCAATACCATCATTGCTAGTGAACGTCCGGTTTAGAGGCCAAACTCTGCAGTTCATGACAGTCTATGCTTCAACTGATTCAGACAAGTCTTTCAAACAAATAGTAATAGGAATTGGCAATAAAAACATCCGATAGTTGTGATTATTTCAGCAAGCACTCATTGATTCTTATTTGTACATATCTAAGCATCTTTGAAAGATATTTCCAATAAACTTTACGGGACGTCATCAAAATTTGTGATAGATATCATTCATTTCCAAATTTAAAACAACAACAACAAGAAATGAATGAATCAATAAAAAAAAAACATAATTAAATTTACGTACAAAATAATGATTACAATTTAATTTTTAAATTCGAAATTTCGGTTATAATTACATGCGCGCCTGCTCCACTAGCAAATTTTGCATTCACTTCAAATAAAAATCGCACATGGAAGCGTCGATGTTACGAGTGTTCGTATGTTTATCCCAGCGCTTCTCTTTTGGAACTTTGTCAAAGCTGCATCGGAAAGTAAAATCAAAACAAATAAAGACCTTGTGTGACAACCAGTGCGTTGAAAAGCTGCCAAGTTCATGGAGACTTTACTGATAATCGAGCAAGCAACCTTTTAGTTAACCTTTTGAAGAGTGTCCTGCCGTATTTCCACATACGCTAAAAGATAGAAAAAAACTTAAATCGGTGTATAAAAATAAACGAGATAATGCGCAGCCTGTTTACCTTTGAAACGCAGGAGAAGATGAGGAGTTATCGTGGAATTAGTTTACTACATTTACATCGTAATTTTTATAGTGATCATTCGATGGTCTCAAATCACGCAGTGTAAACATGTTCAGACCTATGCACGACAGCGTGGTAAAGTGGTTGGCTCGTTGGATTCGTCATCCAGCATTTGAGGTTCGATCCTTAGTTCGCCTGCATTTTCCTCGGTCCACAGTGTGCACAGTAAGATAACGCAATGCTAATAACTAGCGCCCCACGGGCGGCGCTGTAATGCTCTGAAATATGATTTGTTTTTGCTGTGATTTGTAAAAATCTGTACGGGAAAAAATGTGAATATGATGATGGTAATAGTTCATGCCATTGGTGACTATGAGGCACTCGAGATGTTAAAATCCCGGAATTTTTTCTTTGCAGTCAAGATTCGAATGTCATGAAAAGACGGAAAAATGTAAATGACCGCGAGTGAAAAAATCAGCGCAATTATTTATTACGCGAAAAACAATGCAGTACAAAATATATGACAAAAGCCCTACGTGCGATATTGTCATTTTCGCCACAGCCATACTTTGTGCACCGCTGAGCTTAACTATGCACTTTATTCTGTGTGACAAGTGAAAGAATTAACTAAAACAAAGCCTTGCAAGTCACCTCTGGCCGGTTATGATAACGCCTTTGAAAATGACAGAACAATCAGTTTGTTATTATAAAAGCCACACTTGATTTGTATCAGATTACGATCCCTTGACCTTGGCGACCCAAGAGCCAGGTTATCTCAAATGTTTACAACGTCAGCAAATTATTTTGTTTTCATATTGACCGATCTCTTAAATCTTTGGCAATAAACAAAGCATCCTAATTTAGATTCTTCTGGGTTTTTTTTTTTTCAATTTTTTTTTTCAGTTTCTTTCTCGTTCCTTGTTTTAATACTTTCATATTCCAAGCGACATTGTTATGAATGAAGAGACAAACCAACACATTTTGCTGAAAAACTGAAAGTGGCATGCCTCTCTCACTGAGGGCCTGGAGAACAGGAGTGGGCAGTATGACCTGAGGGATGACTACAACATTTTAAACTGTGCATAACATTTCTTTTTTCTTTGAGGTGAAAGTCACACGGAATCCAACATAGATGCGACTGCGTCAGCCTCATTTACAGACACCATTTTCTACTTTTCTGCCTATTTACATTCACGTCATTATCTTTATTGCACCCGTTGCACTACTGATTGTAGAATGTGTGCTGCACAAGATCTTTCGAATATAATTTTGATGTTCCCATCAAATCCCTATTTGCAAATGTTTTACCCCCCCCCCCTCTCCAACCATTTCATGGAATTTTTTTGCCAACTCCATACCCCCTCTCCCCAGCTTGCTCTCCCCTTTTTCAATAACAGTAATAAAAGGTAACTATCTCAATAGCTACGTCATCCTTGACGAAAAAAAAAAGAAAGAAAAAACAAGCAAGTAGTGCATTGCAAAAGTGACAACTTCTTATATACATGTAGATGATAAAGCTTGAGCCTGAACTCACCATCCGGCGTAGGCAAACAAACCAGAGTAGAGAGCGAGTGAGATCTTTCCCACGTCAAGAACTGAACCTTCAAAGCCTTCCTGGAGGTGTTCGGTCTCACCTGGAGAAAAACAAAAACTGATGAATAGTAGTCTGGTTGCTGTGTATGTACAAGGACGAGGGTTTGTATTTTTAAGAAAATCCTCAATCAGTTAGAGGCTCAAATTTCACGTTTGATACTGACGGGTGGAGCTTAACTAGCATGATAGGAAGGGGAACTACAAAGGAAGACAGCTAAAACTCACGTTGAAAAAAATCGCACAAAAATGACCATAAACCTATAGCCGCACCAACTCCCCTCAGATTTTTAATACCTACAGTTATATGTTGCACTGTAATAAAATCACTTTTAAACGCCACTGGATTTATCAAAATCTTGCGTCTTGTCTAGGCCTTATAAGAAGCATCGAAATCGTTTCTCTCTCTCTTGGTCTCACGGCAAGTCACACATGATAGCTTTCTAGGGACACCAATAGCTGAAGTTTTCCGAATAACCTCAAACAAAGACATAACCTTCAATTTATGAATTTGCAATCACATCACTCTCACTTGAAGATTCATTCTAAAATGAATTTGAGATGCTCCTGGGTTTAATTATAATGGCAAACCACTAAACTTATTCTACCTAATAGTCTAGATTGGTGGTCGTACATCCATATTTTGCTACGTTCTGTTTTCTTACAGTTCCATACCGAAAAGGAACTTGCAGGTGCGATACCGGTACTGTAAGGATCTCCCTTCATGTCCCTTATCGCTTAAAAATGTTCCTTAAGTGCCAAAATCACTTTAAATATCTATGCAGATAGAGAAAGACATACATAAATATATATATATATATATATATATATATATATATAGAGAGAGAGAGAGAGAGAGAGAGAGAGAGAGAGAGAGAGAGAGAGAGAGAGAGAGAGAGAGAGAGAGAGAGAGAGAGAGAGAGAGAGAGAGAGAGAGAGAGAGAGAGAGAGAGAGAGAGAGAGAGAGAGAGAGAGAGAGAGAGAGAGAGAGAGAGAGAGAGAGCGCAACCTGCCCAGCGGTCTTGCTAAATCAGCGCTGTAACTTTCTAAATCTAGAATCTAGTATACAGATCAAATTTGGTTCTTCTTCGACTCGACCCTTTGTATTTTTTAACATTGCAACTAACAAATGAAGTGCACTACCATTACTTCATATTCCTTCTAAATTCCTTAACTTTATTTAAGAACATGCATAAAAAACCTCATTTAATCCTATATCTATGATTTTCAAGGCCGTACTGCAGTGTCCGCAGCGCATGTTGATAAATGGCGTCTGCAGGTCGCAAAACCTTACAGTACTTATCTAAGCGTAGTTAAGTCTAATATTGCCAGATCATGTTCTGATATCTCGACCCTCAACTAGGTCAGATACTACAATCTATTTCATTCATGGATTGTTACAATGAAAGTCAATAACCTGCCTCAATATTAGATACGATCAAAAGTCGGTCTACAGACACATGCAACTAATTCGGTAAATTGTGGAAGTCAATAGACCGAGCAGATATTTTACAAGATATCATAAACGGTGCTAACTGCTCCATTTAAATTCTAACACCTAAGTACTTCTGTTGAAGGGAATGACATTTAAGGTTAAAAAAAAATATCAGAATGATTATCATAATGACTACCGTAGCTGTTCTGGTGCCTCAATTTTTGAATTGGATTTCGCAGTTTAAAACCATGGAAAGAAAATAAAAAAAAATAATATAAAAATAATGAAGGAAATCATCAGCTGCAGGACTGCTTTCAAAATATTCATGTTTCACTTACTTCAAACGCTTCAAGAAAAACATGTATTAAAGGTTAGGAATTTCATATCATTTGTGAAAAAATGCATGACTAATGAGTGCCCTGGCCTACTGAAACAAAGAACAAAATAAATGCTTTCTATATTTTTTTTTCATTTTAAAAATAACTCTTAAAAAAATTAAAATAGGAAAAAATGAATATAATTGTCATGATCATGGGTGATCATGCTGCTCTACACGTAAATATTCTACCAATGTTTATTGTTTTACGGTCCGCAAGCTAAGGGGGGGAAAAAAAAAGCTTAAATGAGAGGAAAAAAAAAACCACCTAAGAACCAAAGAAAAAAAAATAAAGGAGACATAAGCTATGCTGAAAATAGATCGTTCCAAAGCTAATGCATCCTTTGAGATCAGTTGTAGTCTCCAAAAATCCATTTCGAGGTATCCAGATAGCCGAATAAACTTATAAATTTTCATAGCTTCTTGGGCGACTCCGTAATCACAGTGAAAACCTTAAATTCGGAATCTTCCGTGAGCTTGGCAGTCCATTCTCAGTTTTGAGGATTTAGATATGGATTTGGTGCAAACTACCGCGGACTTAATTCTTCGAGATCACAGTCCTGTTGGGCTGTGTTTGAGGTCCGCTTTGACCGAGTTAGATGTTAAGCTTCATTATCTTGACCTAAGTGTCATCTACTGCCACGCATTGGATATGTAGAACGCGTCAAAAAATAGCATTTGCAAGAGGGCAATCTCGCAAACATTGATGTTAGTTCAAAAAAAAAAAAAACCAACAAACCCACACATTTTATGATATTGCTAATATATTTAAAATCTAAACAGAACTAGTACCATTCCTCCTTTGCCAAACCCTGATCCCAATCTTGTGGAAAAATTACTGCAAGAAAGTTACAGTTAAACATCTAAATCAGCTAATGTAATAATCGATTTGATACATCCCGTTCATTAGAAGATGTGATTAAATCGCATTTTTTACGGAAAATATCTTAACTATCTGACAAACTCACACACAAATAATAAATAAATACTCCCAAAACTCCTCCATCAACATAAATCTCAATGTTGGTGGCGATAAGTCCGGGTGTACTGGAAATCAGTAAATTCTGTACCTTTCCCACCTATTTTAATGACCATATTAAATGTTCATCACACCTAGAGGTGTATTTACGGAATTTCTTGCTGGAATTCATAGCTGCCCGTCACCCAATGGTATTTTTCTGTGATTTCTTTGCCCACATGCCGGGCTTCGCCAAGATTTTAGAGAAGAGCCGCCTTACAAACTCTCAGTGTTCAATCTAGATTTTGAATTTTGTCGCGAAATAAAAAAATAACCGTAAAAATCTGAACTTATCGATGAGGATCCTATCAAAAACTTCCAAGAACGTTGGCATGTTTTTTTCCCCGTTGAAAAAGAATCTGATTTTTATATCTTTCGTTGAGGTTTATTTTGTGGTATACGAAGGCATAAGTGCTAGGCCCTACGCCTTTCTTTCATCATTGACGCCTATTTACGGCATTTTACGTCACGTAGGTTAAGCAGATAATTATTTTAAGTAAATAAACGTTCAAAAATTCTAAACACTGAGCTTACTACTCTTAATGATGCAAGCTATTAAAACTGCAAATAAAATGTACGGAAAAAAGAACACTCAAAAACAAACAAATAACGAAATATCAAAGATCAGCGAAATTTAAATGACCAGGGCAAATTCGCGTCAATCTTTTGAATGTTTGCTCTTTCTCCTTTCTCTTTCCGCTTCTTTCTGTCATAAAAACTTGACAACTACCAATAAATACCTCAATTTTTTAAAACATGATTTGTCATTCATTAAAAAATAAAAATTCATGCCTCATAGACCAGAAATATGTTCATGAGATAAAACTCTTCTGTTGTGCAGAGTAAAAGAGCAGCTATCGGCTGATCTTGTTAATCCTAATTTTAAAATAACAAACTCAGAGCTCGCGTCTTTGCTGCAACAGCATCGCGAGCGCACTCTTCAAAGTCTTCTCTCTCAAATGCAGTTCAGACTAAAATTCAGTAATTTTAATATATTTATTTCACTACCACTATTTTTTAAATATTATTTTATCATAGCTTCCATGAAGCACTTTCGTTAGTATTTCACCTTGTGATAGCCATTGATACTTCAAGCCAAATCATTTCCTATCATTTTACTAGCTATCAAAAGTCTGACATGGAATCGAAAAAAATAATTAAAAAAAAAAACCTCTTGAAAATCAATCTTCATTCTTTTTTTTTTTTTGTTTTTTAACACCGAACCAGTAAGTTTCACGTTGCACCCCCCCTCCCAAACAGACCCATAAAAAGAAGAATCATGGGGCGATCCCCCTACAGGCCTTTCACGCCTCAAATAATAAAAGAGAGGAGTTCGTCAATCTGTTTACTGACCAGCTTGCAACGGCTCACAAGGCCCAAACAGGCTGCCATAACGACAGTTTCAAAAACTTATTATAGGTTGGAAAAAAAAGCGATGTTAAAAAAAATTATTTTTAATTTCTAGAAGGTGAACAGGTACAGAAAATTCTCTCCATGGTGGCTATGGCTGCAGGATGAGTAGCATCCAATCGTTTCGTAATACGATCTCACTCATTATCAATTTACTACCGTACTCCCAAGATTCCCACGACTTAAACTCATAAATTTCGGTCGATTAAAATTACCTCACTATAGGGATAAATGAAATCAATGGGTAATTTTCTTTTGTATTAAATCCAAATTTGAAATTTGACAGTGTGTGAGTTAAGAATGAGTTTGATTTAAGTTTTCATTTTTGCTGATTGTTTATAGTGTTATGATGTGAAAGAACTGTTTAAAACTTTAACTCGGAATGCATTAAAAGCTTTTTTTGTGTGAGTGTGGTATTTTGTGACCCATTGGAAATATTCGGCACTTAACCTTTCTGTGTAAAGACTACTGTGTGTTTCGTGGTCCAACAGGTCATAATTTCATTTTATTTGTATCTCTCGGCCGTAACGCTAAAGTTACGTCTGCAATGATCCCCATTTACACATTCAAAAAAATAAATTTACCTTTCAAATAAAAAAAAAAGATAGCTTAAAAGATAAGCATATACACACACACACACACACACAAATACCAAGGATATAATATATTTTGAGTCACCTGCCACGTTTCCTGAACTCTCGTACGATCATTATTTATCTGAGATACGAAAAAAAAGTGGCGTATTGAATGACCATTGACCCATTTAATAAATTCTGTGCGGAGTTTTTATAGAAAACTTAAGATTTGAATAATTCAAAACATACTTTGTCATCCCTATAGAACATCACAATCTGTCACCAAGATGGTTAAACAGTGCTAGTGTCGGAAACTTGATCGCGTGAAAATCGCAGCGAATATCAATACATAATATTGCAATAATTGAATAAGTCTTCATGAACATCAGACTTCCAAAAGCACTCTTAAGGTATGCTGAAAAATTACCTGTGATGTCGCAAATCCTAACTTGTCTATACATCATCTAATCATTCTTCAAAATATTCAGCGCCCTCCTTGGAATGATCGAAAACCAGACATTTCTAACCCGCTTATCTTTTTGCCATACTGATAATATTTTTTTTGTTTCTTTAACCAATCAACATTTTTGCTTTATACACGTTCTTTTTTTTTCAAATTGATCCTTAAGTCAACCTTAACATTTTAGTGAAACAAAATTCTGGTTTTACATCTGCCTCTTTATAAACATATGCAAGTACATTTTGGTTTGATTTTTTCGTGTAGAGGTCTTTTGTTTTGTAAAAGTAATCTAAAGACATATGAGAACTAAATAACCAATAGAGTAAACTGTTAATTAAAAAAAAAATCACCACTGTGTACGCTAGCCAAGCCTGGTTTATCTCAGATCAAAGACCTGACTTTTTCGGCTGACCTCCAAATGTCTTTAACCGACAAAACCGTTTTTATATTATTGGGGCTATGACCTTTAGTCATATTCTAAGCCTGTAAATGATATGCGATTAGCCCTATAAATTCTTTTACGATCCATCAAACAAAGAATTATAATTTTATGTTAATGACGACAGGCATTACAGATGTAAAATAAATGTGACTTGTAACGGGGGCTACCTTCATTCATGATATAATAATTTAAATTCATTAACCCGCATTCAATCACATAAAGTTGCTCATTCCATCATTGCTTTAACTTGAACAAGAGCGATGCCTTAAACTCCAGCGATGGGTGTTATTATTAGAGCACTGTCAAAACTATTTTGTTCCCGTAACGTTACATATATAATTAGTGGAACGTGAAGCTCTACAACTGATTACAACTGAAGAGAGGATCGTCTCGACGCATTTCCCTGTCGTCATGTCAGGTCAATGGTATGGTTTGCTTTATCTGACCTCTTGACAGCTCAAAGAACTGACAAGAAACTGAGCAAGAAAAGAGCCACTATCTTATCATTCTTAACATTATCATCATCATAATCGTCTTTATTATTATTATTATTATTATTATTATTATATTATTATTATTATTATCTTCTTCATCATAATGAATATTATTATAATAAGTACTTTCGAGCAAATCCATGAGATCAGAAAAAATTAACAACAAACAACTGAGTCTGCTGGCCTAGTCGTCCAATCAGAAGGTTGTCAGTAGAAACCAACTACTGGTCAATGTTCACTCCTCACGAGCATGAATGTTTAAGTGCATAGTGCTGTATCAGGATTTATGTAGTCTTGCTTCCATTCGGTTATGCTGAGTATTAGGTCGGGTTTTATATAAATAGTGCTCTTCCATTTCTATTCTTTCTTTCTTTCCTTTTTTTTTTTTTTTTAATCTGATCTGGGGAAGGGGTTAGGGGATAAAATGTGACATTAATGCCAATACTGAAGTTTGCCTTGTGATTAGCAAATCGCCTCGCTGACAACGCCGTACCTCACTCGTTCTCAAACCGACATCAGGCGGCCTTCATGCTCTCACGTCGGCACAAGACATTATTAACCGTTTCATCTTACCTTTCCCAATCAGAGCGATGCCAGTAACGATGATGGCAGCCAGGGCGAAGAGCTTCGCTGCTGTGAAGAGATCTTGAATAACTGTGGCTGCCCGGACTGACATGGCGTTCACAAACGTCAATATGCCTGCGCGAGAAAAAAACAACGAAAACAACAAGGACGATTAACACGTTCATTCATATTGCGTGATGCGGAATAAAGAATGTTTTCTGGTCAACATACCATCCTCATTAAAACGTATCAGAAACAAAGCGCGTTACATTACAGAGGTGAGAAGACGTCCCATTAAACTGTTTCTAAATCTAATACTTTCCTTTGTCTGACATTGTCATTTTAGACGGGAATGATTTTGTCATTTTTTTTTATTTTTAAATTTTTGATACGAAGAATTTCAAAAATGGACCATGCTGCAATTCTAGTCACGTTAAATTTTCGATGACCAAAATATTTTCATTGGATTTTGTCACCTTAAAATCATCTTTTTGCACAGGAACTTGCCTTGAGAAATTATTAGACAGAATTTTTTTTTCCTCTGAGACACCGAGGTATAACGTTTATTTTGAAAATACAAAAAAAAAAATGTCTAGCTTAGACGAAAAAGTTAAAATAAAAATTCCAAAAAGAAAAAACCGCATGAATTTTGAGCAGTGCTATGGTTATCTGCAGTCTACTTCAAACCTCTGACAGGTGACAGAAAGATAAAGTAAAATCATTTCCAAATTTAAAAAAATAAATAAATAAAATTACGATTTGAATGTTTGACCGAACTATAACTCCACCCTAGAAAAATTTAGTTACAATAAAGCAGGCAAGGCGAGACTTCGGACTCGTGCCCCCGACTCAGGCATGTAATGTGACAGCTGAGGCCACACGTTAGATAACTGTATGAATCCGTAGTTAGATTTTCCTCTAACCACAAGACTCTTTTCTAAAGATAAATAATTATTGTATATGTTTTTTTTTTGTATTTAGTACCTGAAATGTCGTTTGAAAAAAAATTCCAATAAAAAAAAAGGAAATCATGTGCACCTTTGAAGGGTTTAAAAAAAACCCAGACCAAACCATGCCGAATTTATTGGCAAGTGAACTATCGTAATTTATCAATATTTGATGAGACACACTTCTCAAATGTTTGAAAATTTTTGATTCGAAGAATTGAGCTGATAAGATTCCAACACAAAAGCAGCATTGATGTTTACAGTATGTCTTGATAAAATAGCACAAACCATTAGCCCATGGTACTCTAGAAAAAAAAAAAATTTTGGTGCTTATACGCCGAGTCCTTGCTCGGGGATGTTGACATTATAAGTGGAATTTTTTAACAAAAAGTGAGAGACTTTTATTTTATATGATTACTAATACAGCATTTTGTGTCTGTGAGTTTTTATAAATTCATACATATATATATATATATATATATATATATATATATATTTTTTTTTTTTTTTGCCTATTTTCTGCGGTAAATATCGACTGTCAGTTGCTGCTGACCAGGTTGCCCGACGATAGGTTCCTATAAAATCACAAACTTCACATCCGCCCCCGCCTTCTGATTCGAGCCATTTCCTGGCTATGCATTTATGCATGACTTATGCATGACTTATGCATGAGCGAGATCTATTTCTCGCTTGCTCTGCAAACAAAATGAGACAGTGGCTGAAATCTTATTCATGTTTCACGGCCCTACTCTGTATCTATGGTAATGGGCTGTCGAACTTCCTACACAAGGGGCATTATGGGTAGACCATTCCTTGTCGATTCAGATAATTCTGGCCGCTGATGTTTGTTTCAAGCCTCGCTTGTTTACATCTATGAAATCCTGGTAAAGGCCATAAATTAGCAGAGGAGGGGTGGGTTGTAGGCTCCAACAGATCTGAATGACACTTAGGATAAATGTCTTGTTTTTATTACTATTTTTTTTTTAATAAGCATATAACTTCTCATTATTCTACTTGAAAACATTGTGTCTTTGCTGTTTGATATAGCCGATACAAAACACAAGGATCTCAAGCCTCTGTGAATATCAAACTTAACCCGGAAGTCGAGCAGGCGGAAGTCAAAAGCTAATCCCTCCAATCACCAATGGCCGGCACAAGGATTTCTGACGGTCTCAGTACAGAGATCGTGCGCCCACAGGCACTCCTCTACAAAAAAAGAAGACAAGAGTCGTCCAATACACATGTACCAGCAATAACATACTGTACGATATTTTGGTTGTATTTTTTTTATTAGGGACAAGAAAATAACAAGTGCCATTTCGAGTCTGCTATTACTGTTCATAAGATTCTGGAAAGAAGAAAATTAATCATTTATTTAACGAGTTTGAGCAAACGTAGCGGCACTTCTTGTACTAGAATGCTGCTAAGGTGTTGTCATGTTGTTTTTTTTTTAAAACAGGCAATTGGGGAAAACACATACATGGATAAAAACGGCGGAAGAAAAGAAACTTTGGAGGCCAAAAAGAAAGCTTCTATATTTCGACCAGTCTTAATACCAGCGATATCTATCTTACTATATATAATGATAATAACAAAATTGATCAAGTTTATTATTATCATTATTAACGCTCCTCTTTGTCGAATACTATTCCAGAATGCTAGCATAATATATATATATATATATATATATATATATAGAGAGAGAGAGAGAGAGAGAGAGATAGATAAATAGATAGATAGATAGATAGATAGATAGATAGAGAGATAGAAAGATAGATAGATAGATAGATAGATAGATGGACAGATAGAGAGATAGATAGATAGATGGATAGATATACGCATATTACTTTTAAGTGCCATACCCAGTCCGTTCGGCGGGACCGATAATGTTTAAAACTTAAAATGAAGTTCCATGGAAAGATTTCAACGTCGAACAAATTTGTTTCGAGGATGAAATATACGCTACTATCTTATTTTTAGAATTAAAAAAAAATTGACGTTTAGAAGTATGCGCCTGAATATATTCGAAGTTTTGGCAACATAAAAATATTTGATCATAATATACGTTTTAAAGGTTTCAGAATTGTCTTTTATACTTAACAGAAACGAGATATCCATTTCAATTAACAATAAATTGAAACTTTAACGTGCATTACTATAAGAAGGTAGAAGGAAGAAATGAACGTATTGCTCAAGAAAAGGAAAATTACTGTTCGTAAAGAAGGGATACATATCGAATTAAAAGGTGATTAATTTCTCCTTGCAATTCGCTGCTGTCTTCATCAATATTCTAAGCAAAAATAGCATGATGGCCATCTTTACTCCGCTTTTACTTAGCAGCCAATAACACTGTATGCGTCTTTTGACAGAGAAAAGTAGAGATCTGGCCAACTTTAGAAATCTTGAAAAGAAACTAAAAAACGCTGTCTCGGATCATCTTTAGGTAATCAGTATAGTCATGTTCCGCATTGTACCATGTTTGTTTATCAAGAGGATGATTTAAATTCGCTGATTTATGGGTGGGTAGGAAAGATTCGATTCTTGTCCTGATTGGAAAAGGTTGATCAAATAGAATGGAGAGATTGGCGCTGTCTTCTTTTTTTTTTTTTTTTTTTGTTCTTTAAAACCAAAAATAGAAAAAAAAACAATTTAAAAATCCATTTGCCTCCAACATGCACTATTGAAGATAAATTTTACTTCCTCAGATTGAAATAGGCCTGGAAATGTTATATCTCGCGTTTCCGCTCAACTTTTGTCTCCTTTCAACGCCCTTTGTTCCCCCCCCCCCCCCCCCACAAAAAAAAAAAAAAAAAAAAAAAAAAATCCAACAGACTAAAACAAAACAGCTTTTTTCCTTACTTTCTCCGACCGGTGTTTAGAATGAACTTTAAGATATGCCTTATAAATTTGTTATTGAATTTTTCAAAATTCTTAACTGTGTAATAAGGACTTTTTCTTTATTCTCCAAATCGAAGTCTTAATGCGTTATTTTACATTTCATTTTTAAACGTTTGTCTTATTTTTCTTTTAATTAACAAAAACAAATTATAGATGGATGGATTAAACGTATAAGCAGATAAAACGAGGGAGGAGGAGACAGTGAGAGAGAGAGAGAGAGAGAGAGAGAGAGAGAGAGAGAGAGAGAGAGAGAGAGAGAGAGAGAGAGAGAGAGAGAGAGAGAGAGAGAGAGAGAGAGAGAGAGAGAGAGAGAGAGAGAGAGAGAGAGAGAGAATGATTTAAATTCGCTGATACATGGGTGGGTAGGAAAGATTCGATTCTTGTCCTGATTGGAAAGGTTGATCAAATAGAATTTGAGAGATAGGCGCAGTCTTTCTTTTTTTGTTGTTGTTCTGTAAAACCAAAAATAGGAGAAAAAAAATCAATTTGAAAATCCATTTGCCTCCAACATGCACTATTCGAGATAAATTTTACTTCTTCAGATTGAAATAGGCCTGGAAATGTTATATCTCGCGATTCCGCTCAACTTTTGTCTTCTTCTAACGCCCTTTGTCTCCCCCCCCCCTTTTCCAAAAAAAAAAACAAAACAAAAAAAAACAGCTTTTTCTTTTCTAACTTCCTCCGACCGATGTTTAGAATGAACTTTAAGATATGCCTTGTAAATTTGTTATTGATTTTTTTTCTTTAATTCTTAGTTGCCTAATGAAGACTTTCTTTATTCTCCATATCGAAGTCTTAATACGTTACTTTACATTGAATTTTTAAAAGTTTGTCTTATTTTTCTTCTTGTTAACAAAAACAAAAGCAAAATATAGATGGATGGATTAAACAGATAAGCAGATAAAACGAGGGAGGGGGGAGAGAGAGAGAGCGAGAGAGAGAGAGAGAGAGAGAGAGAGAGAGAGAGAGAGAGAGAGAGAGAGAGAGAGAGAGAGAGAGAGAGAGAGAGAGAGAGAGAGAGAGAGAGAGAGAGAGAAAAGGACTTGGGCTTATTTTATGAATGCGTTTCAGAAGGTACGAAAGACATACCCAAAAGTAGAACAGGGTATGCTTAAGGTAACATTTAATAACGCATGACTTGCTGGTTTGAGGATACAGCTACAGCTAATGTAAAATAAGACGTGTACATTCTTGTAACTCTTGCTCTCTCCAGTCAGCGTAGACAAACGTATGCTGTAATTGCTTTGTTTGGGTGTTGCCGCTTGATAGGGTATAAGCGAATACAAGGTTGGATCTTTAGCTGTGTCGATCTGGTGGCAGAGTGGAATTCCGACGATAATTTAAGAAATACCTTCAACGTATTTTGTGCAAGGAATGACGTTTCAAGTGATCAGATTGGGCAAAGTCTAACCTCCAAACATTCAACACTCCTGGGGTGAAAGGTCGAACCATACCGGCGGGCGAGCAGAGGCACAGAGATGAGACTCGTCTTTCTACAAATTACAAAGTATATATGTTCGCTAAAATTAAACAAACCGGATCTAATCTTACTCTTCCCAGGAAAGCTGTGGAATTCAGGACATTAATTTACAAGATGTGGCATGCCATTTTGAATATTAAAAACGTTGTAGGCCCTTTGAAATTATTTTGCCTCCACTACAAGGATAAAAGTAGTAAGACCTACAAAAGGGGTTCCCATATTCTGATCGAGATTAAAAATCGCAGGAAACCCATTATTGCGACAGTATCATTATCATTATTATTATTACTATTACTATTATTATTATTATTGTATGTTGTGATAATAATTATTATTATTATTACCATCATCGCTATTTTCATATCGTTGTCATTATCATAGTTGTCGCTTTCACGGTGTTATTATTTCCTTCAATCGCTAAATATGTAATGTAAAGCTTTCAAATTGATGATTATGAATCGCAGACAACTCGTGATGATGCTAGTGACAACAAAAAACTAATGCAATGATGCTGGTAACGGCAGGTGTAGTTAGCGGCAGAAAAATGATTATAACGATGTTAGGAACAATCTGAAAATGGTGATAATAATGCTAGAAACTTCAGAAATCATGTGATGATGGTGCTGGTGACAGCAGCAAAATGATAGTGGTGGTATTCTCAGAGAAAATCTGGAGATGGTGATGAGGTACAGTGCCACTAGTGAGACTGATGCTTACAAGATCGGAAAACTATTGAGGATGATGCTAGTCACCGCTGCAAACTGGCGGTGATGGTGTTAGTGACGCCAGGTATACATTTAGTGATCAGAAGGGGACTGATGATAATAATTCTACTGACATCATGAAATGGTAATGATGGTGCTAGTTCTAACTTCAACAAATTGGTGGTCATGAGGCTAGTGACAGCAAGAAATTGGTGATCATGATATTAGTGACAATAAATACGGTGAACAGGAGACTGATTCTAGTGACATCATGAAATGTCATTGTGATTTTGATGCTAGTGATGTCTTCAACAAGCTATTGGCTATGATGTTAGTGACAACAAGTATGGTGGGCAGGAGACTGATGATAGTAATTCTAGTGACATCAGGAAATGTCATGGTGATTGTGATGCTAGTAGTGATGTCAACAAATTGTTGCTCATGAGGCTACTAACAGCAACAAACTGGTGATCATGATATTAGTGACAACAAGTATGGTGAACAGGAGACTGATGATAGTCATTCTAGTGGCATCATGAAATGGTGATAGTGATGCTACGCAACCCTACGATGATGATGATAGTGACAGCAAGAACCTAGTGATAATGATGCAAGTGATGGCTGGAAACCGATCAGGATGGTGTAAGTGGTATCAGGAATCTGGTGAGAATGATGATGGTGATGATTATTGTGACATTGAGACACTAGTAATAAGTGATATCGTTACCGGTGGCAGATTGGCAATGACGATGACATTAGTGACACAAGAAAAGGATGATAATGGTAAGGAGCAAAAGCTTTAGTCAACAACGAAAAACTGGTGATCATAACGCACCTAATGGTCAGCAGGACACTAAAGTTGAGGATGATGATGATGATGATGTTCGTGAACAACATGAAAAAGGTACTTTACCTGTTTGGTTGTTGGTGGTGTTATTATCGTTGCTGTCATTGGCTGTTTTAAATTTTTAATTTGTGAGTGTATTTGTTTTTTTGTTGTTTTTTTATTTTGCATTACTTATTTGTAAAAATTGGTTTAAAATAATGACTGAGACCGCTCGAACTTAAGTCAAATCGGTCAAAACTTTTTTTAACCACTGTGCCAAGTGGGAAAAAAGGCATACATCAAAATATAATTTATGAATGCACAAATATATAAATATTTGACGTTCTCATTTAAATGAGATTTAAATGCGTTATTTAAATCATCAAAAATGTATGACCGAAGAGATACGATTTGCCTCTCATTTACATTCGCAGTAAGACGAAACACTTACTCTATATATTAAAACCCTTTTCAATATTTATTCTTTTTCTTTGATGTAAAGATTTGTTTTTCGTACCATGAATATTATTCATAAAGCACAGAAGGAACAAAGAGAAAAGTTTGACCTTTTATAAATCTCAACACTGTATACATAGATTATTAAATGATATATCTAGACCAGAGAGTGAGTGCGAGAGAGAGAGAGAGAGAGAGAGAGAGAGAGAGAGAGAGAGAGAGAGAGAGAGAGAGAGAGAGAGAGAGAGAGAGAGAGAGAGAGAGAGAGGCCCATGTGCATAACCTAGCGACTCATCTCCACTTTAATCTATCGTGATTTTTTTTTTTCCAAGACGAAGCGAGGACTCTTCTCATAGCGTGTCTTGAGTCTTCAAAATCCTGTCCAGTACTAGAGTTTTAACTATCGCACACGAAAGCGTTTGATGAAGCTCAAATAAAAATCAATGTTTATCTTTCTATCTTAGTATCTATCTAGACTACATAAATGTTTCATCGTTCGACGTACCCATAACTTCCGCCCCTCTTGGTCCAAAAAAGCTAAACCGCCACGTGACATTTAAAAGGACGAATGGCATCAAGGAGATGGGGGTCAATATATATATACTTACTGATACATAAAGCGGCCAGAAGACTGACGGCAACACCGGGAGGTTCACAATTTGGAAACACTGGCTGGAGGGTGTAGTAGGCGAAGGTCAAGGCCACAACTGCTTGAGCTGTAGGTCGGATCACGATGAGATTGACCTGGAATATCATAATGCAGTAGCGACAAAAGTGAATCATTGACTTTGGCAAAAAGTTCGTTTCTTGATATAAAGATTAATAAAGAAAGGATCAGCATTTCACAACCGTAGGGGTAAGCTAAGACATGATTGCGTACTTCAAAATAATTAATAAGATCACAATCATGTAGTTGCAAAAAACAACAACAACATGGAAATGGTCCACGCCAGAAAAAAACACAAGTGAACTGGTGATGCTGTGAATTATGAAGTGTCATGAACTTTACATGCAGAGCCACACTTAAGTGAAACCTGCAGATCTATCTCCGGCTGTATATGCGAGTCCACTTCTCTATCTTCCCTGAATTCATCACATGATCGTGACAATTCATCGTGATTCATTCTTCTATTGCTGTGATTATTCCTATTGCTTTAAAATTGATCCATGAAAAAAAAAAACGAAAAATTTTGCCACCTGACTTCTGACTTGGGCTACGCGGCATGGTATTGGATTCCAAGACAAAACTATCTACGCAGCGTTGCCACCAAGGGTGGACATTGATATATTTACTTAGAAATGCGTACAATCAGTGAATGTAGTGTGACGGTCTGATTACGCTGATTTTTTTTTTTTACATTCAAGTACCTACCCACAGCTGCAAGAAGGCGCAGAGGGGACCAAATGCCTCCATGATGTAGGCGTAGTCTCCTCCAGATCTGCTGATTGTGGTGCCCAGCTCAGCGTAACATAACGCGCCCACAAGGGAAATTAGACCGCAGGCGCACCACACCACTAGACACAGGCCAACCTTTAGAATCAAAAGAAAAAACTAACAAAAACAACCAACATGAGTGTATCTTAAGAGAAAAGTCTCCATTTCTACAATATCTTCATCTACGCGGTTTTCAGATTGTTATCTCATGTGTCCAGGTGCATCACCATAAGTCAATGAGAACTTTGCGATGTATAGAATTAAGATCGTGGCAAAATTTACATGTTTAACATGTAATTTGCATGTAATATTTATCACCCCAGGGGTGGCCAAAAAAAAAAAAAAAATACAAACGGATCCGCTCCCTCTCCGCAGATCAGGTGTACTTTTTTTGGTTTGTGCAGTCACAGTAATATGGAATAGGCAAAACCATACCCTAGCCAAGGTACTCTAACTCTTCGGAAGTCTACATAGATATTGTAAAATACTACAACAGCCTGTATTATAAGTGGAAAGGAAGCATGCGAGCCCGATGAAGCAGAAAACAAAATGAAAAAAGGTTGCCTTTGTGTTAACGGTTTAAGAACTGATTCTTAAGTAGGTGCAGGCTGTATGGGTTACGTTCACCTTTTCAAGAATAAAAGATGACTATTTGCCAGTTCTACACCCGAAATGAAGTAATGCAGCTCGGGTCAGGCTCTTTAAGTTTAACGAAGTATGACAGGAAATTCTTTAGCAATTCAAATTTAAAATCTGATACCTCTTGAATATTAACTTGCTACAGATGTAACACTCAGTGAGGGAAGAAGAAGACGTTTCAGGTTGGTCAAGTTTCGTGCATAACACAAATACAAGACATGTTTTACAGCTTCCTCTAATGAAGTTTTTTTTTCTTTTGCACGCAGGAGCGCTGAAGCTCATTTTTTTTTTGAAAGAAATGAAAGCAATTAAAATAGGAAAGGAAGAAGAAGAAGAAGAAGAAGAAGAAGAAGAAGAAGAAGAAGAAGAAGAAGAAGAAGAAGAAGAAGAAGAAGAAGAAGAAGAAAAACAAGAAGAAAGAGGGGGAGAAGGGCCAAAAAAAAACCCAAAAAATAAAAAAACACATCAAAACAACAAAGGTTGAAACAATGATATAATATGTGATGATTCTGGTGGTAAACGGGTCTCATTTGGTGATTATCAAAGTGTTGCTGTAATTTTGATAAGTTGCAAGAGGTCGTATAAATCGGCTTCAATTTGTTTCTATCATATATCCATCTGTGAAATACAGTCATCTAAAAGAATGAAAATATTTTCCACCCGTTTCTTATCCTTGGTTGATGTTATTTGTTCCATTATTTACAGCTCTAACTAAGCAGTGTGAATATTATGTATATTTAAAAAGGATAAAGAGAATAAATGGAACCAAACCTGCTTTATCACACTTGACGATCCAGTGTAAAATAAGAGATGAATAATAATAATAATAATAATAATACAATGTTGACCTTTCGATTGACAGTTCGTTTGTCGTAACAAAGAACGTGAAATGTCGTTGAAAAAGGTGCACAGCAAGTAGAGAATGGAGGCCGAGCGTCATTGTTTTTCTAACCAATGATAATATAATAAGATCAGACTCTTCCAAGGCTCACCAGAATGTGCTGCTTGCGAAGTGGACAAACAGTAGTTACTGTAAAGTGTAGAAATCTATGTTCTCTTAAAATTGTAAAGACATTATTATTATTATTATTATTATTATTATTATTATTATTATTATTATTATTATTATTATTATTATTATTATTATTATTATTATTATTATTATTATTATTATTATTATTATTAATATTATCATTATTCATTCAACTAGATCTAGTGTGGTTGTAAGGTTACAGCATACGCCCTGATAACCGCAGACAACCTCTTTGTGACCAGGTGATTTCTAGTCCTCAGCTTTTCAGTTCTTCCCTGCCCGAAGAGGGTTGAAGTTTGATATAAAAAGGCTTCAGATCATCGTGACTTGGACGGGCTATATCAAACAACAGCCAAACGAACAAGACCAAGATGCTCATTTTTAAACAGGGGATGAAGTTTATGCAGTGCTCTTTGCAGTAGCCAAAATAATAATAATAATAGTTTTAATAATAATAATAATAATAATAATAATTAATAATTACAATAATAAATAAATAAATAAACATCTTAGGGCTGAATTCAAGGACCTTGCTTCGTGTGTTGCTTGCAACAAACCACTTCGTAGATTTACCTTCGAATTTTGAAGAAAATTCACCGAGTCTTTGCTTTCTAAAATTGCAGGCAAAACTTGGTGACGTCGAGGTATTTTGTGGAATGCTGTTGCTGCTGCATAATTCCTCAGCGAATATTATTTTTGCTTTACATTACCTTAACATAAGCAGGCAACAATGAATGTTTAATAATAGCCCATTACAACCACTAGCTGGATCTAGATAACAATGAAGATTTCCACTTTTAATTTCAAAGACATTGTTTGAAGTTATCATCTGAAACGCACTAGATTGAAGCTTCTGATTGCCACAGCTCGATGTCCAAATTAATGCAAACTCCATTAAGAGTTCGAGCTTGAAAACAATGCAACTGAATCCATTCTTTCTGGATCCATTTTCAGAATGCATTACTTCCGAGTCAATGATTATGATAAGCTTCATCAAACTTCAAAGGTTATGTTTGAATTTGGATTAATGAGGTCACAGAGATTGTTTCTTTTTTATCTTCTCTCAGTGACACCGCAAATAAATTTTGATACACACACACACACACACACATATATATATATATATATATACTTGCATATAGTTATAAAATAAAGCTTATAAAAGCTTTTCTGGAAAATATAGACGGACGAAATTGTTTAATTCGGGAAAGTGTAACCTTCGACTCTTGGTATAGATGCATAATTCGCATTATCCTGCGAGAAACAGCAATGAAATGTAGAGGACGCACATTTAACTTCTAAGCAAAATTTAATAGCACGGCTACAATGAGTGCGGAATTTGTTGTTTTTTTTTAGATGGGGGCGAATTTTTTTCAAGACATGTTAAAGTGCTTATAATTATTCCTTAATTCATATAGAAACTTGAGAATACCCAAAGTCCACCTCAAAACATTAAACTTGACTTGGCTCTATCAAAATCCGAGCAGACCTTTCGAGACAAATATCGCGCGAATGTTCGAATACATTTGAGTTGAAGCCTAACGAGAAGCTTAAAAAGCGAAAAGTAGCGGTCACAGAAGCGATAATAGAGAAAAAAAATTCGAAAGGAAAACAGAGCAAAAGTGGAGGACTGAAAGTATTTTAGAAATAATGGGAAGTAGGAGGCAAGTAAAACATAACAGACAAATACAAACCACTTCAGATGGAAATCAGAACATAATTATGTGATGAAGTCAAAGAGAACTGGATCAACGACAAGTGCAGAAACATCCATCTATACCACAGAAGCAATGACGGAAAAAAAGAAAAACAATTAACGACGACATCTTTATGGAAAAAGAAAAATTTCTACACAGATGGGCAGAGTGCATACGAGAACTTTTTAAAGAACACAGAAAGTATTAAGATATAATGAAACGCAGTTTTTCTTGACCACCTATCATTAAAGGTGCGATCCAGGCAGCAATGAGACAAATGAAATCAGGCAAAGCAGCAGGCCCAGAAGTACATCCGTGGAACTTTCAAAAGAACTTGGAGACTATGGAATTTTTAAGACCAAATTAATTACCAGATATTCTTGGCCATTACTTAAAAGTATTGACGCGCCTTTTTGTCGAGCACTATTACAGAATGCCAGCATAATTTTCAAGTATTGAATTGATAAGATCGCAACATTACTCAACGAAATCTATAACATGTCAGATTCCACCAGACATCTACAAATCTACAAAACACTTGCAAAGAAACCAGGGACTACAGTGTTGATTAAATAGAACGATCAGTATCAGGGTCTGAAACAAAATCGAACCAGAAAAGACAGAGGAACAGTGTGGTTTTGTCGAGGGAAAAGGTAAAAAAAAATTCTAGAGCTATAATTAAACTTAAGCTCAGAGAGTACAAAACGAGGTATACCTGTGCTTTATTGACCACACAAAGGCATTTGATAGAGTATGACATGATGAAACAATCGTACAAGTAACACAAGTTGGAGATAGATGTACTAGATCTAGGATAAGACAGGAGCAATGCCAGTTGATAGGTAAACCACGTCATTAAAAAAAAATAAAACATGGTGTCAGATAAAGATGTGTGCTTTCGCCACACCTTTTCTCTCTGTACATTGAAATGATTATGCGAAAGCTTGAATGACACCCCGTAATTTAATATAGGGAGGCAAAAAGTAGTAGTAGTAGTAGTAGTAGTAGTAGTAGTAGTAGTAGTAGTAGTAGTAGTAGTAGTAGTAGCAGTAGTAGTAGTAGTAGTAGCAGCAGCAGCAGCAGTAGCAGTAGCAGCAGCAGCAGCAGCAGCAGTAGCAGTAGCAGTAGTAGTAGCAGTAGTAGTAGTAGTAGTAGTAGTAGTAGTAGTAGTAGTAGTAGTAGTAGTAGTAGTAGTAGTAGTAGTAGTAGTAGAGAAAAGACAATAAAGGTTCACCACGAGTAATTTAAG
>JAWDGP010000593.1:1497500-1565000 GCA_033675545.1 Elysia crispata | reverse complement strand
ATCATTTTCCAATAGCATTTGTGGGTATGTACACAACAAATACATACAATTATATCACTTTTGAGGTTGGAATTTAGCGCTTTTAGATTGCTCATCATTTATTAAAACAGAGCTTTAAGTACTTTATTTTCATCACATGCGTGAGACTAGTGAGAGGAATAAGATCTTGATCATGGCTGCCATCTATTTTATCTAAGGAGCAAGTGAAGGAATTGGACCTATGTGCATGAAAGTTTCTTAACTCAAATCAACCATGATCTGAAAAGTTGAAAACAAATAATACATTTTTTTAAAAATTGCACAGCGATGGACAATTGTCCAATGATGACAAGGAGTAAAAGATTTGTTTGACGTTTGATCTCCCAATAAAGTTATAAGATGCATTTTTTCTACTGTATTTAAGGAAAAAAATAATTAAATCACAAAATCGTGCAATCAAATGTAAATGATTAAAAAAAAAACAAAAACGCATTAAGTTCATGTTAGCTTCCTTTGCTGCTTTACAAGCTTTTTGTCAGGAGCACAGTTCCTTGAGAGTAACAAGGTTTATCAATAAGTATATCGGTAGTCTTTCGCTTGCTTGTTATGCTTTTAGGAAGTAAGTTCCAAAATAAAAGTTAGAATTTAGTAACACTTTCACTCACAAGTTAGTTAGATTTTTATTTCCATTTTGCATTTTTTATCTTACCTGTCCATGCTTTTACTTTTAGTTCAGTATGGCATCAAAAAAATAAATAATGATATTATTAATATTAGTTTGGCATGTAGCAAAATGAGAAAACAAGAAAAATAAACCAAAATTTTTATATGAGACTATGATAAAAGATTACAGTCGAGTCCAAATAATTCGAATCCGGATAGTTCGAATTTTGGATCTTTCGAAGTCGATTAATTTTACCAAATATTTCTCTTTAAGCTTTATTAAAAAATGTCGGTTAGTTCGAAGTTGGAAAGAAGGATCCGGTTAATTCGAAGCCATCTTGATGGGTTTTTTTTTTTATATCTGAAAGCAGTTTTCTTAGCTTAAAGTTAAAACAAAGAAAGTTGTGCTATGCTTGTGTGGCAAGCAATTCTGGTGTGTGTATGTTCTGACCACTTATGTTATAGGCAAGAGTCTGCAATAAGACTAGGAGTAGAAGGAAAGGGAAAAGGGTTAGGCTCAGGGACCAGGTGTGAATCCCTACACACCTGAGTAAATTAGTGATCTGACACCCACATTTTTTTTACTCTCTTTTCTTTATGTATCCTGATAATTCGAATTCCTTTTTTTATCCCAATGACTTCGAAATAACTGGACTTGACTGTACATATAATTTTTGTCTTAAGATTTAAGAGTCACACTGTTTTATCAAAGGAAAATGGATTCTCTTTCTGAAAAAGTACACCAAAGAATTTTGAAGAATCAGGAAATAAATTGCAATCTAGATTTTATTCAAACATAGTCTTCCTAGGGTAAATGAATTTTTTTCCACAACCTTAATGACATTTTATTGTCCTGCATCACAAATGAACTCAACCTTTTCCCATGTAGATCTTTTAAGTCAAAGTAATTCATGTTACACCAGCATACTATCATTATGCAGAGAACGATATTCAGTTTCTGTTTTAAACAGTTCCTACAAACTGCTGACAATCAGTCATTCCAAAACCTGTAGTGGAACAAGAATTGCTCCCATTATGTAGTGCATGAATCTAGTTTTATGTGCAATTGTTTTACACCACTAATCCAGTCACTTTTCCTTTATATTTTGAATATAATGTGTGTAGGAACTTGTGTGGTTATGTGTACCCTGTGGCTTGCAAATGCTCATCAACAATTTTGAGTTCTTCTCTCACTTTCATTTTTCTCATTTAATGAAGAAAAAACTATGCTTTGAACTTTCTTCTAAATAAAATTGATGCTTAACTTAAGTCGTCATAAGTGACTCATGTGGGAGGATGGGGACTTGGGACCAATTCTAGCATTCATCAAGTGTTAATAGCAGCTAAGTTGATTCATTGGGCTTTGACGTCAGGACTATCCCATGCATTTTCATTCCATCTCCTGCACATGCTGACTCATGACGTTTGGGGATCATTGTGTACATCATCTCAATACTTAATATTGAGAATTGATGATGTAAAAGAAATACATGTAGTTTGACATTTGCTTTCTATTTGACTTTTTTTTTTTTTTTGAGAGACACACATGTACAAGTAGTACTTTTGTAATGTCATGAAGCGTAGTATTGACTTCCAATGAAGAGAATTAAATTTAAACCAGAAAGAATTCAAAATAGCATTTAAGAGTCAGGTTCGAACAAAGCCAAAGAAAAATAAATAACTTGTTATCTAGCAAAATTCTGTGTATGAGAAATTTGAATAATCAGAGTGCGGCTTTTGATCCATCCCACATACAGTGGAAACCCCAAAACCAACGTCTGATAATTCAAATTTGTCATAAAACAAATTTTTACAAGAGAATAGGCTATTTTTGTTCTATTTGGCTTTTACATCAGGTCGTTACTGCTTGCCATTTATGGTATTTTTTTTCTTTCTCTCTGGCTTTAACCTTACAGTCTACAGATAACTTGAAAGATAGTCACTATAACATGAAAAATAGTCGTACCCATGAGTTTTTTGTTTTCTTTCATAATATTTGTACGTTTTGTTTTTTTTTCATGATTTTCCTGGTGTCAAAATATGTCAACAAGAAAGTGTTTGAAATAATTATCATGATCACAAGTAATAAGAAGATGAAACTGAAAGCTGACAAAGTCATTGGCAAACTCTTGCAATTCTTTTTATCCATGATTTTAGCAGGAGCTGAGGTTATGATCATGGAAATGGTTTTCTAAAGGAAAGACAATACATCAATACATGCATGGGTACATGTATGCCTATTTCACAACCAGGAGTGTGAGGGCTAATATTCACATGGATTTTGTTTGCAGTTGAAGCTCCACACTTTTATTAGGTAAGTTAAGGATTCTAACTTTTCAGTTCTCCCATGTCCAACGGGAACTTAAATTTGACACACAGGGTCTGAAATCCGATTAATGTGAAAAGGTTATATCAAGCAAATAACACATAAACAATGTAATACAATCTGTAAAATTCTCATTAAAAAAAAGGATTTGGTAATTTAGATCTGTTCATACCTTTCTTTGAAAACTATAGAAAGTACATGTAATCATTTACCCCTGTCAAATTCAAATGATGTTTGCACTTTTCATATTAATGTTAAGCTCTGATATTGGTGATAAGTCAAATTTATGGATAACCTGAACCTATCTTAGAGATCTATCACTTCTGATTCTGAAGTACATGTACAGTGCAATCTTCTTAAAGTCAATATCTTTAGTTTAACTTTAAGGGAAACTGTTGCTTAAAGTACTATTTTGTATTTCTTACATATTTATCTTCACTTGCAAATGATGAAAGTCAACTCTTGCTTAAGTTTAAGTCAAATAATTATTTCCGTCCGGAGGTATTAAGTTAAATGTCTTCATTCAGATCCTTTTGTAGCCGTAAGTTCAATCGTTCATGTCTTGTATATTTTAAATGCAGGCTAACAATTCAATTTAATTTTAAGCAGGCTGTATAAGTATTGCGTTTCACAATAACACATAAACTTCATAAATCTAGTCTAAACCTTCAACCAATCAATCAACAAATTTGTTCAATATATCCTTCATGTCTAAAATCAATTAACACATTTGTGCAATATATTTTGTGCCTAATAAATTACATGTACCATTTTTCATTTTCACTAATTGCATCATCAAAATTAAAAGAAAAATGTTAATTTTTTTTTATGCCATACCCTTTAAAAGCCATAAAAGAACTTATTTGATCAGTAACATTTTTATTGCAGGGATTAACATAAAAACTGTCTACTACTTTTGATATGTTAAAAATCTTAACAGAAAAATCAAACAAGTATCTAATAATTATTTGATTTCAGAGTGAATTAACTGTTTTTACCCCTCCCCCCCCCCTCTCTCTTTTTTTCCCACCAACCCTTTCAAGACAACCTGCAAGTTCAACAATTTTCCAACAAGCTTTAATTTTAAGGTTGAATAAGTATGGGGACTTTATACACCAAGCATGTTGTGTATGACTCAGAGCATTTCTCGAATTGTGATAATAATACTCAACCCAGTCACAGAACTGATAGATTTAACAATCAGGGTCAGCAAAGCACATCACAGTTTGTGCCCAAAATTCTTGTAGGTTTCAACACACAAAATATTCTTGTAGGTCAAGCATCTTATGACAATTTTTTCCAAGATTGTCTATTAGAGAATCACTTGCATAGGTTTGGAATTCTTGGTATAAACCAGAACAGTGATCCTGTTCGAGATGAGCAACAAAGTGAGGAGACCAGTTTCTCTCCTTTGTGGCCAGAGTTGCAATCTTCCTCACAATCACAGCATTTTGATTTTCGAAGTTGCTTATCACAGAACTCTTGTAGCGAGTGCGGGTCAAGTATTTATTCAGAGGACCAAAATCTTCAGCCTCCACCATACTCAGAGCTTGCAGATGATCCACCAGTCCCAGAAGACCCACCTCCTCCTTATTCAAAAACACTGGAAAGAGAGTCTTTGAGAGATCAAGAAAGTCAATTTTAACAGCTTCTGTCTTTCAGAGAATTTATTTGGTAGTATAATCGAGGTCTCAGTTTATGCAAACTGAATTTTTTTTATTCTGAAAGCACTTTTACTGGCTTGTAAAACAGGAAAAGTAGTGCTATGTTCCATGCGGCAAGCAACTCTAGTGTATATATTGTATATGTGTTTGTTCCGCCCACCTATTTTACAGGTAATAGTATGCAATAAGGCTAAGAAAGGGTGAAGGAGTTAGGCCCAATGACCAAGTTTGAATGCTTCATAGACTGGAAGAAGAGGGGTGTATTGGTGCCACAATTATTGAACTCTGCACCTGGTCAGCGTGTGCGATGTAGCCTGCTTGCACAAAGCTCTATAATGATGTCATTTTGACAGTGTAGAGCTCTGTGCCTGCCCTTCATCACTTAGTCTAGATCTAGCTCAACCTGGCTTTGTTTCACTGTCAGTCATCTCACTTGTGGGCTTTTTTATAGTCATTCTACTTGGGGGCCTCTACCCTCTAACCCCCCCCCCCCCCCCCCTCTATTTCTCTATGTATCCTGATAATTCGAAGTCCTTTTTTATTTCAATGATTTTGAAATAACTGGACTCGACTGTATTGTACACAAAGTCTCTCGTCTTAGTTTAATTCTAATTGTTCATAGCAAATAGTGAAATACATGTATGATGATGATACTCAGCTTTATCAATCATCAGTTCCATTATCTACATATCTTTAACTGAGTTCGTAATGTAAGAGAAAGTGAAATATGTATTATTTTTAATGAGGTACAAAACTGGATAACACTTACAGCAGACATGCTTCTGCGGAATAATGACCAAACAGTGTCCACTATCTGATGTCATAAATTACCTAAAACACTATAAGTATTGGACATGATGCGATATAAATGAAGCTAAAATAAAAATCCTGGAGTGTGTTGAAACATGTACAGTGTAGTAAGTTATCAATTGAGTTGCATCTTAGCCACCTTTGTATGCTACTGTAGTGTATCTTAAATTGCTGAGAATAGGTTCTAACAAAATTCTGAAGAAAAAAAACAAAAAAAGACCCTTGCATAAGCTTTTATTTTTCAAGTGTGAAGCTAAAATAAAAATCCTGGAGTGTGTTGAAACATGTACAGTGTAGTAAGTTATCAATTGAGTTGCATCTTAGCCACCTTTTTATGCTACTGTAGTGTATCTTAAATTGCTGAGAATAGGTTCTAACAAAATTCTGAAGAAAAAAAACAAAAAAAGACCCTTGCATAAGCTTTTATTTTTCAAGTGTGGATTATTGTATTTCTTTATAATAACTACCTAACCACAGCCTGAATATTTTATCAAGATACCAAAATAGTGTGCTAGAATAGTAACAGGTGAAAGAAAGCCGGATCATTTCACATCTCCACTGGTTATCAGTAAAATCACTTAATACTCCAATTCTCTGCTTTAATAGTATAAGTATCAGGGCCTTATTCAATTTATTGGCACTGTACCTAGATTAAGATGTTAAAACATGTCTCCTCCCCATCTCCTTACTTACCATCTTAGTCCCTTCTTTGATGTAAAAAGATAAAGAACAGCATTGCAAAAAATCTTTCAGGGCTGCTCTATCTAAAATATTGGAACTGCCTACCACAGCATCTAAAAGAAACAAGTTCAGAAGAGACTTTAAAAAAACTAATAAAAACTCTATTTGTTCCACCATCTAGCTTAGTTAAACATAAAACCATGTATGTACTGTGAATGAATGAATGAATGCTTTTTATGTTATGTTATAATATAAATTAGTCGTTTTTTTAAATGTCATTCTTTGTGAATGAGATTTGAAAGTGTAAACTAAGCTTTTTTTTTTTTTTTATTTTCAGTTTTTTAGAAGGATCAGCAATGATTATGGTTATTGAATTCATACCCTTACTTAATCTATTGTAAAAGTACATCTTTTTTTTTTTAGTATTTACAATACCCGCACATACTGGAAAGATTTTTAATCTTCATGCTCAATTAAAAAAGTGAGTCTAGACAAACTTGAGTGTGCTTTGTATAGAAGAACAAGAACAGTGATTTCAAAACGTTGACATGCATTTCACTTTTTCTTTCCAAGCCCCAAATAAATAAATATGGTACTGGTAACACATTATAATTAACCTTATCCTTACGTAGGGATTAATTTCTTTCCCAAGATTTTTTTGCCTTGTTTAAAAATATAATGTTTTCATAATGGGAATATTCTGCTAGTGCTTAAGTTTTCAGTATTCCTCAAAAAATCATGCATTACAGTATTTATAGAAGCAAATGGATTGAAATTTTACTTAGTTCTACAGGCCATTTGCCATTTCATGGGAGGAAAAATGGCTGTTGCCAGTCGGCAATCAAATTGGCACAACCTTTTACTTTTTTACTCATCTCAATGAATCAAATTATAAGCTAAATAATGATTAGGGAACAAAACGTATAGAGACAGGTATATCAGGGTTCCATGCATTAAGAATGTGGGTACTTTGCCCATTGATGGGTTGATACGTATAAATAATTTCCTTTTGTCTATAAAATGTGAGGGCACAGAATTCCACCCCCAATATACAGATATGATATTGATAGACGAAAAACACAAGGTACCAATAAGGTTAAAATGTTGATGGGATTCGACTACAGTACTTGCAATGTAAATGTAGTTCATACACTGATACACTATATATATATATATATATATATATATATATATATATATATATATATATATATATATATATATATATATATATATATATATATATAATAAATCATGTGTTAACTCTGAAAAATAATTATTTCTTCCAAGTGACACCTTTCCTTATAAAATACTCAAATGCCTTACTGCCTTACACTGTTGCAGTAAGTTTATACATGTGTACAGTATATAATTTTCATTGTATTGATGGCCCTCCTCTTGTGTTATTATTCATCAATTGATTACTTTTGTACAAACCAATCCAATGAAATGGTTATGGAAAAGAAATTGAAAAATCAAATGTGTTATGCTTCTTGTCTTATATCATAATCTCAGCTACAACTGTACAAGCCTTTAGCTAAAAAAATGTGCACTATAGCATGTGGATGCAACTGCTTGATTTCAACCACAGAAGCAATGTGGTCAACTCGATAGTGACACAGAATAAGTAGTTAAAGTACTACATGTATACCACATCCCATGTATTAACTATAAGTATTATGCCTGCTCTTGTCAAGCTCCATGATACTGGCTGATGACACGGGCCAGGATTTGATTTTGGGACCTCAGTATTAGTAGCTCAGTTCTATGGAGCTGTGGCAGTTATTGAAACATATTGAGACTGCTGTTTTAATGGAAGCCAAGAATTTAAATTTCAACTGTAAATTGCACAAAAGAGGGTGGACCAGAAAAGACCAAGAAGCTTGATTTTTTTTTTTTTTTTTGGAGGGGGGGGTACAGGATGCAGGCCTACTGCAGGAAAGCATTTTTTTTTTAATGAGGTGGAAAATTTTCTCAAAAAAATATTCTTTACTTTGTTATTCTCATGTTATTTAATTACTGGCACAGTAGAAGTTAGAGCAAGGACATTGCTTTCAAGGACTAAAGACTCAAATATGTGCAAGATCTGAATCCCTGTACACATAAGCCTACTTGGAAAGATAACATTTTCAACTTTTTTGATTTAACAATGTTTTTTACATGTACTGCTGTATAATGTTTACCTTTTAAGTTTTATATTAATTTTATCTTAACAGATCACTTTGTTCATCTTGAAATTCAAATTGTTAACAGTCCCGAAGAAACAAAAAATGTTTGTTGGATGTTCTTTTTGTCAAGTCCTATGAGGAAGTCATTCATTCTGGCCATATTACTTATATTATTATATCATCCACAGTGACATTCAGGCCACTATGTGCTGGAAAAAAAATTTAAAATGTTTTTAAATGCGCTTCACAGAGAGCAAATATGCATTCTCTTAATTTTTCTTTTAGTTGATACTCAATCAGTTTTACTTAGCCATTACCTTTCAATTTTCTGTCATTGATCAACAAGTCAGTGCCAAAGTAGATTTTAAATATATATATGTCTTGTTGCTATATGATTGCCCGTTTGTTACAAACTTTACAAAGTTAACTACATGTATCATGTACAAATGTTTTCAGATCGTTATGAAAAATCCGACTCATTTTTTTCAGTCTCCATCTACATATATCTATGAGTGTCACATATTTTTCTCATTTATTTTTAAAATATGTAAGCAGCATAGATTTAGCAGTGGTGGTGATGCTTTCATTACAAATTTTATATTTTGTACATTATTACAATTGCACGTATTTAATATTAATATTGTTACTGATACATGATGTAGTTATCTTTATAATGGGATCAAAATAAATGAAGCTCTTTCAATAGTTTCATGAGGGTTCTCTTTTTTTTTTTTTTAAATTCCCACATTTACATGCTTACATAATATATTTATCTGTAAAACATACATAACCTGTATTTTTTTTTCCCAGTCAAACAATATGAAAAATTGAAAAAAAAAAAAAAAGAAATCACAGAGTAAAACTAGTACTGAACTATGCCAATTTAGATACCCTTACAAATATGAAGTGTAGACAAAGCCACAGCACCACCACACCCCCCCAGAAAATGGATGAAAGCAGGTGACAATGACTACATGAATACTAAAAAAAGGTCAGCAGGAACTACTAGACTTGGTTCAATAAAGACTTTATACTTTAAATGTAGATTACCAAAAGCACTAATACTAGTACTAGTAGTAGAGGTTTCCTTCCAGTTTCTTCTCATCAGGCACAAGATGCATAGGCCCCTATTTCTTTTGCTAAAACTAGTAAGAGTAAGACACATTTGCATTCTTAGGGTATTGACACAAAAATTGTTATGTACGGCATCTAGCCTTCTGAAAATACAGAATGCATGTACATGTACTATTATTGCAATTTTATTTTTACTATTTTAGTGTAAGAAATTTCAGTGTTATAAAATTCACCAGAAAAATATACTGAAAAATATATTTACAATATTGCCCAATATTCGTTTTAATGAAAGGCAAGTAAATGTTGAAATAAATTAATTCAAGACAAAATTGTGATGTTTCAGAGTAAAACTTAACTGCAAGCCTTTGAGTTCACGTCATGTATAAATATTGAAGAATTCAAATTGAAGGCCACAAGTTTGAATTTGATTCCTGTAATTAAAAAGCTCCTGGATAAATGTTGTCAATGTTGAGGGTTTGATTATTTTAAACATCAAACTCAAAGTATGTTTCCTATGAACAAAACGTGACAGATTCATTGTGGAAAAACGTTTTTGATTTGGCTGAGAGGTTTTAACTCCCTCCTGTCATGCTTCCTACCCTTGATTAAGATCAACAGATCATAGCTCTAACTGAGGCAGCTCGATGTTTAATTAAAAAAACCTGCCCTTTATCAAATATTTTTATTTAAACAATGAATATAATCTGTTAACCCATATTTGATAAATTGTAAGCTTGATCATTTTGCTTTTAAGTCTGGTGAAAACACCCTAAATGCTAGCCTCACATGCTTCATTTTGTGTTGCTCATAAGGCTATATTCTACCTGTACCTTGCGCCGTGGGGTTAGAAAGAAGAAACATGATTCTGCCTTTCCTCACAATGACCGAGTTTCAAGATCTTAAAATAGATTCATTCAGCAACAGGTGTGTGTGCACCAAAATATTGGTAAAATGAATTTTCAAACGCAGTTTAAAGCCCAAAAACATACATGTATTTTTATTAACCTGTTATTGCTCCATTTGAGACCAATATTGGCAGTTTAACTTTAAAGTTCAATAAACTACATTCTTGTTTGTTGAGTAGGTTTAAGGGGTAGATTAGAAAATTACTTGTGTCTTTTAAAATAAAGATTGTAATGTCAGTAAACATGGACATTTCTTAGGCAATTTCGTACAAGAAGCTTTCTGTGAGTGTGAAATAAAAATATCTTGGCACAGAAAATTTAAAATTGAGTAATGAAGAACATATACAGGTATTATTGATTGTCATTTTAAGGGGAAAATTTTTAAATTAAGTACATGTACATATATCCAGTCAAGTCTGCTTATTTCTAAGTCATTCGGATAAAGAAAGGACTTTGAATTATCAGAATACATAGAGATAGAGAGTGGGGGTGGGCCTAACCCCTTTCTCTCTTGTAGCCTAATTGCAGACTCTTGCCTGTAAAGTAGGTGAGCAAACACACACACCAGAATCACTTGCAGCACAAAGGAGAGCACTACATGTACTTTGTTTTCCAAGGCTGGACAAGTGCTTTCACCGTGTCAATATAAAAAATCATGCCAAAATAGCTTCGAATTAACTGGATCCTTGTTTCAAAATTCGAACTAACTGATATTTTTTAATAAAGCTTAAATAGAGAAATATTCGGTGAAATTAAACCATTTTGAAATATCCAAAAATTCGAACTTTGCGGATTCAAATTATTTGAACTCAACTGTATTTTTCTTTCAACTAAAAATAAAAAATAACTGACTTGTAAGTATTTAAGAAATTTGTCTGTATCAGGTTTGGATTTTTTTTTTGGCCAAAATTATACATAGTTATACTGTTTACAATTGTTCTGAGGCCTATATCTTATCTCATTCAAAAATATTTCTTGCAGAAATGATATTTGGAGCTAAAATTTGCTTGATTTAGCAGCTTTAAGTTTGAGTATAATTGATAAAATAAAACAAAAAATAACAGGCCTAATTTTGTTTGAAATAAATTGCAGTTGCAGTCTTTAGAGACTCATGAATTAACCAGGTACATATGATTTTCCCTAATTGGTTGCAAATCTTACCTCTGCCAGTCAAATGTTTCTCAGGCTCTCTGAGATGGGTACAAAGGCGCTCAAAGAATCAAGGTTTATTGCCATACAGTGGAACTCGGTAATAACATCTCTTGATCTATCCATAAAGTATCTTTATAGCAAGGGTTGCTGTTATTCCCGCAAAAGAAAATAAAGAAGAATTCATTGTGATGAACAAGTGGTTTGTGAAATCTTTGATGTGACTGTGAGTGACATACATAGGTCTTGCATACCATGCGAAGCTTGCTAGATCACACGTTGTTTGATACCAGAGCTCAAGTGATACTAGACCTAAACTAGGCTTTACAGGAGAAAACTATGTTGAGAAACGTCACGAAAGCCTACATCACTTGTTGATACCGTAGCAATGCTACAAAGTGCTCGAGATTTTTTTCCCTTTGAAAAATTTGGTGCCTTCTTTCCTTTGTTCCCTCAGAGCTAGTTGTCATTAATTACAGGGGGGAAGCCGTATCAATACTGTTATTGCAGAAATAAATTGGATGACTTAAAGGAAAAAAAATCAGGGATTTTCATATCTGTCGTTTAAACATGGGTTCTATTGTGTCTTTTTGAGATGTTATACCAAGGCACAGCACCTCAGTATATCATTCTCAATCTACATAAGTGTCGCTTTCTCTCTTGGAATGGATGCTATATTACCCAAGGACCATGTGACCATCAAATTGAAATGGCAATTCTAACATATCACAAAAACAGTACTCCAAATGCTGATATGCAAGAAATCTATTCCCTACAATACATGTAGTAACTGTTACAACTGAAAGAGGAAATTAAAAAATTGAAGAAGGACTACACTGTGGTTTTGTATACATGTAGCTATTTTCTCTAATAACAAGTGACCTTTAGGCTAACTAGCTAAAGCAGCAGCAAAGTGCTCCTTTCCCACTTGTCATTCACCTGATCCGCAAAATTTGGATGAACATTTTTTTTAATATAGAGTCAAGTCTGAATGATTCAAATTATTGGTAGATTTGCAGTCAATTAATTTTGCCTCATATTTTATATTTACAGTTTTACCTCGAAGTTATTAATAAAGTTAATTCAAATTTACTAATTCATTTTTAGGTACATGTACTGAAAAGCATTGTTTTTAACTGCAGATTCTCTCAACAGGTGTGGGTGTCCATCTCCGTGTCCCTCTTGTCTTGACTATTTATCAAACTTTAGCTCATTCAATAACTGCCTAACTCATTTTTACCTGTTAAGATCATTTTTTTCCACTATAAAAGAAACATATTATTAGTGATATTCTTTTAAATAATTCGAATATTTAGTAACCAAAACTATTAGGGCTCGAGCAAAAAGAAGGAAACAACATTCAGTATACAAAAACTGAAAATCACCAAATACTGAATTGGGCATTTATCGAATGGGCTTCCATGGGGCTCACTTCCAAATATGAGGACAGCTTTGTGAGCAAATAATGATGACTGAAGCAATCACTTGCTGGCTAAAATAATCCTTTGGTCAAAGAAGGCCTAATTTTTAACTGTGCAATGCTGCCTTTCGTCACTTTATCTTAAGTGTTGATCAACTCACGAGTTGATGTGAAGAAAGGAGGAACACTAGGAGTACCTGGCTTATTAATTAATAGCCTACATGAAAAATGTATTTTATCTTTTTCCTTAAACTATTTGTATGTTAATAATTCAAATTTTGGTCAATACAATATTTTTTCTTTTCTCCAAAGACTTAAAAATAATCAGACTAGACTGAATTACATGACAAAAAAAAAAACAACAGCAACCAAAAACTTAAATTTTATGCATATTTTAATTACAAAAAGATAAATTAAAATGTCAAAGATAGAAGCATTACAATTTATACAAAAAAAGAAAAGCTGCAAAAGATTCTTGTCAGACATAAGCATTGCGATCTGGCATCCATGCTGAGGGTCCTCTTTTCCCATCATCGATTTCTTTTGATGTTGGGTCTTTTTTTCCCTCGCAATCCTCTCCTTTATATTCAAGACTGGCTATGCAACCCTTATAACACCTTTTCTTTTAAGAAACTTTTTTTTTCCTTTTTTTTTTTTTTGGAGAAAACGTTTCTAATTTTTTTTGCTCCTCAGTTAACTCTTTTTTTTTCCTTTTAACACTGAACTTAAAACCTCCACATCTGCACTGTTTTATAGCAACACTAAAATCTTTGTTTCTTGAAATAACCGAAAGAAAAAAGAATATTAAAAAATTAGGCAAAAAATAAAGACTTCAGCTTGACACCTGGAGACCAAATGCAAGCCTGAAAAGAATAAAGCCTAGATAACATTAACATAATTACACTCAAATTACTCTTTTGCTGCTGGAACACTTAACTTAGTTTCTGAAAATTTTTCAAAAAAATAAATTTTTAACTTTTTTTGTTAACGCTGTAAACTTTGATTTTCAGCTTTAGTACATCTTTTACCTTTATCCTTATACCAATAAAATCTTACCCCAATAGGAAATTTATAACTTCACTATTCAATCTTTGCTAGCTTTACATCCCTTCCATCCCATTTTTATTTCCCTTTTTTCTGTAGCTTTATGCCCATTTCTTTTCTTTTATAGTTGTACTTCTTTTCTATTTCATGCATCCTTTTACTCCTCACTACTATCTATGCCACCCCCCCCTCCCACCCCCCCAATATAACCATTTCAATAAGGACTGTAAAAAGCTGCTCTTCGATATCTCCTGCAAAGAGAGTGTAGAAGATAAAACAAATGTGGCAAACAATGTGCACAACAAAGGAAATTTTGTTTCTTATCAAGGCTTTTTTTTTTAAAACCTTTCCATATAATACATGACAGTATACTAAAAAAAAATGAAAGCTTTGTCGCAGCTGGCATTAAATAAATTTGAACTAGACATCTGAATACACCTTATGATTTTGCATACACACACAAAAAAAGAAGAGAGATAGGGGGTAGGGAAATGCTTTTCTAATTTTTTAACACAAACCTAATTGAGGGATCTACGCAAATATTTCATACTTCTTGAATGGCATACATGGAAGACCAAATAAACTTCACAACTCACCCAAAAGGACGGCGTCCCCTTGGCACAAACCCTCCTTGATAATATGGAGAACCTCGCCCACCCCTCGTACCAAAACGTCCACCACGCGGCCGCCTGTTTGTTGTACTGATTCCTGGCCTGTTAGTTCTCTTGGGAACAACCTGCAAAACATATTAAGAAACTTTTTCTTTCATAGGGAACCGATATGATTCAAATTGACGATAAACCTTTTATGGAATCTTTGTTCAAATCATGCAAACTTGACCACCACCCCCCCCAAAAAAAAGGGTCGGGTATGAGGAAGAGCAGAAGTTAATGATAAAACATTAGAATTAAAAAAGATTTTCGAGTAAAAAAGCAATGACAATATTCTCATAATACCAAAGCCTAAAAGGTCACATTGTGTTAATATCAAATGACATTTAAACTTTTCAGTCTTTAAAATTCTTAGGATACTTATATCAACAGTGCATTATGATACCTTTCCAACAGACCTCCCTCACACACCATATTCAAAACACAGCTCATATGTTAGCATGGTTTTTAGATACTTGAAACTTCTCAAGACTAGGCTGTGTATAGTATGTAATCCCAATAAGACTGACTACACGAGGTTTAACAAGAACACAATTACATGTAAAAAAGGCAATCACCTAACAAACTTTTTGTCACCAAATAAATAATGTTACTTAAAAATTTCTCGTATAATTTTTATCCCCACACTCTTTTTTGTTCTTTCATTTCTTGTCATTCTCTTTCTTTCTTACATGCCTTTCTATCAATTTATCCTCTTCTCGTCTCTTCTATCTCTAAATCTCCAAATTTTCTTTTTTACCCTCTATGTATTGTGTGCTGCATTATCATCTGTTCATGTGTTCTTTGAGTAATTTTAATACTCAATTCTAGAGTTGTGTTCCATATTAGAATAACATGACTTACTAAGAGTGCCCTCTGTTTGCATGTTTAATGTACAGATTACTCAACAGTTGATTGAAAAACAATGCACACATCTCATTCAATCCCATTTTGTCTGTCTATGTTGGTTATATTTTGATGGGGTTTTACCAATTACTCAAAAATTTGCATTACCTTTCTAAATTGATAGCACAAAAGTTTTGAGTCCATCTAAACATATGATTTGAAAAAAATTCCTTATATTTCCACGGAGCAAACTGTCTTTTAATACTTCAGCATCCAGAATATTGTTCATACCTCTGATTGTATTAGGATTCTATGCAGGTGACAAAATGGACCACATATATAACAAAAAAAAAACAAACAAACCCACAAACAGTTGAATATTGTGGAAAACATATCCTGTCAAATCAAATTTATTATGTGTCGAATCAAATTTATTATGCCAGCCAGCCTTGCATCTAAGCAGTAAAAGATTTCTTGCCTCTATCTTTAGTTCTTATATTCAGACAATACTTGCAAATTAACATTAGAAAATTTGTATAGAAAATTATCAGAGAACAGCCCACATTTTGATGTTCTTACTAGGCTGCTTACAAAAGCCTGACCATATTATGTTAAGTAAATTAGATGTTTATTGTCTAAGAAATAGAATGAAAATAATTTATTTGTCTTACAATAGGTTCATGAATGGCTCACTCCTATTTGTTTAAATTACTGAATTTGTGGTTGAGTCCAGTACACTAAAAATTAACTCTTGCTAATAAGATACTCTTCTAGATTGTGAATCATCAAAATAGGCAATAATTTCCTTCTCTGAATCCAACCTGCCCTTAAAGACTAAAATGAAAATGACCAAGATCAGGATAAATTGTTTTAATCATGAAATATCATGAGTCTAACATGCATAACATCATGTCTTGGTCCAAAGAACATTTTATCCTTAAATATTTCACTAATTTCTGAAGAAAGCCTGTCAAAAAATGCTTTTCTGAAGAAGAAAAAATGGAGAGGGGGGGAATTGAGTAGCTAGCAGAGAGATTTTGAGGGTAAAAAATTGACTGTCCATTTGTGCTGTGGATTAGAAAGTTAATACTAAAAAAAAAAGAAAAAAATGCAATCTGGGAATATATGGTGGGCGGGGCCAAAAGTCACTCTCAGAACACTTGGATAGTCAGAGCACATCCCCTTAATTTTAGGTTTTTAATGAGGCAACACCTAAGCGATCTAATTTACTTGTTATGTCCTATGCACTACAGTGTAGCACTATGATCTTAACTCATTGAGACTTGACCTGTTCATGCTCCCTAGACCAGAAATCTGTCCAAAGAGGTTGGTTCTTTTCCAACTTAAAAAAGAAGACATGGCAAAATAACCATTAACGGCAGGCCATATAAACAAAATCATAATACTGCTACATGCAATCACAAATACATGTAAATAGAATCTGAAGAAATAGAAAACCACTGGTTTTGCATTATAAAAGGATTTGTTCACCTCACAGGGAAGGGAACTGGACACAAATTTTCTTTACTGAAATTTAAAAAGTGTTGTGGTCAATGCAAGAGCTGTAGGTGAAAGTATATCAAGAGGGTTCCAGTGCCAGCCTCACAAAAAAAATGTTAAGTCAGACTGTACAGAGCCATGTAGGTGTATCTTAACATGAATTCTACAAACAAAGAATAAGATCTTTAGCTCAAGATTTGGATATATCACAAAAGCTGTAAAGATCTACACAAGATCAGTAACATGTGTGGTAGTAATTTGTACTGATACATTTTATTGACAAATCTCCCATCATCACAGGACAATGAACTAACTTTTAAAATTAAAGAGTTTCATCCCTCAACAAAATGAGCAGACTATTATAATTTTAATGCCAAAGGCTTAAATGTACTTCTCAGGTTTTCAAAGAAGAAAAATTTTTGGCAGATGGGCCTTCCTGAAATTAAACACACAATAAAGTTTGTCTCTTTGTGACATTTTTCTTTGCTGAACTTCAAAAGTCTGCATCTATTGACAGAGTAACTCACAATTAATTGCCAGACCCAGGTGGCCTCTAGACCGAGCCCCCTGCAAAACATAGTGAATGTTTTTATGACAACCAGCAATTCATAAAATCCTTAAGTTTTTTAATGACTGAAGTAAAGAATTATATATAGATTGAAACTACCACTTCAGCATGATAAACTGCTTTTGCTGCTATTGATTGCTCTAATATTCCCTTGCAATTAAAGTAAAAGAGAGATTAAAATAAGAACGCAAGTGACCTTATCCAGTGAAATTTAAGACTTTAGCTGTAGATTATTATATTTAAGACAATCCAAGTGATTTTCCAAAATAGAATTTTTGGTCTTAAAAAAGCTTAGGACCAAGATCAGAATAGAACCTTTCAATCATGAAATATCAGGAGTCTAACATGCATGACATCACTTCTTGGTCCAATGAAAGTAACAAAATACTTTAGCTTTGCCTCTGTAAATAACTTTACTTTCTAGATTTTATAATTTTCGTGGCTTTTACAGTTCTCTAAAAAAAATTCTGACATACATATATATTTCATTGTATATTGAATTTACTAAACTTGGTTTTTAGGGCAAAAGCCATTTCAAGATTAGATATCTGAAATGTAGAAATCTAGAGCTGAAAAAAAAAAAACATGTACGAGGGAAAAAAAGGTCCTGACTTAAGGCCAGGAAACAAATACCCAGATAAATCTTAACAGCCATTTCGGACTGGAAGTACTTGATTCAAAGACTCAATCATTGCATATAAATTTTTTGAAGATATCTGAGGATGTTCAAACTTTCCAATGTTATGATGACGCAAAAAGGTTCTCTTATAAAATAAAATGGACTATGGCACAACCAAAAAACCCGTGTAAAATGCCTACCTTTATTTGCCTCCCTCTGAACAAAGAATCATCTAAAGCCATAGCAGTCACCACAGAATCCTTGTCAGCAAACTCTACGTAAGCAAATCTGGATAGAAAAAAAAATCATCAGGTGAGATAATTTGATTTTATCAAATTATTTTAATAATAAACATGTAATAAAAATTTTCTCAGTGACTTTCATGTCAATTAAACGAAAACTAGTATTGAAAAAAAAAATATTCATGACATTGATCACATGTATATTTGCAAAAACCAGGGAAGAAAAAAAAAACAAAGTGACACAAAAACTTAAAATCTACTCCGATTGAAGAAAAAAACCTTGCAAGGAGGTGATCACATGTGCCACAAACCAACTCACCAAACATACCGTACTAAGATATGAATAAAAACAAATAAGATAAAAAATTAATACTAACAATAGCTGACAATAGTGATCCAAATCAGCACAAAACATTATACAATTTGAATTCAGTACAAGTTTGTAATTGCAACTAATAGAACTCTCATGATTAGATTTTGATGGCCTTAAAGAGTTGGTAGAACCCCTGGTCATGTTTTAATTTGATATGCTGAAGAAGGCATGCGATTTAGTGACGATAATAACCCCTATGAATCACCCTTATATTGTTAGTTAAGTTTTACCCTTTGGGATGTCCTGTGTATTTGTCGCAAAGAATGGTAACTCTATTGATTGAGCCACATCCATGAAAGTGTTGTTCGAGTTCTTCAGCTGTAGCACCATAATCCACCTATGGAGAGAGAATTGTGAAACAAAAAAAGCAAATTTAAAAGAGATACTGAAAATAAAAATAGGGGGCCTGCAAAAAAAACAAAACAACAAAACAAAACAAAAAGCATCTTTAAAACTTACTGATGTATTGAACCCATTATGTTTCGAAACAGAAATCTGGTTCCTACTGAGAATGCTATGTATTTCATGGACTGCAAATAAATCAAACGGAACTGTTTCAAGAAGCTGTCGCAATACAATCACTCAATCCTTTTTTGACCTTGTGACCAGAAAGAAATTAGAACTAAAAATGATCGAAGGAAAACAGCAAGAGAATTTTTTATGGATTAATAAAGTAGGTAAATGTAGGATGAGCGACAGACGCACTAAATCTAATCAAAACCAAATTTGACTGTACAAAGAGCCATTATTGCAGAGCATTATTCTCTTACTGATTTAGCTCATTCCCCCCCCCCCCCCCAGTGCTTAGACTAAGAGGTTGAATGACCAGCAGTCCATCTACAATTATGTCCCCATATGTTACTGCTTTGTGTGTTTCATTGGTTCAATTGAGGCATCATAAAGGTTCACCCGTAGTATACATAAAAGCCAATATACCTAGCTTGCATATTGAGTACTACTACCCTCATTTTTATCTTTTCTCAAGACATTTGAGATGAGCATGATCAATACAGATTTTGTCTAAAACATCTCACTACTAGACTCCACCTAGCTGTATAAAACAATAAATAACAATCTAATATTTAAATCTAGATCTACATTTATAATGATTTGTTTTGGAATGAAAATCACCTGCTATAATTCTAGTCTCATGTCATGCATGGTTTTGATAATAAGATCTTGATTTACTCTGAATCTATCTCTAATTAGGATTTTCCATAGATCTTAATAATTGACTAGATTTATATAATGTGTCTTGACCCCCCCTCCCCCCAAAAAAAATTGTCATATTGACTATTATTAGATCAAGAAATAAGAACGATCGTTTGTTGGAACAAAATATTGGCCAGGTCTGAGAGTGAGATTTTTCAGATAAATATACAATTAAGTAAACGACGACGATACCAATCTTTAGATGATTTCAACTACAATACAAATCTCAATATTGGAATTCAAAATATAAAAAATACAAGATACCGATAAATTATATCGCAATGTTTCATACTTTCAGGCGGGTTGATACCCGATGACCAAAAAATATCGCACTTGTTATAGAATTTTATTTTCAACATTTCTTTTTTCTGTAAAATAGATGTCCAACCTTACAGATAAAAGTTTCTGTGTGGCACAAGGACATGATTTATGAAGGATCACATGAATGTTCAAAATGTATGGAATTCTGTAAATTTTCATTAAGTTCTCTTCCCTGACTAAGAGCGACCAGGAATAGAGATGCATGGAAGGCCATGATCACCGACATTAAAGAGTAGGGCACCTGATAGATATGAAACTCATGTGCTTATAGCCTTTTGCTTGAGCAAGAATCTCAAGCCTTTCATTTTATCATAGAATTTTTTTTTCATTTCTATGGATGCGCAGATGGTTGGACAGTAATAACTTTGCGTGATAGCATAACTGACATAATAATTGTGTTTTTTTTTTTAAGTTTCAAACTGAAATAACAGTTAATTCTTAGAAAAAAAAATTAACAAGCAAATAAACAATATTTACATTTCCAACATAAATGGACTTTGCATCAGCTTCTACTTTCTCCTCAGGTGTTGGAAACGAAGTTGCAGTGGCTGAAAAGAAAACAAATTGAATTTATTTATAAGTTGATAGGATACTGTGCATGTTATAAATGCCTTTTGGCATTTAATGATCTATCTAGTGCACACGAAACATAAGTTCCTCATTCATCTCATTTCTACTGCCTCTGTCTCTTCTATGAGCTTCCTTTCCTACCTAAGGATCCAAATTAAAGATAGTTACATGCACAAAAATACATTTGATCATTGCAGTCTACTGGACGGCCAGGGAGTGGGTAGTTCTTTTGACAACACTAATATTGTAGTAAAACCAGTGTATTTCATAAAGAATGTTTGATTACATGCAGATCTGTGCAAAATCTTTAACAATGAGGTCGACATACATCTCTCTGATCCAGTTTTTCTAATTCTAGATCAAGAGCCAAGACTTCTTTCATCCTCAGTCTCTCTATTTTCGGCTTTGGTCTCACTCAGTTGAAACTTATTGTTATTGTTAACACAAAAAAAGATAAGTTATGGGATAAAATATGATATCATTTTAGAGGGTCACAAAATGCATTTTGCCCTTAATAAACAATTTTGTTAAAAAAAAATAAATTGAAATTTTAAATCGGATTTTGGCATAGCGTGGAAAAGATCTGTTCAGTAATGAAATCTTTCAAACAGCCAGTGTTGTGCTCTACTTTTTAGTATATATATCATGCATGCAGCATCCTACCTCTAGATGCAAAACGCCTCATATATTAAGATGGAGATAATTGATCAGTTCCTCAAAAGTTGACTGTCAAGGCTGAGTAGAGCTGAACTGTGTAAACTTTAATTGGCTCATACATGATTACCTCAAACTATCATCTTTTGAAAAGGAAAATACAGATTTTTAGCTCGATAAATAAATTTAGTTGCTGCAAACCTTACAGCTATTAGAAGGGCCTGTAGGCTGACTTAACTGTGTCAAGAATGCTCCAATACCCTTTTTACAGCTAAAATTGTATTACCTTATGGACATCTCATGAAATCTGCCCCAATATGACTAAAGACTTCAAAATTTTGTATTAACTTACTTGAAGAACATCAGAGATTGTCTAAAAAATTACTTACGTGCTGCTGTGGGAGAACTCATATTCATTTGTTTGTCTACTTCTGTTTGCATTTCTTTCAATTTTTCTGCTTCCTCTTCCATCTCTCTAACCCTTGCTTTGATAGCCTCAAGTTCCTGAAAATGTGAAAAAAAAAAAAATGAAATATACAGTAAACCTCTGATAAAATGGCACAAGCTGGACTTTTTCGTGGTGCTGTTATAGCAGAGATCATTAAAAGCATCTGATTTGTTTATCTTATACTCAAGGTGACCGTCTTACAAGTATAGAGGGTGAAGTGGGAGCAGTTCTAATGATACTCAGGCCTATCCGAATCAGTATGAAAATATTGTAATCTAGTACTGGTACAGAGACGTGCGCTCAGGTAGTGCAGAATGTATAATGACAGGAAAAGGGAGATGGATGGAGTAAGAAGAGGGTAGTTCTGTCAGTGCTGACCGCGCACAGTGAGTATAGGACTAACCCTTTTTAACTTATCAGTATCTGTAAAGTTAACAGCTCCGCCTCCCTACAGTGCTGTCACAACAGAAACAAAGATCGTGGGTACAATGATATCAGTTAACTTTTACTATCGCTTGATAGGAGAGAAAAAAGGCCAAGGGGAAAGTGCTGTTAATGTTACACTAGAGGGTGCCGTTTCACCACTAACTGTTATTATATGGACTGGACTGTATATAGACTTAGATTTCATGTGCATACAGTCGGGTCCAAATCATTCTAATCCTTGGATATTTCAAAGTTGATTAATTTTCCCAAATATTGCTCTTTCTAAGCTTTAATAAAAAATATAGGTTAGTTCGAAGTTGGAAAGAAGGATACGGTTAACGCGAAGCCATCTTGGCGGGTTTTTTCGATTCTGAAAGCAGTTTTCTTAGCTTATAAAACAAAGAAAGGGCCGGCAGTGCTATGCTCGTGCGGCAAGCGATTTTGGTGTATACATGTATATTCCTTTCACTTATGTTACAGGGAAGAGTTTGCAATAATGCTAGGAGAAGGAAAGGAAAAGTGGGTAAGCTGAAGGACCAGGTGTAAATCCATACACACCCTAGTACAACTATAACATTACTGATTTGTCACCCATATTTTTTTACTCTCTTTCTCTATGTATCCTGCACTGATGTTAAAGAGCCGAATTTCAGTTTGCCTACTGACTCTTGAAGCAGCCTATAACCCGGTCAGGTCATGAGGTCAACCACCCTGGCGGAACGGGGATTCCCCTTTCCTCGCAACTCTAATTATTAGATCTAACGTTCGCACCAAAACAATGGAGAAATTAAGCTCATACTTGAAAGGAAGAAATAAAAAAAAATCATATAATTTGTTAAATCTATATTTAAACGATACCATCATATATTTTTTTCCTTCTTTTCATTTAGTTGATAGAGTTATTGAGCATTTTAACAAGTACATGAATCTGGAATAATCTTCAGGTGGTGCCTTTTTTCGGGACATTTATAAAAAAGTGAAATGGTATTGAGGGATGAAATTTTTACAGCATTTCATAATATATTGAACTTAACACCCACCAAAGGGCATTAGCAAAGAGTTCTCTGTTTGTAAGTTATGCGGGTTTGAGTTATGATAGTTCACTTCTTACAGAAAATAATGAATCTAAATAATGAAAGAACATCATAGTTCAGGCTGTAGAGCGTCAATATATGAGAGAGACCTTATCTTAACTATTAACAGAGTTATAAAGACACACTAAGAAGTAAATGAAACTGTAGAGTTTCACATATATTCGCATTGTCTTACTTTACAGGTAAGTCACCCGTTTAATTTGCCTTATGTTTTTCAATTGGTGGGGCATGTGATAAGAGCTCTACCTTTCTGTAACAAGTTTTAAAAACTGCCTGCAAACCTGTGACCCCTAAGTGCTTTGAGTTGATTTACCTCAGAATACTAATAACATAGTGTAAAAATTTTTTTTAATTTTTTTGGTTCACGGAAATCATTGTACACACCAAAAGTTTGTAAAGTGCCGTTGATAAAGTCCGCACAGTTAGAGAAAATTTGTTTGTTTCCCTTAATTGCTAGTACAGTTAATGATCTATCACCACAAGGTCTGCAAACTTCATGAAGCTTTTGATTGTGTTAAGATTCTAAGTGCTAATCCATATTTAACAGTTTAGGTTTGAGGCTACTAAGGTAGATCTATAATGCAGTGTTATTTACGCGTAGTTCATGCAGACCTGAGCGTGTGGAATTATTTTAAAAAAAAAACTCTTCAGACTTGAAACTTGCACAAGTTTTTTATATTAATCTTTTAAATATCGGGAAACGATTTTTAATTGATAAACTTGTTTCACTTTTGAAATATTCCTATTAAACTGAGGAGTGAGGTGTTATGAAAATCATGACTTTTTTCAGTTCTTTTACTACAAATATCAAGATTCACATGTACCATGTAAACACTTTATTTAATATAATTGACAGATAAAAAATATAGCGTTGTACTCTGGAAAAATTCAAAACTTCAGCTTTACAATGAATATGTGTTAATAATATACTTGGTGTTCACGAGGCCAGATTTATTGTGACATAAACAAGTAAAATTCCCAATATCACTTAACAGCAATGCACTGTCACGCATGGACACACACGGTTGTAGCCTGCCTGACAAGTGATCGATCACCGATCCACCCACTAACTACGGGCATCTGAGGTAAGGCCTGGAAGCAAACTAAGTTGCTGCTTTTTGGTCTCTTTTAACAGCCGTGTTCGAAATACCAGCACTCAACTGTATTTATTCATGTTGCCAGAGTTAGGCTCAGCGTTGTATAATCTACCCAAACGGGAGAGTCTCTCACCATTCACTGTCCTGTAAAAAATTATTGGGCAATTCATATTACGTGTTTAGATCATTTTTTTTCATTATAATGCTACCTTGGGAAGACACAGGCATCCCAGGGATTCCCTTTGAACTTTGACCACGAAATATAATTTTAATGTTTTATACTTAACTGTAGACAGGTATATTCTTTATTTTTTAGATATTTCCATTTTTATAAGGAATCTTCTATGATGTGAGGACAGTTGTTTGTCTTTGCTTTTGTTTTGGAGAGAGGGGAGGGGGTCTCTTTTTGGATTAAATCTGTATGAATGGCAGGTCTGCCTTTAGCTCTTCCCCACTGAAGCCCATTACTCTTTTTGTTTCTAAGAAGGCATAGCGATAAAATTGCAGATATCGGTCCACCTCACGTTGGGCTTCACAATTGAAGGTTTCCCGACGAAATCGAAACTTACAATGTACAAGTTGTAGTTTTTAAATGGGATTTAAGAGCAACACAAAATGCTTATACCTTGAAAAGTATTTATTTGCTACGAATAAAACCTTCATATTCGTGTTCAACAAATCAAATTTTAAAAGAAATATAGGCCTACGGTTTTAAAGCTTGGGGTGAGTTGCGCCGACATCTGCAATAATACTGGCATAGCTCTATCATTTTTTGAATAAACTGAACCACAACACACTAGGCTAATCTAGATCTAGACTCTAGATCTATAATGTTATGGAAAAAAAGTTAACAAATCGAAAGTTTAACTAGTGTATCAATCCAGACTTGGACTAATACGTATAGATTAAAAAGGATCAGCGTTGTCATTTACCGGGTCTTCGACGCCGCTATCTTCTGTTACTGTGGTGGCATCACCAGCATTATCTTGGGTCAGAATGACACTTTCTTCTGCAGTAACTAACTGCACATCTCCATTACCCAACTCTGCCATGATAATCTTGTATTGATGGCTTGAATTAAGAAGGGATGCAATTGGATGGCGATGACACTAGAACTAGGTTGCTCTGAGTCCAGTTCGCTTGCAGTCTGTGTCCAGCGACTTCGATGTAATGTGTAAATCTGAAAAGTTTAATCGAAACCCGTATCGTTTTTCGGTCGGTACAGGAAATTAAGAGATGACCAAGAACTTCCGTTTCCGTTTAAAAAATAATAAAAAGGGACAAAAGCCAATGGAGGTTTTAAGAGTTGGTTATTTATAGCTCCATTCGAAAACCACAAATCATTAGATTTAGAACTTGGAGAATAATCTTTTTGTAAATACTGCACCACCACCACCATCATCATCATTAGCAGCAGCAACAATAGTAGTAGTAGTAGTAGTAGTAGTAGTAGTAGTAGTAGTAGTAGTAGTAGTAGTAGTAGTAGTAGTAGTAGTAGAGGAGCAGGAAGAGACTGGTGTAGATTGAACAAAAATATGCAGCATTAAAAAAAAAAAAAAAGATTTTGGTGTGATCAACAAGTTCAATTGAAAGAAATAAAATAAGATAAGATAAGATTTACTTTATCCATCCTTCTTGAAGAATGTCAAATTAATTGAAATGTCGATTAACATAAAAAGGCATAAATACATACAATAAAATTCAGGTGTATATATAAATAAATTTAATATATATATATATAAATATATATATATATAAAATTATGTAAAAGCTAGATGCTGTCATATTTCTATACACAGCAAGTATATAATACAGAATAAGTTTGCATTAATATTTACATTGTAAAGATTATAATGCATAAATGGATATAGTGTATAATAATTGTATTAAAAATCTCACCTTATAGTTTAAAGACCATAATGAATTAAGATAAGATAAGGTAAGATAAACTTTATTTTCACTCCTTTATTGAATTTTTTTTTCACACGTGTTAGCAGATAAAGTAAAATTGCATGCACAAAAACCATACAATAGTATTGTAGACTCGAGTCTCACTTCTTAATGAACCTAGCAGGGAGACATGGATACGGGAAAACCTATTATGACTGCGCATGGAGTTTGAATTATATAGCCCAACACTGTGTTGGATAATAAATGAGTTTAAATGTCTGTTACTTTTAGTGGAAATGGACAACAAAAGTTTACTTCTAGATAATTTAATGACGAAAGAGTTCAAAGGTTGGCCTGCGTCCTCGATTATATTATTTATCTTCCGCAGTAATAACTTTCGGAAAATATCATCGAATGAATCAATATATCTGGTAAATTCACTGGCTCTATTTGTCGTCCTTTCAAAGGCCTTTTTTATCTTTCACGCCACTATTCCCGTCCCAGGCAGTTATACAAAAAGACAATACGCTCTGAACAATTGATTTATAAAATTTTTTAATAACGCTTTCTCTGCCTTCAACGCTGTCAAAATGTATTGTTGTACATATAACACGGCTTTACTGTTAAAGCAAAGAAAAATCCACACTAAGCTTAATATTTTCGCTGTAGGAAATAGTTTTAGAAGGAGAGCTGACGCAAGTATTATCTTCTCAGACCTCTACACATTCACATTCACTTAGGCTAGGCGCGCACAAGGCCAGTAGGCCTTTCCCACTCTAAATGGTCTAGACTGTTGCTCAGCTTAAGTTCCCATATACGTGCATAACCTTGAATGGGTGGCATCAAGACAAATGGGAATTAACTTACTGGTTGGATGCACTTGTTAGCATTTCGCTCAACTTCGAAGCGACATACCAATCATCTGCGCCACCGATACTTCAGCGCAATAATTTTATGTTCACTTCAAAAACAATTTAACGAACATTTTAGTCCTCAGATATTTTCACAATCAAGAAAAATGTTGCAATAGTAAAGAAAATAGGTTATTTTTCATTTTATCATCTATAAATCATCTACCAACTTGATAATTGTGTCAGTAAGTATGCTACGTGTTTATTTCTTTTCCTTGGTTGTTTCTTTGTTTTTCTCAAATTAATAGTAATCCATAGCATGTGCATGTGGACTTTTTTTTTTTTTTTACTTTTACCAAGCTTGTATAAATGAAAAAAAAATGCCTTTCGCGTAATTATCTTTCGATGAGATGACCCATGTATAAAAGAATAAAATTTATTAACCTGTAGGCCTGTTATTATATTCGATTGATACATCGCGCGCTACCGGTGTTTTTTAATAACTTCTGTTAAGTCTGCTATTTCTTGTACGAATTATATTTAAAACAATAATTGTGGCTTGATTATATAATTATCTAAGGTGACATATTTGCATTTAGTATCTCTTCATTTTCAAATTGAAATGGTTTAGGAGAGAGTGTGGCTAGTTGTCACATGGGGTAAGTTGTCACAGTGCATTTATTACAGGATTGCAAAAACTTGAGAGACACCAGAGTCCACCGATATTTAGCTGTTGAGGAAAGAAGCCCGCCATATTGATTTCACACTTAAGCTGGCACTGGCTCTCTTTCTATTGACAATCAACATTTTTTCAAACCGATTTAATAAAAATTTCTATCGTTCATTTTTTAACAACAATATTAAAATGTTATTTAGCTGCACTTATTTAGTTGTCACTTGTGACAATTTACCCCACACAAATCTCCATACATTTTTTAAACTGTATCTATCTCTAGTCTTTTTTTTTTTTTACTTAAAACGATAGACTGCGTGTCACCGATTAACTGTTTAGATTGGCTTGTTGCCATTGAGATTTTTTGTATTAACATTAAATTTTCCCTTTTTCTTTATTATTTATTAAATTGAATTCTAGACAAGATGGTGAGAGATTACAAGAAGAAAACAGAGGGAAAATTTCTGTAGGAGTTATTTCAGCGGCTGTCACAGTGCCAGGTAGGTGAAAGGTGGCCTTTCTTTTAGAGGTGCTGCATCAGCGAGTGGTATGAACTACCGCACCCTTTCAAATTACAGCAAGATGTGGACCGACGCGCAATTTCTTGGCAACCTGGCAATCTATACGAAGAAATAGCCCTCGTCATCATCATCATCAGAAAACGAAGAGGAAAATGTCTATTGTCTTGTCTTCATGGAACCTTATGGCAACAGCAGACCTCTTGAAAAATGGGTTCAGTGCCAGATCTGCAAAGGCTGGGCAAAATATCAATTTGTAGTCCTGGTCTCCCAAAATATGCTGTCATAATTGTGACTTTGATGATGACTTTGAGTGATTAAAAAAAAAGCATGTACTTGTATTACCAAATGCCTTTGCCCATTGACAAAACAAATAAAAATAAATGTTTACTTACAGTTTGCTGGTTTTTGGTTGGTCTTTTTTTTTGCCACAGACCTACTGTTTTTCTTATGTCTATCGCTACACTACTTCTATTACCTCCTCCTCTTAACAATCGCAAAGTATAATTTGACTCTTCATTTTAAAGTAAGCTTTGAGCTTATTTCTTTTACTTAAAATAAAGTTACTTGTATACGTGATTGTATATAAATTCATAACGTTCATATAGTGACAACTTGGTCCATTGCATGTGACAATTTACCCCGACTATGGGGTAAGTTGTCACACAAGGAACCCTTGACTAAATCTCAAACTATGCTGTTCAATCAGTTATGAATGACAAAATAAACTTTTGTTGGAGTAATAAACATCACAGTGTCTTCATCTCAAATTTCAAACTTTTCTGATAAGAATTGTGTGATCAAGGTTAAATATATTAAAAATTGTGACAACTAGCCCCACCCTCCTTTAGATCTATAGCAATGTGAGGTGCAAATTTACACCGTGTATTTTTAGACATGACTTAGAAACGATATCAACTTCCGATATTTAAGTTATTCCAAAACAAGCCAAACTTGTTTGAGAGGTACCAATTTTATAATTGTGGAATGATTAAGAAAGGAAAGAAACAAGTCTACAAAATAAATAGTCTTAACTATTTGCTGATGCGATTTGTCCCATTTTAAAATAGATTTACTAAGAAATAGTCTGAGTGATTATCATTAGGCAACATTAGAATGTTCTATACATATTTTTACTGTTGAAAACACTGAACGAAACCACCTATTATTATCCATCGTAAAACCAGTAGAGGCTAGAATGCCTACATTGGGAAAAAGAAAATAGCAAATGTCTCTTTCTTAAATCGAGAGACCCACTTTGGTGTTTTGATCAAGGATGTCACCCGAACTACGCCCAGGGCGAACACTCCGAGGGAGGCTTGTGGCCCAAATCAAAACAAATTTTATGCCACGGCGCATATGAAAAGACCATAGGACATAATGCAATACGCTATTGATTGTGGGCGGCGTATAGATTTTGGAAGACGTTTTAATCTCTAGAACTACAGGACTGCCTGTGTGAAGAAAGTGTGTGAGGCCTGTTTTTTTGTTCCTAGCCTTTCTTCTTTTAAGCACAGCTATCCTCAATAGTGTGAAAAAAAGACACTTTCTTCTTGGGTGTGTATCAGTTGCTTTCTACATATTAATTGATCACAGTTTCAAAGGTAAGGCCTTCATATTATAAATTAAGCAATACGAGACCTCAAGTATAGATAAATTATCTTTAAATTAAATTTTTATTGATGACTAGTGTAGTTGAAAATGAAAAATGAAACAAAACAGATCGTAATAAAGGCATTCGGATGAAATGCAAATCGTCGACTAGCTCACAAACTGAATTATCGCGTCAGTTGCTACATAGAAGAAAAAGAAGAAAATGAAGAAGAATATATAATTTTAAATTATACGTTAGAGATTCGCGTTTAACAGTCAGTGTATTTAGTTAAAACACGGCTTTTCGACCATATAATGAATGAAGTATCTAGTATGAATAAGGCTACAGGTCTACCACCACCCCCTCGCCCCCCCCCCCCCCCCCCCCAAAAAAAAAAAAAAAAAAAAAAAACCAACAAAAAAACAAAAACAAAAACATAAAAACAACAACAACAACAACAACAACAACAACAACAACAACAACAACAAAAGAAATCGTAACACACATACCCACACCTCATAGATAAGGGAATATTAAAATGTATACCAAAAAAAAAAAGAAAGAAATTGAAATTCAACCGGACCAGCGGCTACCATTTTTAAAAATCAAACGATAACCAGAAACGGCTTAGCAATATTAGTTTATTTTTACCTGTCTTTATTACTTCGTATCTACTGTTCACTAATGTCAAAACCAACAACCACTACTTGACATCTCTCTCTCTCTCTCTCTCTCTCTCTCTCTCTCTCTCTCTCTCTCTCTCTCTCTCTCTCTCTGTGTCTGTCTGTCTGTCTGTCTGTCTGTCTGTCTGTCTGTCTCTCTCTCTCTCTCTCTCTCTCTCTCTCTCTCTCTCTTTATATATATATAAATCTGCATTTTCGAGAATTTGAGTGGGTTAGAGATGTATCTCGTGATATCGATTGATTCTTTGGCGAAACATGGAATGGCTGCTACTATCGATTAGGCTTCAATCAATCAGGTGCTGTGCTCTTTAGTGTAGGTGATCATGACCTCCCACGCATCTCTATCCCTCGTCGCTTTCAGTGGTTCTGTCATTCGTCCTACTTTGGGTCACTCTGTTAGTCCATCCAACATCTTTTCACGCTGTTTTCCCTTGCTGTGTTTTCCCTCGATCATTCCAGTTGTCACAAGATGTTCTAATTTCTCTCTTCTCATCACATGGCCAAAAAAGGTTGCTTGGCGTTTACGTATTCTATTTATGAATGATCTTGTTGTGTCGGCGTCTCGTAACACTGATAGATTCGATTTCTTTGCAGCATAACTCCGAAGGAAGCACATTGTCCAGGGCTCGCATCCAAACGTCAAAATGGATTCAATATAGCTCTTCTTCTGGTCTGAATAGAGATGTGGTTATTTGTTACTATTGATTTCATTCTCTTAATACTCCTATTTGCTTGCTCTGTTCTTGATGCAATTTGAGTGTAGTTGCGTCCATCACTTTATATTAAAGTACCCAATAATTTGCATTGATCCCTCTGTTTGAGTTTATTTACATTTATAAAGATGTTGATCTTTAGACACTCATTGTTTCGACTGACGACCATTACTTCTGTCTTTTTGCTATTCAATTCTTACTACTTTCTTCTTCAACGACGCCTAATGATTGTTGCAAGTCTTCTTCAAAGCAAAAGGTGCAGACAGTATATCAGCGGAACTTTCTGAAGCACCTGAAGACTATGAAGTTGATAAGATCACAATATTACTCAACGAAATCTATGACACAAGTCATATTCCACCAGGTATCTTCAAATCTACATTTATTGCATTGTCAAAGAAACCATGGGCAACAAAGTATGAATTGCACAGAACGACCCTGATGATGAAATAAAATTAAACAAAAAATAGCAGATCAACGGTGTGGCTTTATGGAGGGAAAATGTGCAACAAGTGCAATCTACACCTTCCGAACCACAATTGAACGAATTCTGGAAGTGCAAAAAGATGTATGTCTGTGCTTCATCGATTATACCAAGGCATTTGACAGAGTGCAACATGATGAGATAATCACGCAACTACCATTGTTGAAGATAGATGGAATTGACTTACGAGAGATGAAAAACATGTACTGGGAACAAACAGCAGCTATGCGAGTTGGTGGGGAAATCAACGCATTAAAAAAATGAAACGTGGGGTCAGTCGAGTAAGTTTACTTTTCCCAGACCTTTTCTCTCTCTACAGTGAATTATTATGCGAAACTTAGAAGGATATCCAACAATTAAAGTAGGAAGGCACAACTTAAACAACTTGAGATACGCTGAAGATACTGTATTAATTGCACAAAATAACGAAGACTTGCAACAATTATTAGACATCTTTAAAATTGCTATTTTCAGATTTTAATTTTTGATACCTAATGGGTAGCTGGTAGTAGGCTAAACATCTAAGGAGTTGATCACAAAATATGGGCACCTGTATAAGATAAAAGTATTTTATTTTTTACGCTCTATGCAGGTCCTTGGGCCCTTTTGAAACGAAGTTAAAGGGCGTTTATGGTGTTAGTTTGTTACTCCTTAAATTTGCAACATTATTTAAGCAAGTTTCGATATTAAATCCCTAACATAAGAAAGATGTACATTATTTGTCTAAGCTCTATCAGGCACAGAAATGCAACTTATCTGGTAAAATCAAGGATAACAAAGACTTAAAAAAATTATGATGTGCAGCCATCGCATCCGAAAGTCTACTCGATGAAAAATCAAGGCAAGATGGAAAAAACATATGTTCTCCCCTCTCTCCTCTGCGAACTACAAGAACATTTTTGTTTTATTCCCGAGAGGCGATTTAACCATTTAACTTTATTTAGATATGCATTAACTGACTTGCTTTTAAAACTGCTGTATGTAATCTTTTATCTCCACTTTGTCTCTAATTTTATCTTTTCTTTCAAGTCCTATTTAGTTCTTACAAGAGTCACAGAGGCAAGATCGGAATGAGCATGGACTTGAATCCTGTGCCCAAAAACAACCAGAATAAAGATGTGCATGTAAATAATACACGTAAAAACTCAATACCCCGACCAATCGTTTCTCAAGATCTGAAGCAGGAATCATACAAAAATGGCACAGTATCGACAGAATTAAAGCAGAGAAACAAAGAGCATCATCCACCGCAGCCACAAATAAAGAAACCTGTGTCAAGGGTTCAAGTCGGCAACAGAATGTAAGTGTTAGGAAGAAGAAGATTATTATTGTTTGTTAGAGTTATCGTGAAAAGAAATTATGATAAATCTCAAAGAAATAGCGTCACAGAGGGTATCAACTCAATGACTGAATGATTATTGCGCGCATGGAAAAGACGTTGGATAATTCTCAGCATTACCTTAGTGTGCACTTTTGTTTAAAAGAATATATTCTGTTAAAATAGTCAGATTAATGTTGATATCCTTAATCTGCTTTTATCAAAGTCGTCCATTTTTGCTCCGCTTACTTTCTTAAGGTTCTCATTTGTAATAGCTGGTGCACAGCACGCTCCAGTACCTTTAAACCTTTTGAACTATTTTGCCTGATAGTTCATGACCAGAACTTTTTAAATCCGAAAAAAACCCTAATATTTTTTTTAAAATTAGATCTAGATGCTTTATAACCTGTTCGTATTTTCGTTATATTTGTATTGTGTTATAATGTGGAATTGATATGATGCATTTTCATAGATTATATAAAGTAAATAGTGTGACAATCCAAAACATGAGATTTTGTTTGCATCGTATCACTATATTGCAACCCAATCTTTGGTGATACAATCTTTTTGAAAATTGTCTTTCCCCTCTCATGTTATAGGAGAGGTGGTGTGAAAGTGATTCAGAATTCTGGCGATTTTCTAGGCCGACTCGGCACCCTTGTGGTGATGATAGTGACCATGATCAGTACGGCAGTGGTCACCGTGTCCAGCTTTGTGGAGGGCGTCTACTGGAAATTCGGCCTCCTTGCAGCGCTCCTGCTGTTTGTCCACTTGCCTGTCACGATCGCCATGATATGGATGATGTGCAAAGCCAGGGTATGTCATACTGCTTGGAGAGCCCTGCGTTAGCACATTATCAGCCCGTGCTATCTGTATAGCCTAGATAGCCATGTCTATCTTTATGCATATCGTCGGCCTGAGGATAAAAGCGTGTCTGAGTGGCATAAGCTGAGCCCACGAAAACTTTAAGTGGACTTCGTTTGTTGCTATTTGTTCTTTTTTTCCTCAACTTTTTTTTTTTAAGATAGCATCTGTTAGGCCTTTGAAAGGTTATTAAATACTATTTCTGTTAATTTTTATTGTAAATATTTTTTGTCCAACACCCAACCGTTGCTTTAATGATTGCATTAAACTGCCTTTCTTTGCAAGCTAACAAAACTTGTATATAAGATTAAGCTTGATTTTTTCCCCCATCTTCCTTCAACTTGGAAAGATGAGAGCCCAAGGCTTTCAAGAGATCACAGGTGGTTCGTTTATTTTACATACTCTGTCTACAGAGCATGCTGCCTTTCAAACAGATTTTGTTCAAACGCTTGGCATTTTTCTTTTACGTTTTCAAATGTTAACACCTTCAATCAGGAATTTGCTGTTCGTGACCGTCGAATTTCTAATAATTTTTTTGAATCAACTAGACAGTGAGGCAGTGATGTGCCTGGGTTGTTATATTACTCAAAAAGGTGCAAAAATCATCGTTTGTTTTGCTTTGAGGTAAGGTTTTAAGTTAACTTAAATCATTCTTTTTCGTTGTGAGCTTTCAGTCCATAGATTTTCTTCCAATCTCCAGTAGTAAAATTGTAAAAAAATCAATACATGTATGAATTCTTCAATCATATGGGTTGATGTTAGTTTTAATCCAACACGACAGTTTCTATTTTTTTTTCTTTTTCTATCTAGGTTAAAAGTATATACAAGAAAGTTCGACCCGTGAAAACGGCGGATGCAGAAATGATAATTGTTGAAGCAGAGGAAGAAGAGGGCAAAGACACCCTTGACACTGTTCCAATTTCTGAGATGTCAGGCAAGAATAAAAACACCAAAAGCAATACGACTACTAACAGAGGATTTACAAACAAGGGACTTGATGAAGATGGACACGCTTAACAGTAACAGATGCCGTCACGATAGCAAACTAGAAAGTCAATATGACACTGGGATCTACTTATATGTGAATCCAAATTTCAGATTTGTCTCCAGAAAGGAGCGATCAGTTCAAACATTTTTAAACCTGCTTTCTACTGCAAATGTTGCCTTTTTGCAAATCAAATGTAAAAAAACAAAAACAAAAAAAAAAAAAAAAAATTACCAAACCAACCGTGCATGTAGTTTTAAAACCTGCAAGTACTTTTTGTAGAAAAGGGAAATAATCTATCTCTGAGCAATCATTTCAAATTTGCTAATTGTGCCTCCTTTTGTGCTAAACTTGCGCAAAGTTCGGGATTTTGAATTATGTTTCTTGGGAAAATTTTGGCTGAACTGAAAAAAAAATAAAAAAAAAAAAAATAAAGAAAAACAAAATAAAATAAAATAAAATAAAGTGCTGGATTCCTGATTATAGATTAACTGTCTTAAAAAAAATATCACAGTGTAATATTATTCTTAACAAGGCTAGATTGTTTATTTTAATTAACCATCCATACTTGTGATTGATCATGCAAGTTACTTAAATGAGGTAAAAAAAAATCAACTAAGTCATTTTCTCATTGTTTAATATTTTCGAGATATCTCTCATCACAGTCTATTGGATGGATGAGCCAAACCTTTCCATATTTTACATCCTCTAATTGGCATTTGTCGAAAATATTTTCATTCGTGTTAAACGAAACATCACTTTATTATTGTGAAAATTGTGGTAAAGATGTTTAATTACTGATATTATAAATGACGTTCACAAGAATGAGAGAGAGAGAGAGAGAGAGAGAGAGAGAAGGAGACAAAGAGGCAGACACAGAGACTCAGAGAGACAGAGTGATTGAAGAACGAACCGAGAGAGAGAGAGAGAGAGAGAGAGAGAGAGAGAGAGAGAGAGAGAGAGAGAGAGAGAGAGAGAGAGAGAGAGAGAGAGAGAGAGAGAGAGAGAGAGAGAGAGAGAGAGAAAATATGCAGAATCAAAGTAAATGAAGAATGTACCTACAATGATATTCGTGTCCATGTTCTAGTGGAGATTTTTTTTAAATTTGGGCCCAAAATTAAGAGCAAAAGCGGTTATTATGATCAGTTTTACCAAATAAAATCTAAGATGATAGCAACACTCATGGTATCCGTTGTCTCCTTACAAAATTGCAAATCTTGATTGACAGAAAGATAAATAAGGAATATCGTCTTGTATGTACTCTCTCTCTCTCTCTCTCTCTCTCTCTCTCTCTCTCTCTCTCTCTCTCTCCTTTTTAATCAATATTTAGTTCTTAACTAACACGAAATCTACAAACTGATCAATGTTTGGGCCTATATCTTAGAAATATGATCTTCAGCTACAGGACAAAGCTTTGCCACAACATACACCTTCTGTGGTCTTTAAAAGACTGTCCACATCAATCGTGTTTACTACTGACCACAAAGGGAAAAAACTCCCATTCCTATCCGAGAAAATCTATTGCTGTTCTTGAGAAGCGCATTAATGAGTTCTTCATTCTCACCATCACTTATCAACTACTTGATTTCGATCGTGTAAGCTTCTTGCAAAAAATTTGCCTATCTTCTTTTTCTGTGGATTTCTTGAAGTGAATTGCACAGTTGAAAGAGACGGAAAGTTCGTTAAGGTAAAATATTTGAGTCATAGTGTCTGCTGTGGCTGTAGAGTCCAATTCTAGAGTAGCAGACTTATGCAGTCCATGGAAGCTGAAGCTGTTTCTCTCCAGGGCGTGGCCTTGACAAAAGGTATGGAGACCCTAGACGATAGAACCACCCTCTCCTCCTTGATTACGTTATCCAAACGAATACAGAACGAGACGTTTAAAACCAGCTTGTCGAACGGAAGTCAATTTTGCGCCCTCCGTTCAACTTAAAAGCTCCACTTAATCCATTTCATACTGTCGAGTGAAATAAACCATTTTTTTTACAAAATTAACGGGTAATGCCTCTTCATCACTCAAACTTTGTCTTTTCATCCTTGTCTTTCACACCCTCTCTTCAACGTATACCACTTATTTCTAAGAGACTCCCTTCCCCCCATATAGTATTAGCCTTCCTGTCTCTATCGGCTTCTCTCTCTCTCTCTCTCTCTCTCTCTCTCTCTCCTATACTTTTTCCAAAGTCACCCTTATATTATGTAGTTTTTTTTTCCTTTTGAAAAGAGTAAAACAGCCAGTAAACGCGTGTATCAAAGTCTTTCAAGGAGATGGGATCACTAAGCAGAAGCATAAAATATTGTTTTATTAATTTCAGTTTCACATTATTGGTATAGTTATAATTATATAAAACTTTCTAGATAGTGCTGGATAATTCACATAAGATATTTGCTCTAAAATTTATTTCACAAAATAAAACTAGTTTATAATTCAAAACAACTACAATCATGTAAAATTGTATTGGAAAAATTGACATTGCGGTTAATGCTACCATAATTATTAAATTGCGCTTAATGATGTGAAATTGTGATTTTATCTTTCAAGCTTTTTATCACATGTTTTCATAACGAGTGATCCTATCAAATAAAACCATGTCATAGTTACTCATGTCTTAAATGGCGAGTCTTTAAATGATAAAACTTGCTGTAATTTGCAATACATGTACAAAAATAATGAGATTGTTAATAATCTTTCCTAATGCAAGGTCGTGCATTTACGGGATGCTTTTATACCTTTTGTCAATTCCCATTCAGAATATAAATTATTCTGTTTGGATAAAACGTGTTGCATTTTACTCTGTCCGCATTGAAGCAGAACAAGCCCTTTATTTCTAATCTTTTTTCAAATTAACCAAGTTGGCATACATTACGCATCAATTTGCAATATTAAAACACCTCATTCCAGTAGGCTTGTAACACAAAACATTCTCGATATCAAGGGCATTGTGAAGGGACAGACATTTTCAGACTCACACTATTTTGCTTAATTTCGGCGTAGTTTTGAAACGTAGAAAGCTGAAAAAATAATCTGAATTTTGATTAAGGAGACGGTACATGTAACACTGACGCATTTTGCGATGATCAAGTTGCCGACTACAGACAAGGTAAGCTAGATGACTCCTGTTATAGTAATTTTAGTTGAAAAGATAGATAGTCAGTGAGTTTGGTCTATCAACCATATATTTTGAAATCATGACTTTAGATTATCATCCCGATATAATATATGAAATAAAAGTATTACTTCATCAATTGAAATGATCAGTGTAGACAGCCTTTGCTCACCAAGAAACAGCCATAAAATAGAAGAGCATTACTGAGGAAATAACAATTTTATTTTTTCAAGCTATACATGTTCATTTTGGTGGCCTAGAGAATTTGATAAAACCACTTGAATGCTTCAAACATCGCAGGCTTTTTTAAGGCTCTTAATTTTTTTTTAATTATTAAAATGTGTATTTTTCTTCTTTTTTTTTTTAAAGGTAATTTTATCTGATAGTTTTAATCCTTTTCTTTGCCTTTCTTTCGTGATTTGGAATCTTTTTTTTTTAGCTGTATAAATTTCAATGATTTGAATTTTAGAACACAGTATTTCTCCATGATCCCAATTTTCATACTCTTCAGAACCTCTCCCCCTCCCTCCCCCCCCCCCCCACCACCACTTCCCCAGTTCTTACTCGTTTGCCCGATTAAGTGACGATCTTAATTACGTACATGACAATATGCTAGTCTGAACCTTTGGTGACAAAGTCTTTGCTGTCTGTGTCTGCCTATATCTCCCTCTCTCTCGCTTTCTATCTCACTCGACGCTGTCCTACGACTCAACCGTAAATTTTACATTGAATCGCGACGACTAAAACTTTCACAAAAATGGTTTCAAAATTACTAGACCTTGAGCGAGTATTGCCCTCTTCAAAGTCTACGTACCCGTTGTTTGCAACAGTGTGCTGATCAGAAATTAACCATTTGCAAGTGTTGCAATGACTCAATAGTCAAAGCTAGTAAAGACCACACGATTGTTTTAAGATTGACGAAAGTAGAGTTCCCGCACTGGCTGCTCAGCCGAAGTCAAACACGTTTGCGAGATGCATTAACTGAAATTTGTGACTAGTTCAAATTCATGCTATAATCCTCAAGGTCACTATAACCTCACGTTGACTACGCTCCAGTTATCAAAAGAATAGCATTTAGTTAAAGTTTTTGTAAATAGTTCATGCACCTATTGCTCATATGAACTTAAATCAAATAAAATAAAAACTAAAACTGCGATAGGGCTTCAAAACTCTTAAAAAAAAAACTGTCACAGAGAAATTTCATGTGCTCTGAAAAAGAGTACAAAAGTGTGCTGCTAAATGTTTAGGCAGGATGCGTAGATAAAACGATTATCTTTGAACTCTCCCAAAAATAAAACAAGAGTAATTTGATTGTTCTTGAAAACCTAATAACTTTGCGTAAAGCTTAAAACTGATAAAGGCTACTACTCACCCCGCTATAACCAATTATTGCTTTGGTGTAAAGCTAACCAAATGATTCTCTATCCCAGAATGATAAGTGAACGCTGAGCCTAGTGACATTGTCTCATACTGAGTAGTTTGACGATAATGTGGGATTGTTCTTATGACATTAGAACTTAACCTGCTTTTACGTAAAGTTTAAAACTGATTTAAGGCCAGGCTCACAAAGAAATGACCTTTCACGTGTTACACGTCACTCTTTAAGTGACACGTTACGAGCCTCACTTTGTTGATCATTTAGGTTCTGTCATTCCTCCACGCCCAACCAGGCTGAGAACATGGAATCCTCCGATGACGAGGCATTGTTGACAATCGTTTTTAAGATTAAAAAAAAAAAAGGGGTGGGGGGGTGGGGGGTGACACAACACACGCCAAAAAGAATCAGCATGCACATTCTTCATTCTTCTTGTCACGTCACCACACGTGTCGGCGTGACGCAACTGCTTATGTGATGGGTGCCATTAAAATAATATTAACCACTTTTATTTACACGCGTGATCCGTGTTCATTCACGCACGTGACATGTTGAGGGACGCTCTATGTAAGGCTGGCCTAAGAGGCACCGAAGACAGACACACAGAATAATACATCAATAGACACATGTATTATATATATATATATATATATATATATATATATATATATATATATATCATTGGTGGAGGTGGGGAGAACACAGTCATCGATGTACCATGGTTGAAATCGTCACACATTTCCTGCGTGATGATTTTTAATTGGTGACAGCTGGGGAATTAACGGTTCACGCGTGAAGATGTAGGTGAGCCCCTGCGACTAGTGCGAGACAATTATAGTATTAGTAAATACTCAATTTAATCTTTTGTATTAATAATCTGAACGCGTGTGTCTCAGTTAAACATTTGGAAACGCAGATGGCTATCTTTTTTTTACCCATATAAAATCCTGTATATAGTCCCCGTTTGGAATTCGATTCTAACATTATTTATCACGTGGATTGATGTATGCTGTGCGAAAATTCACTGCATACGAAGGGTCACATAAATCATAATATATTATAATGCAATAAAAATCGAATTTGCTACTATCAATTAGAATCTTAATTCTTTTTTTATTATGTGTAAAGATCATGAAATGAAGAACTGTTTTTAATCTTTATCACCAGCTCATATCATACCATACAGAGCTCTTGAAGGTGCTTTTTTTTTCATTGTTGAGAATTACACTTTTGAAATCTTTTTTTAATATAGCAGGTCTATCAGTTTTCATATGCAATTTTCTGATGAAATATCCAAGTATTCTGATTTGTTTCGTTTACAAATGAACATGTAAAACAAGTTCGAAAGTTGCCATAGATGGAAGACAAGCCAATAAATTGCTTAAAAAAGGCATATCATTCATTGTTCCTTTGTTTTATAAATAAAACTACTATACAAATTTAAAATTAAATAGTCCTTGAAAGAATCAAAACGAAACATCATGTGCTACACTATTGTGCTCGCTCTTCTGTCAGTTCACAGAAATTAGATCCATCATTATTGAGGGCTACTTGCTCAAGCTTGTGTAAACAATACGATGCATACTCAGAATAAGATGCGAAATCTCCAAACCCATGCAAACACACAGATTTATTATACAGTGTCATTCCGCGATATATTTTACAACACCAAGTCCGTGAAACTGCGGTATATCTATATATATATATATATATATATATATATATATATATATATATATATATATATATATGAACTCCTTTGATCATTTTTGGTACCATCTCACTGACGATTCTATGAGCATGTTACATGTGTATGAGTGTCTATAAATGTGCTCAACGGACAAGATCGTGTTACATTACTTACAATGTACTTATAATTTACAAAACCTTTCTAAGGCTTCATTTTTTCAGGGCATGCTTAGGATTGGATTTAATAAACAGCAGCAATATCAACACTTTTGGTAAAAAGGAATTAGATGAGTAGATTTATGAAAAAAAAAAAGTAACAATAACGAAGGGCTACCAAAAAAAAAAAAAAAAAGACTAAAACAGATGAAAATCAGAGAAGACATGAGATAGATAAATAAATAGACAGATAGATAGATAGATAGAGAGAGAGAGAGAGAGAGAGAGAGAGAGAGAGAGAGAGAGAGAGAGAGAGAGAGAGAGAGAGAGAGAGAGAGAGAGAGAGAGAGAGAGAGAGAGAGAGAGAGAGAGAGAGAGAGAGAGAGAGTCTCAGATAATCGCCAACAGGCTGACAGAGAGGGGTTAAGAGGTTACACACAAGACATAATCTGAAGACGTAAAAAAAGCTATTACAGATAGAAAAAATTGTAAGTCTAATAAGCTTAGAGATGAATAAGTAGGTGTATAGTTAGATAGAAGGGAGAGAGAGAGAGGATCGTGGCAAAGGAAGTGAAATAATGAGGAAAAGAGAAATCGATCCGGAAAATGATTTGGAGAGAAAAAAGAAGAGAAGGCAAATGAAAGGAGACTTCAATCCTTACCATTAATTAGGCCTAGTTTGTACTCCTTTCATCTCATTTAGATTTCAAAAGGTCTTCAATTTATTCATTCAACAAAATAGTAATTCTTAAAACAGCTAAATGTAAGAATATAGTGATATATAATAATAATAATAATAATAATAATAATAATAATAATAATAATAATAATAATTCGTACTTTCCCAAACTATTTGAAGGTACTAAATGCTGATTATAATATATATATATATATATATATATATATATATATATATATATATATATATATAGGCCATATATAAAAGCAGACTTGGGAGGCTTTGACCGCGAACTCCTCCGATATTAACCAACCCACACCTTTGATTACTTTGCATTTGCAGACGTCTACATCATTCATGTTGCTAGGTTCTAAGTAATAAAAAAAATCGATGCAAACTGTTTTCCTCGATTTCCCGACAATGCTTCGTCAACATAGGCTAACTTACAATCACCAATTTCGAGCGTCATTTTGTGATTCTTTTGAGGTGTAGATCAAAGTTTAATAACTGCGTGGCTAAGAATTCACGCAAGGCAGTGCACTTTTATGCACTAAACGCGAAAATTGCGAGCTTTCTAATAAGCGTTTAAAAGGATCTAAAAAACAAATTTGGAAATAATAGAATACAAAGTCGATTTCCTTTATTCCAAAATGAATAAAGCTCTTTATATCTAAATTTTGAGTTCAGAATTAGAATTATCAAGATATCTAGATTCTAGGTAATGGATAAGTATAAGTGAAGACATATATCTGAATCATGTATGTAAAAGGAGATATCAAGACCATTTATTGGCTAAGTTTCTTGAAATAAACATACGCACTCCAGCCTCGGCAAATTGACACCGGTCCCCTTTGTAGAACGGGGTTGTTGGCTTGTAGTACTATAAAATTGCCATAAAAATGTCAAAATAAGCACTATCTTACGGATATTCTTGTTACATGTATTTGTGCGAACACGTTAATAGACCTGTTTAGTACCGGTTTTGTATCTAAAGATCATTTTCATTCATATATTATTATAGTACAGGTTAAAACTAAATGAACAGCTAGGAATTCCCGCAAGACTGTGCATCTTTACACTTTCTGCTGGAATTCATTGCCTTATCAGTCTTTGAAAGGACGAGACTTACAGAATTAGCTCATTCCCCATATTACTTTATTCGCTAACTTTTCTTATTCTCTTTCTAATTGAAGATTTTCGCCGGTACCGGTTGCCGTTCTAAATTATATTACCGTCAATAATATAAATTGCTAAATACTAGTTTGCAAAACGGAGATGAAATTGGCCTAAATGTAGTGCATCCTAAGTACATGTATTAACTAGTAGCTGGTTACAAGTTAAAATGTTATAAATATATTATATGCTTTTCCCGTTGTCCTCATCACAATATGTGTACATACAATAATTTTGATAAGATTGTACATTACGACAAAATTTATGATTACATTGGATATTATTGGTAACCTCCTTTATAAATCCCATGACCACAACTGTTAGTGTTAATAAGAATGGTGGGTGGATAAACATTAAGCGCAGCAAAATTGATGGCATTGTCTTTCTCGGGGGATGAGGAATTATATAAAATGTTATCTTTTATTGTCTTTGAAAAAATATAAAAATAAAGAATGCAGAACTTTAAAAAAAATAAGAAAAGAGAAACAGAAGGTTTATAATTATTACTATGCCTTTTCAAATAAAGGATGCAGGCTAAAACCACTTTTCTCTCTTTTTCTTTCTTTTTTTTTTTTTTTTGTTGTTTCAGTCCTAAAAGAAGACTTCCGACTCAGGATATTACAGCTGGATGGACGTATCTAGCTGAATATTGTACAGCTTAAAAAAATCTTCATAAAAATTCTTTATGATCTTTAAGAGAATCATAACGCTTTTAACGACGAGGACATTTCTTTTTGCAAATGAAACACATAGAAAAGAACCCCAATATTCTTTTCTCTAATACATTTACTCGAAATGGACTTGATTCTTTCAATATGAGTAAATGAGTACTGTAATTATATCTTTTTCATTGGAAGCATGCAAAGTATTTGGGGGGAAATCCTTTGCACGTAAAAAAAAATCACTTCCACCTTAGCCACCACAACTATCTTCAGACCAACGTGCAGAAGCTTCAATGTATTACTGTCTGGATGAATGAGAAAGAAACAAAAACGGTTGACACATCGTTTAGTACACCTTTGCAGATTCACAACACGTTGGATTCCCAATGGCGCCGGAGCGGCACTTATTGCAACTTTCTTGACAACTTTTGTGGAGATTCTGCACACGACCAAACCAGTAATCATAAAGTAGTGTGGACTGTAGGAGACCGTTTGAGATTGCACCATGTGCCATTGATAAACGGTACGAAAACAAACGATAACCCACATGCACAAGTAAACGGTAGAGAGAGTAATTTCGCTGACGTTGAATCAAGGCTAGAAAATAGCGGGATGGGCTCAGGAAAAGAAAGAAAAGAAAAGGCTGGAAATGAGAACCAGGAAGCAGAAAGAACATTTGCATTCGCAAAACTACAAGATGTACGAATGACAGCTTCAGTAGCGTTGAGAGAAGCCCTTGACGCCAGGGATCAGACCTTGCAGGCGAGAAAAGAGGCGCTCGCAGCTAGAAGAGAAGCTATCGAGGCTCAAAAGGAAGCCATGAGAGCCAGAAATGAAGCTCTCATGATTAGAACAGAGATGTCAGAGGCCAGGAGGACTTTAACCGAGGTGACAAAGGCGACCACGACAATGCTGGAAGAAGTTCAACAAATTCATGCTGAAGCGCTTGGAAAGATCCTAGATCAAAGGGCTCACAGGGAGTTACAAAAGAAATGTGTACGAGACAATAAAATCGACACACTAGTGGCAACTGAGAATGGAATATATGCAACAAAGAAGGTGCTGTTTGACAAAGTTAAACAGGAAGAGGATAAAAAAGATTTACTTAACTCCCTTTCTTTGGTAAAGAGCAGTAGAAGCAAATCACCCCTGGTTGTAGAACCACACATTATTGTAACAAACTCCCAAACAATGAAGACAAAACATACCTGTCATACTGTTCCAGATACCCTATCAGAAGATATTTATTCTAAAAACTTGCCAAAAACATGTGAATCGTCGCCTAACAAGAGATCCCCAGAGAATCTCAACATCAGATTGTCAAAAGTTCAAGAATCCGAGATAGACGCAGCTAGCGGCGCATGCGTTGATAATGATATTAACGTTTCATGCAAGGACACAGATTTAGTGAAACATATGAAATTGCCAGAAACAGGTGATATGCTAAGTGATTTCAAACAAAATATCGGAGACCCTTCCAAAAATTGCAAGAAAGATAGCAGCATAAGAAGGCACATAGAGGAAAATGATAGCATCTCCAAAGAGAGCGACGACTCTGATGATGATTTGACGGATGCGGAGGAGGGAGATTTGAAAAAAACAGCACCCGAAATGTAAGTACTTGTCAAAGCTGTCGTGTGCCGTGTCTGGGATTCGAATTAACTTAGGATAAGAGAGATTGGGTGGGAGTGTCAGATGCTCAAGAAATACGAGCTCACATTAAGGATATAGAATTCTTTTTCTACATTGCTTTCAGCATCATTCTGTAAATAATTACATGTATTTTCTAATAGAAACATAAACAAAAATGAATCATTTGCTACCACTAAGTCATAAAATACGATTTGTCTCCTATTTCATTGTCTCATTTTTGTATTCATCAAGACTCTTAAATTGGACAGCCGTACCGATATTATTTGAAGATCATAAAGCTCATAAGGCTATCAACGACAGCGTATTTATTTTTTTAGTGTATGAAGGACAAAATGGTAACAACGAGATTTTTATGGGACATACATGCAATTCTATTGATGTTTTGGGTCATACATAGAAGGCAGGATTGCTTCAAACACATGACATGATGCTGCAGGTTAAGATGAATGACTATGAATTGGGCATATTGGGAATACGATGTATTTCGTTCATCAAGATCAAAAGGTCGATTCAGAAGAGGTAACCTAAAATATCTCTAGAAATTCTGTGTAAGTTGAACTATAGACTATGGTAGTGCAACACGATTTATAAATGCATTTGCTAGAAATACTTATGGTAGCTCTTATATTAAAAAAATCTTTAAGAATGTGGATATAAGCTTAAGTATGAAGATATGGACTTTATCAACAACAAAATACTAGTTCTGAATTAAGATGGATTGGAAATCTAAATGTGAAATAACTCCTGATCTGGATCGCTTTACACTCTATACTGCATAAATGATAAACACTTCCTGCTTGCATAGTCAGGCTCCAAAGGCCCCCTTTCCGGTTTCAACATTAATCTTAACACACACACACACAAAAAAAAAATATCGCTTTTTTTTCATCAGCCACTTTCCAATCAACATGGGAATGAAATTGAGTTATTTTTTTAGACTTGTGCACTGATATGAAGTTTCATAAAACCTCTAAATGAAATTCACCTGCGTAAAAACCGTTAAAACTGACTTCTGAGTAGTAATAATAACAATAAAAAAACCTATAATAATAATAATAATAATAATAATAATAATAATAATAATAATAATAATAATAATAATAATAACAACAATAATAATAGTAGTAATAATAGTAATAGTAATTCTGCCACAAGTTACAAAATGTACCACATTAATCAATTCTACTTTTTTTCTCCCCAGGCCAAACGCTGGATCTTTTGTACAAAAATGGGGCGACTTCATAGGTCGAATTAGCACATTAATGATCACCATAGTGACAGCCGTGAACACTGGAGAGGCTTTGGTCGATAGCCTTCTGGCTGGCTCTTTTATCAAAGCAGGGACATTCGCCTTTCTCCTCTTGTGCATTCACCTCCCAGTGGCCGCGGTAATGATATGGCTTCTACTCAAAGAAAAGGTATATCAATATCAATCACTAACTAGTGCATTTGTTAATACTGTTATAAAAGAGCACCAAAGCTTTATTTGTTGAATTAAAAGATTGTAGTCTGCCTTTCTACTCATTCGAGACCCAAAAAACGATGCTCTGATTTCGATAATAATGAATGCAATATATGTTGCTTTGTTGGTGAAATAATCGCTTTTATAGATATCTGTTACAACTAAATGTAGCAATACATAATAAAAAACTTTCAGTTTCCTTGAAATTACCTTATTATGTAGATCATGTATGTTTTTAAAATTAAATTCTTGAGTGTGGCGCTTGCAACAACAGAGACTTGGATGCACAACACTAAGTTTGACATTTGGAGAGTTTTTTATGTTACTTCTCTAAGACTAACCTGCAAAGATTTGTCAAGACCAAAAGAAATTTGAACATTAACATACAGTGACGAACAGTTTCCTTTCTTTCTTCTTGTCCTCTTTTTGTTTTAGTTTTAAGATATATATTTAAGTTCCCGTCTGAAGAAATGATATGTTCCTCCCACTTTTAGAAATCCTAGTTGGAATCAACATCGAGAAATACCAAACTACTTATTTCACATTTTAACTCTTATCATAATCGTGAGCTTGCAATTTGTAAATTGAAAAAAAAAATTTTTTTCATAAATAGTAAGGCAAATTATTTTTGTACAGAAGTAAAACAACAGTGATTGTGGAACAGGCACTGGCATTGCTGAAGCAAGCTTGGAAAGATGACTACATAGAATCCAGGGCTACTGAGTCATGCAGAAAACTAACAACTTCATGCCACTTTCATTCATTCAAAAAATAAGTAAAAAAAGGGAAAATAGCAGAAGTTAAAAGTGCTGCATTGCATAAATGTAATGTAAGTCACATAAAACCTTAGAATTACACACAATTGGTTGTTAAAACACATCTGTTAATAAAGCTATGTTTATTTTACCCTTTTCTCACACAAGGTTCAACAAATCAAAGACATCATCGGAAAGGTAAAAGCAGTTTTACCTTTCCTCTTCAGAGTGGCCAAAAGAAGTGTTAGAAAGGCACAGAACCATAGTTCCCTCGTGGACGAGGAAGTTGGAGAAACCTCTGAGACAAATGAAGAACTTGAACCAAGAGATAACAGTGGGTCTATATTTGTAGTTGGATCTCAAAGATCTCGAGGAGTTATCAACGAAGCATTCACAGACACCACACAGAGTGATAGATGCAATCCTATTTCAACATGATAAGTTTGCTTAAAAAATTCCTTTTAATAACATTTGTCTTAGTTCACAAATCATTCACCCTCCAATTTCAATGAAAAGCAAAGATTTGCTATAACATTAAAAAAATTGATAAGATTACAGCTATTGAAAGAAGAATATACACAATCACTAAAGTTTTGTGTGTCCAATGCTTGAAGAATCTATCACTCAAAACATTTAGGAAGAATTAGCCAAATATAATTAGAAGGCATGACCAAAGAGTGTTTAAAATAACATACATTGATTATCTTTTTTAATCTCCCAAACCATGACTTATTTCTTCTGCTATGAATCTTTCTGAAACACACTCATTTCATCTTGATCTTTTTGAAAAATGTTGAATTTACTTAAATAATGTGCTCTAAATATTTTGATGGTATAAAAAAAATCGACTTAAACTTTTTCCTTTGGCATCAACAGCAATGTTAATATTTTTATTTTCTTTATATGGCCTTGATGACACTTAGCATCCATTATTTTATACAAAAATAGAGTCATTTAGATCTATAATTCTAGAAAAAAATAATAAGCTAGGCATAATTGAAAGTTGCTCTTTCAGACCTTACCATTTGTCTAAGAAAAAAAACAAAGCTTAAAATATCGAGGAGACAAAAGACATGAATATGGAAACAAGGATAGCAGCAGGTGGTTGACAAATTTAAAGCTGCCAGAAAAAGAGAACAATTTACCACAGGATTTTGCAGCTTTAAAGAAGAAATATATAGTCCATTGACAAGATCTAAAAATAAAAAAAAGGGTACAGAATGAGATTCATCATTTCATGTAACAAGTTCAAGAGAACGACTAGTAAAAAAAATCAGGAAGGTAAAAAGAATAAGGATCAAAATCTGGAGATAAAAAAGAAAAGAAGAAGAACAAGGTTTAAACGAAACAATTTCTTAAACAATCCTATGAGAGATAAAAAAATATATTAGATCAATTTACAAATAACCAAACAAGCAACCAACCAATAAGGACAATGATGTACAAAGATCTATAGGCTGTTATCTTATGCTTCCAAAGAGTGGGAATCATACTAATGACATTGATAGGCTCAGGCATGCGACAAAAAGGTGTCACTGCCAAATCCTTACTTCTTTGATAGAAAAGACTGAAATCAGCAGGTTTGTTCAAAAACACCAATCATAACTGTACCTTTAAAAGGCAGTCTTGGATTTGCATTTTTCACATACATGTAATAACAAACAGGGAGCTTGTTAACATACATGTACATCATTTTTGACTGTTTTTTTTTCAAGTTCAGTGGTTTGTTTTATATCAAGTTAAAAATCTCCGTCCATTATAGATATAAACACCTAAACCTGATATACATTTATACAGTTTGCAAGGTGAAACAAAAGTATGATATCTTCTGAATGAAACTGAATAAATTCAAGGAAAAGTAAGAAAGATTTTTATTCAATAAAGGTAAAGATGTATTCAACAATCCACACGCACACATCAGTTACAAAATGAAAGCAGATTGCATCACATTTAATTGATCTAAAAATTTAGCAAATTATAATAGATAATGGAAAATGCCTAAATAGATGATGTTCCTAAAAAGGTCAGCGAGAGTTGTACACCTTGATTAACTTGCACTCTTAGACCAAAGATTAAAAGCATACATTATTAGGCTTTGTCCACTGTTTATGAATTTATACACCTCGTTTTACACTAAAAACAAACAACAGAACCTGAATTCTGCTTGCATTTTGCACTTACAAAGTGAAATATACATACTAAATACATATTACACTCAAAACTCTGTCAAGATCTAAATTTTTATATAATTCTTTGCAAGATACCCAGATGTAACAATCTAGCCTAGATCTAGATCTATGTCTATTACTCACTAAAACGCAAAAGAAACATTTTTTAAAGACATTTTCTAATTTATACACCAGACTGTACTTTAGAAGCAACAAAATCAGTTAATTTAACCTTGGTATAGCCACAATTTCCATTGTGTGTGAGATCCGGTGCATGTCTTTATGTCTATGTGCCTCTATGTGAGAGAAAAAGAGAGGGAAGAGAGTAGGAGAAAAAAAAAGGAAAAAAGAGAGAGGTGAAAGATTAAGTGACAGAAAAAGAGAGAGAGTGGGAGAAAGAGCGAGAAAGGGAGAGGAATACAGAAAGGGAGAAAAGAGAGAAAGAGAGAGATAGAAGAGAGAAAACGAAAGGAGAAAGAGAGAAAAAAAGAGAAGGGAGAGGGGGGGAGAGAGAGAGAGAGAGAGAGAGAGAGAGAGAGAGAGAGAGAGAGAGAGAGAGAGAGAGAGAGAGAGAGAGAGAGAGAGAGAGAGAGAGAGAGAGAGAGAGAGAGAGAGAGAGAGAGAGAGAGAGAGAGAGAGAGAGAGAGAGAGAGAGATCTTAGCCAGCATGCCATTTAATCTCAATATTGCACTGTAGTCAAGGAGCGCCACAAATGCCTTTCTTGTATTACACAGATTTTTTTTTGTAAATAAAAATTACACCTGTTCATGCCTTTATAATGTCTAGATGTACATGTTCATTGCTCAAAGAACAGATGTAAAATTTATTATTTTTCTCTGTGAACAGTTATTTCTACATTAAAAATTAACTAATAAACTTAGGCCAAGGCTGTGTTTGCCAGTTGTTAAAGAAAGGTAACTCCCCTTCTTTATTAGGGATATCGTCTGTTCTATAATGTTTAATAAAAAAAATATACATCAAACTTAAGACTTTTGAAACTTCATTTATTTGTGCAAAGTAGATAGGCTTAATTCACAAGACGAGAAGATTTTTAAACAAGATCTATCATGAAAGATCTCCAATTTGCATTTATGCTATAGCTTCAAAACTGGTTTAAGCTTAAAATACAAGAATATACACTCACATGTCAACACAAAATCATCACTCATACATGCTGACATGTGCATCATTCTGAGGGCTTCATAAACTTTTTCCTGGAGTGCTCTTCTTCTTCGTCTTGACTTTTAGTCTCTGAACTCCGTTGACGTTTCTTGGAAAACTTCTTTGCGATTATACCCATAAGGGATGAGTATCTGTCAAATAATACAAAATTAAATACACACATAAATGAAATCACAATATTTTAAATCAACTGCTCTGTGGATCTTTAGAACGCTAAAAAAAATTTGCCTTCAACTTAAACAACACACAATACTTGAACAAATTCTCCAAAGCTGCCTTCTAAAAATGCTTTGGCAAGACATTTTTAACATGTCAGTCATATAGTAACTTAAGCTCACCTTTGTGCCATCTCTTGATCTCCCACACTTTCTTCCTTTTCTTTTTGCTCAGACTTTTGTGCCTCTTTCTCTGCATTCTGCACTTTCATCAGTTTCTGAAAATGATGAAATTGAAAACGAAGCAAACCAAAAAAATTAAAGAAATGCAGATAATTGATTATTAATGAATTGTTGATGTCACTGATATTGACAAACCTTAAAATATAATCTTTGCAGAAATATAAATCAAATATCTCAAAAAGTAAGTTTTTGATAATTCTTGCTGTATTAATTCTTTTCTTCTACTGATTCTTACATTTTGCTTGCGAAAGAAAAAAGAATAAAAATACATGAAATATCTGAGAACAATTTCTTTTTGCTTTCATTGCATAGCTATAGGGTTAAGTGTAGCAAGCGTAATTGTGACAAAAAAAAAAGAGAACAAATTAAAAACAATGGCATTAAATGTTTTCAAGGTTTATATCTAACTAATGTCATCAAAAATAAATTCTATATTCAGTGAGAAAACCATGTATTAAAGAACCTATATATTATTTTAGTGTATTTAGCTAGATGAGCTAAATACTTTTCATAAAATAAATTCCATTTTTTGTTGCAATGTTTTGCACAACCTCAATCTGTAATATAGGCCCTAACATGTTTTAATCAATGTATTTATTCAAAGATCATAACAATTGCACTTTAGTTCTAAAAATTAAAAGGTGTGATCTGCATGACATAAAAATTTTATATTAAATTCAAAGTTTATAAGTAATTCATATTATTAATTAATCAACCCCTCTTTCAAAGTAATTCTGCACCATTAAAATTTACATCTCTTTCATCCCATTTGTTTCTTTTGTCAATTAATTTTGCTTAAAAAAAGAAATGAGCATTGAAATGTGTATAATTTTACTCAACAAATTAATAGACAAACAAGGTATAAAAGATAGATATATGCCACAACAGACCAAGTGATTATTTTTTTATTGCCTCACCTCAATCTCTGGGTTAAAACCTTGGTAAGACTGTCGCCCAAACAAGAGCTCTTCACATATACTATAACTTTGATTTTCTAGAAAATCTGACCTGTAATTTAAATCAATGTAAAATATCAATGATAAAGGATTTGTTATGACAAAGAATATCAATACCTTCATAGTTTGGAAAAACAATTGTTTGAAATAAAAAAAGCATGATCAAGTAAACTACCAATTCAAAAGAAAGCTATGATCAGCTTTGACATATCAAGATTTTGAATGGTAATATCTCCTTTAATAATTTTTAAACAAATAAAGAAAAATACTGGTAAAAGAAACAGAAAATTTTAAAAGGATTTCTCATCAGACTTGAAAAAATACCTGTACACATAATATTAAGAATGGTAAAAAAAAAATCCAGACAAAAAAATATTCTATTCTTTTGAGGAAATCTTTAACAGATTTTATATTTGTCAGCCTTTACATGAACAATATAAACTATCAAAATAAAAATTTTACCTTTTTCGATACCAAAAATAAAACAAAAATGTCATAGACAAACAATTAGTTCTTTTACATTTGTAAAAAAACTGAAAGCAATCTTAGTTGTTCTATACAAGCCTTTCTTATATTGACAGTGAAAACCTCACACTTTTAAGTCAGTCTTAGTGTTTACGTTGCCAAAAATTTAAGGTAGGAGGATCCTACTGTACCCAGATTTCAGATGAATTTATGAACATAATAAATGTTATGTTGATAGAAACTTGAAGTCTAACAATTTTGCGTTTTTTTTAAACAAAATCAAATATCATGCACTTAAAATACATAAAAAATAATATTAGGCAGCTTGCAATTCAAATCTTTTATATTAAAGTATATTATTTGGAACTCAATTCCTGATTTACATATAATTAACTTAAGTTATACTTTATGTTCTCTTACTCTTTGGTTTTGTATTCTGGCAAGTCAAGTGCCCAATGTTCATCATCAATAATCTTTTGACGCTCCTCTTCATTCTGTTCTTTTTCCATGCGCAGCACACTGCGTTGCATGAACTTCAGGAAAGAGTGAGAGAGAGGGAAAGAGAAAGACCAATCAACATTCATGTGTAAATGTATTTGAATGATCAAAACCTACAAATATGAAACAAACATTCTTGCATTAGTGAGCTCCAAAGAGTCTGTTTATTGTTTTTACAGGGTCTTGATGTGCAAACCAGTCTTAGTATTACACCTTAATTCTGGTTTAAAATAAAAATTTATGAGCAATATAACGCTCACTAAAAAATCTTATTGATAATATCAGTTCATTGGTTTGTTATTAATTTTGACATGGAGGCAAGCCAAAATCATTGAAAGAGAATCTAAATCCTAGATATACTTTACTTCTAGATAGTTGCCTCTCATCATATGGACATATTTTAGGCTAAAATTAGCACCTTCGAATTGACAGGAGCCTGTATTAGAAGTCAGATCACTGTCAACATAAATAGCTTCAGCTTTGTTTATTCTAATACATGATAAATCAAATTTAGGAAGACAGAATGACCTTTATATAGCCAGGTTCCAGTAAAATAAGAGTGACTATTTGATTCAGTAAATACATGCATGCATGGGACTCTAGAAAGGATAGGATTGCTACAGATGGGAAAAGTTTATCAAAATGACTGAAATAACTTGTTTCTTTTCCATTATTTAAAAAAATTTGTTTCAAGTCGATTATATCAAATTTTTAGGGATACTAATTACAATGCAGAGAATTAAAAATAATGCAATGAGTGCAAAAATTTTGTTCAAACTTTTTAAGCTCTCTTATTTAAAAAAAAACACCCAAAGATTTAAAACTGACCTTCATTTGCAGTACATTTTTGGACAGTTGAGCTCCATTCTTGGAAGCCATGATGAAAGTTTCCCTACACATGCAATTTCAACAAAATAATATTTATGTCCTCATGCTTCTGTTCAAAGTATGGTACCCTAAATCTGTAAGAAGAAATAAAATTGAAATTTACAATGCAAATTCTTATGGATCATTGCCTAGAATACTTCGAAATGAAAACAAAACAATTTCACAGATTTATCACAGAGTATCAAAATGAAACAATACATACATGGAGGAAAACCAGAACCTTTAGGAAAGTTCTGTAGTATTTCCATATTCTTTACAGATCTAGATTTGGCAAGGTAATAAATTATTTTTAAAAGAATTTTCTTAAACTGTTTTGCTCATCCTGCAAGAAAGAGTCTATAGTCAAATCACTCAAAGGAGATTGCTGCTTTTCATTGTGTGAATGCATCATAGCCATTAAGACAACAGGAATCTCATAGCAAACATATCATTTCCCACATTTACAGATACGGAGGATAGATAATTTGAATTTGATTATATTCCTAATTTTTTGCTAGCTATTAGAATTACCCACCCTTTGTTTCAGCATGCTATTGGGCAAGTCATTCAGGTGTTATTCCCAAATAGTTACGGCTTACCAATACAGCCTTTGTTAGAACTGATATAGTGATATACTTTGAGGTTACACAATACATCCCACAGTTAATATTGAGCAACTTGAGCTGACCTTTAGCAAAAACACAAGATAAGCCTCTAATTATGGCGGCTTATGTGTGTATTTTCAAAGACCAATTTTTTTTTCATGCACATAAACTAAAGAAATAACAAGTTTATGAGGCTGTAAAAGCATGAATTCAGACAAATCACGGGCTTATACAAGCTGCTTTAAAGTGACCACTATTGCACCAAAACTGTCGCCACTTCATTTTCAGGAGAATTTTCACTTGCTATCATACACTTTTGGACAATTGAATAAAGTGAACCTTAATCATGGAATAAAAAAATTTAAAAATATTATAGATCAATTACTTATGTTAGGTACCACAGGTCAAAATTTCAAAACCCTTCAATTGCTTCATAAAGCTCAGGTGGTGTAGTACTGATCAAGCTGAGTAATAAGGGGAAAAAATGTTTTGCTCGAGCTCAATTCTGACAAAAGTTATAAATGAATTTTTACATTTTTTTTTAACTTAAAAAATTTCAATTGCACACTTATGCTGGTCTAAAAATAAAACACATATTGGATTGGGATGTCATAAAACTAAAAAAAATTCTCCAGTCACAATGAATTTATACCAATAGTGCCAATCATGAAAGTGCTGATTGCCATGCATCAGCACCAAAAAAATTGCTGTTTGCTGTATCTAAAGAACGAAGAGCACATGAAAGTGGGAATTTTTCAGAGCAATGAGGTTAAATTAGGCGACACATGAGAAAAAGTCAATTTTTGGACATCAGTGTAAAGGAAATCACTTCCCCTGTTATTATTAAAGACTTGAGGAAAAAATCCCATAGACTATAAAAAAACTTTTAAGCAGACTCACAAAAATTTAATCTTACCTACACCTAAGACTAAAAAAAATTTAAGTTCACCTATTCCATTTTTTTAATTTGTTGGAATAAAAGCAATTCATAAATCGCATCGCTGAGAGTGTCACATCATCAATGAGCAGATTCAATTTTTTTAAATCAAAAGATATTGGTTGACAAGATCTAAAATGAGTCAAAGCACATAGGGCCCAGATCTATCTAGATGTAGTACAATAATTTTCAATATTTCACTTACTTTTAGATCCATCCCAGTCCCTTACAAAGATAAATTTGTTTTGATTGTCTATGGTTAATCGACCTTCACTTACTTGGTTACTATAGCTTTGGGAGAGAACATCAATGCAATTAAAAAAAAGCAGATTGGATATTTCTGTAAATCTTGATTAGACTAGATCTATCTTAAGCTCCTTTTAAAAATTAAACAATTGTTATCTCTTTTTTTTTGTAATATAATTAAGATACCTTAAAGAACTAATCTATGGTTTCTACATGTATCAAAATCTTGTGGGCTTTTGGATCTAATCTAGATCTAAAATTTAGAATAGAAAAATACTTATCTTTTTTTAAAATGTAACTAGATTATAGGATCTGTATATTTGTACTTGATCATCAGATGGACTTTCCATTCTCTTTCACGTTCGCAGCAGTGATCTGGGTGTCATCAAAGCTGCTAAAAAGCTTTTGCAGGATTGATACTGTGGGCCATATTTTGTTTGTGAGTTAGAGCCCTTAATGTAGTGGGCATTCTTGTAGGAAATACTTCTGTCGTTTGTTTGTTTATTTTACTTGGGCATGTAGGTGCTTTTTAGCTCGTCACCCCAGACTCATTAACAATTACTCTGCCATCTTGGAAATGAATGCAATTTTGTATCAGTTATAGAATTTTATAATGGAAATCAAATTTAACAACAAAATAAGATTTTAAAATGTGTTTATTAGCCTATATATATAAGGCCAGGCAGAGTTTGAAATTACCAAATCGATTGTAACATTGTTATTCCATTCCAAGATGGCAGTCTAAAGTAAATGAGCCTGGAGTAATAAATAAAAAAAAGTGCCAGCATTGTTTCTCCTATTAAAATCATAAAATGTCATTTTGTTTTATGGTTTAGTCAAATGTTACCTGTCCCAAAAGTCTAAAAATAATTACTTACTCCTCTCTAGACAGATTTACAGGTCAGAATTGGGTGAACCTCAGATACTAAATCACTATCTGACCAACAAGGATTTTTTTTTCTGGCTAGATCTGGTTGGTAGTTAAGCTCTATAATCTTAGGTTAATTAGCAGATATCGGCCCAACTCATGTTAGGCTTCATAATTGAATGCTTCTCAACGAATTCGAATTTTGTAGTTTAATGGGATTTTAGAGCAACACAAAAATGCTTATATCTTGAAAAGCATTACTTGGGATGAATAAAACCTTTATATATTCGTGTTCAGCATATCACATTCATTAAGAAAAATACAATTTTGAAGATTAAAATGAGTTGGACCGATAACTGTAATGCCTTGTCTTATTTAGTCTGTGAACTGCCAATGGCTACATTAAATGTAATGAAAGGTAACGTTTCACTCTCAGTACCATTTTCTAACAAATGAACGGAATTTAACTGCATTTCTTCCTTTTTCCAAAGGCAAAGGATTGAGTAAAAAAATTCATCTTTGCGGCGAAAATATATGCTTTAGATTCATGTGTATCATCGATGGGTCTGATAGTTAAACGAACAAAAAAACCCCACAAAATATACTCTACCTCTATATTCAGAAACATCAACCAACATTGAAAACAATTAAATTTTCTAAAAATGACGTGATTAAATGAAAGGCCTGTGCAAAGCTAGATGGCTACATGCATAATTATCGCTTTAGGTTTAACTTTCGGTTTCTTTTTTAATCACATTGGCTATGGTTACGAGGCTGGTAACAATAACTTTTGTCTTGTCTTGTTTGGAGCCTCCAGATTCAGCCGTGCAACTATCACAACGTTTTCTAAATGAAATATAAGAGTTTTAATCAAGCTGCAAGAGAATGTCTTGTAGAAGTATTAAGATTACATAAATAAGCCCTTTGGTTGCGAATGGCGTTTTGATAATCCGCATCTTTAAAAGTAAAAACAACAGTCGCTTAGACACACCCAAAAGATTAGTAGGCCTATATAAAGCGGATGCATGGATCACAGGTTGGTCAGATGGATATTTTGCTGAGGATGAGCAAGGCCAGACTTAGACTGATAAATAGACAGCAGTTGATAAAATACACAGACTGATATGTGCCTATCACATTAACCCCAATAATTCACAATTTGAAGTTAAATATGGTCTTCCATAACCGCATGCTTAATGTAGTGTACCTAAGTTCCCCATTGAGCTAAATGCATAACAGTCGAGTCAGTTGTGTATCAGTGACTTTGTGATCGTCAGGCAGGAAACGTGATGCTTAATACTAAATCCCTTTGATACTTTTTTAAATAACCTTTTTTGGCTCTTTGGCATTCTAAAAGATTGTCTTAAGCAATGTTAGGTATATTATTATCGATGGATCAAACAGTGGAGCATCTTTTATAAAGACACCATCTTCACCTAAATAGGGGTATTTTTATTATTTCAAAGCTGTGCCCGATAGGCCTAAAGCATTGCATCCAGTATTGCATGACTGTTTCATTTTGCAAGTCAAGATATTTAGAATGCATTTAAAAAAAAAAGTAATCCATTTCTAAAATGTGTGTTCAAGCATTTCCTTGCCTAGGACTATCCTCAATTACAAGTCAATGACTTTTTAAAAAAAAAATACGAATTAAGTCTTCTATTTGAGAAGTGCGTTTGGCTTTCATATAATCAGTAGTGACCTGTTCTAGAGAACTTACAAAAAAACAAACAAAAAAACCAGAACTAAACCAAAACTAGGTTACCAGCATTTTTTTTCTGTTATCAATACTATTACTACTATCACTTACATCAACGAAAAACTCAGCAACGCCCCCTAGCACTCTCACACAAGAATTGTTAAGCTCCGACTTTAGTTTTTTATCGGTTTCCAAGATACGGACGGTTCTATATTGTGTATAACTTGTGGCAATCTAGAGCACTGTGAACATCTTTTCAAAAAAACTTTTATTTCTTTTCGTTGTTTTTTTCAAACTCGAAGAAATCTGTAATATTTTCTCAGCATAGACCAGCCAAGATCCTCGGCGAAACTTACATTTCTTAATTAATTTAAAATGGCTAGTCACATTGCTTTGAGAGGTTTATTTTTTATATCATGCTATGCGCTCTGTCAAGGTAAGCAAGAGCAGTTTTTACGTTGCGGCCGAAAGATTACTTTAGTCCATTTGTAAATGAAATGTTATTACGGCGACTTTTGAAACTAATAGTAATTTCAATTTGAAACGCAATTTACTTTTTACATTGCCGGTGTAACTATTTTCATGAGCGGCTATGCTTACAATGTAATTGAGTGCAACGGAAATAAGCATATTGAATTTTGTTTAAGTAAAATAGAAAATCAGATGCATTGTAAAATTATTTTTAAAACGCTGAAAATAGGCATAATTATTTAATGTCGATTTTTCAGTTACGTTTACTCGGAAACTTTTGCTTATCATGAAAATAACATAGTTCTAAGAGAAGGATCTACCTGCTTCCAGCATTTCTTCCTTCACTCTTTTTTTTTATCAAATGCAATGTGAGTTCCTTCATAAGATCTATTTTTCTGCTGATTAATGTCTATAATTATGTCTTTATTTTTTGCATTATAGACACATGTAGTCATGCCAATTTTGACAAAGATTTGGAAGAGGTGTTTGTGATTGCGATGCAAGGGAGTGTGTGTGTGGGGAGGAAGAAAAAAAGTGAGAGAAAATGGGAAACTTTAGAAAAAGAAAGAGAGAGACAGAGATAAAAAAGAGGGCAATATAAAAAAAAGAGATAGACAAAGATAGATATAGATAGATAGCTAGCTAGATAGTTAGATAGATATAAAGAGAGATAGATAGAGAGAGATAAAGAAAGAGGGAAGAGAGGGGAGAAAAGTAAGGGGAAATTGAGAAAGAGAGAAAAAGGGTGCTTTTAAAACAAAAAAACAAAAATCCACATAATGATCGACTTCAAATGTTGTCAAGTAGGAGAATCAATGAAAACAAGAAAACATATCTGCCGTCAGAAGAGACAATAAACTCAGCGAATTAATTTGATAAATCAAAGACGGAGACAAGAAACAGTAGTTGAAGTAGACCTCACGGAACATCAATAAATATAAAAATGTAAAAATAGCGGCTGTAACATAAACAACTTTTCCTCTATCAATCAAGTGCCCTGCCCTTTATCGAAGGTCATTCTGGCCGTCCATGGATATCGCTCGTCGTCCTACATTCAACCACTTTGTTAGTCCATCCAACATCCCTCTCGCTGTTTTCTCCTGCTGCGGTTTCCTGCAATCGCTCCAGTTGTCACAAGCTGTTCTAGGTTTTCTTTCCTCATCACATGGCCAAAAAAGTTGTAATATGCATTTGATTTATGAGTGATCTGGTTGTGTCAGCTTCTCATAACACAGTTTCAATTGATTTCTTTGCATTCCTTTATAATCTTAGCATTCTCCGTAGGAACCACTGCCTCCAGTTTCTTTTGTAACTGTTTTGAAATTGTCCAGGTCTCGCATCCATACATCAGAATGAGTTCAAAATAGCACTTCACGGTTTTTCTTCTTATTATTTATTTGTTAGTATCGCTTCTCATTTCCGCTTCTCATTATTGTAGCGTCCATCACTTGATATTGAAGTGCCCAAGTATTTTAATTGAATCCTTTACTTGCGTTTATTTCCATTGATTAAGAATGATTCTGATCTATGGACACTCATTATCTCGACTGACGACTATTACTTCTGTCTTTTTCCTGTTCAATTCCAATCCTTTCTTTCTACTTTCCTCTTCAACAATGTCTAAAAATTGTTGTGATTCTTCTTTATTTTCAGCAATTAATACAGTGTGATCAGCGTATCTGAAATTGTTTACGTTGTGCCCATCTGTTTTAATTCCTGGGTATCCTTCTACGTTTCGTTGAAGAGAGAGCGAAAAGATCTGGGGAAAGCACACATTCTTGTCAGACAGTACGCTTTCATTATTGATAAGTGATCTGATTTCCCCATTAACTCGTATTGCTGCTGTCTGTTCAAGACACATGTTTTTGATCACTCATAGTCTATATCTTTTGGATCGAAGACAGACAATTAGCCTCAGTTAAAGGAAGCTAAAAATAGAAACCTAGGCTACTAAAATGAGCAGTAGATAATACCACAGGGGCTACACATTGAAACCAATTTTTACAAAATTATTGACACGAAAAATGGTTTGCTTCGCCCTCAAACTGGTAAAATGTGTATTATTCTTGGGCACACATTTTCATAGTCTGGACGGCTGACATAGATTAAAAAAATTTAAAAAAGGATCCCGTGCCTTCTTTCACATGTTTTAATTATAAAACCAAAGAATAGAAGAGTATTGTACGTAAATTTATTTAATCCAAAACAAAAGTATTGTTCGCAAATTTATTCTATGTATTTTAAAAGATTATGCATGTGTAATAGCATGCAATTTAGAGACTTATAAAAACTTACACTTTGCAGTTTGTTTGCCCATATCTTTCAGCTGGCAAGCGGTAAGGTATTTAAAAGTAACATTGATGACTATCAGAATATATCATGAGAAGAATATAAGTAAAGAAGAAAGGTGAGATAGCAGATAGTTCCATACTGTTGCTTTACATTAGTTATCTTGTGTGTGCAGAATAGCATTTTTCCTTATGGTCAATAATTTCTCATATTCCGCTGAAGAGTTCATTTTATCATTGAAAAAAAAAAAGTTACTCTTTCAACATGTTGATATGTTGATATGCGATTACTGCTTTCTCTATGCATCTTAAGATCAAGGAAACGAAAATAGCATCGTTTAATGCAAAGTTTGCAATGAATTGCTAACGTTACTTTTATACCCATTCTTTGGCCTTCAAACGCGCGTTTGTTACTCTCAGTAAATTTGTTTTTAAATCCTATGACTCCTTTTCAGGGTTTGACTTTACCTTGAAACCCTACGTAACTGGCACCACTAGATCTCGCCGAGCGTGCGGCATTTTACACTGTACCGAGTCTTTGACGGGCACATCAAATGACCAGAGTAACGACTCCAGAAAGCTGACCAGTATGACCGTCTTTAAAAACCATCTTAGTGGACCTGATACCGATGGACGCAGGGAACAGCTGGCATCTGTTACGTTACAGCAGCCCAACATAAACCAAGTATCTGACGGGATGAAGATTTATGGCCAGCTTTCTGATCAGCTAGCGGAACTTTCTTTGGAGCTCACCAAGGCACATGATTGCCAAGAGAACCAGTTTTCTTGCGTGGCCATCTTCATAGACAACGAGGATAAAAACTCCATGAAGAAATCACTCGTCGGAAATGTTATCGATTCCCATCCAGACTTTGAAACGCATACCAAGCCAGCAAAAATGTCAGTCACGCCATTAAAAGTTTTCTCTTCGGATGGCAGCTCCGCCTTGATTTTAGTGAACTTAATCAATTCGTTGATGTTGAAATTTGATAAGGTAGAATCCCGCCTGGAGGACGCCCTTAAGGCTCTAGAAAACAGACTGGAAGACAAAGTCAGTGACTTACGGGCAACTATCAATGACAAAACTGGTGTGCTAGACAGCAGCATTGAGGGTAAAGTTAGAGCACTGTCAGTGGGAATGAATGACCTAGAACACAGGCTTGGAGAAAAACTTGAAAAATATTACACTCACATAGTGGGAGGGTCAAGCCAGCCAACAAAAAACAACATAGACAATCTTGGAGGTATATGTACTCAGCTCGCTTCAAAGCTGGAGGGATTGGAAACGAAGCTAATAAACAATACCAAATTGTTGGAAAGTTGTGAAATGGAAGTAGAAAAACAGACCAAAACTACAAATCTATTTGATCAGCTAGCTACTTTCAACCACGCTTTGCAGTCAATTGAAAAGAATCTGACATGTTTTAACCAAAGCATAGACCAAACAAAACTACTCGTTAACCAGTTGGTCCAGAGAGCGAGTACAGAAGATCCCACTCTGACTAACATTGCCTCTCATGTTACCAGCCTATTTAACTTAACTCAAAACCTGTCCACGCAGATCAACGGATTCAGAGAAGATTACGCAAGCGGAGCTTTAGTGCCCGTGGAAGAGTTCTCAGATCCACTTGGCACCGGCAAGAAAGAGTGGAGACTGGCCTTTAGAGGAACGGCTTACAACGACATCCAGGTCTATCCCGCATATATGCATGGTACAGGAATCCCTATTGAAGTGGAGGAAGGCTGTAAACAGTTCAATAACTCGTTGCCATGTGTCAACCATTACAGAAATAAAGCTGCGTTTGACAACTGGGCAGGTATAGATGAAATTTTATTTGCTCTTTTCAAAGAAAACCAAATCGTGCGGAAAATTATCTTCAACGGCAAGGATTCGACCTACACTGACTGGTTTGCTGCAAGCAGGGTCATCCAATCCAGCTGGGTGGATCTCATCACACAACCGCATAATTTCTTCAGCATAAAGGGATTTTACACACAACCAGGGCATGTCCGTAGATGGTATGTGAATCTGGACCACAATAAAGGATGCAACGGATTTAGGGGATGGTTCTATGTGAGAGATATTATTTCTGGAGGATGCACCCCTGATGTTACTGATGCTCGCCCTCTCTTCCAGTACGCAGCAGGAAACACGTTCACTGTGTGGACTTCGCAGAACTTCGACCGAGCTGACGCTTTTGGCATTTTCCTTAAATATGAATAAATTATTCTACACTAACTGAAGAATTTTCAAAGATATGTCATTTTGAAAAGAAGAAAAATATATTCATGACAAGAAAGAGGGAGGGAGGGAGGGAGAGAGAGAGAGAGAGAGAGAGAGAGAGAGAGAGAGAGAGAGAGAGAGAGAGAGAGAGAGAGAGAGAGAGAGAGAGAGAGAGAGAGAGAGAGAGAGAGAGAGAGAGATTATTCAATTACAACTTAAATCGCTAGTGTAAAAGTGATGTTGAAATTTTATCGAATTAAAAAAGCAGACCATCTTCATGTGTTGTGCGTATTGGTTCTTTTATCATCTAACCAGCTCTCATAGATTAATTGAAGAAGCTAAATTTTGTTGATTTATCAGGCCATTCATGAGGACTAGAATTGGCACGGTTATCCTGACTGCCCATCCGTTGTGGATATTAGTATTTTACATATCTCCGTATTGTTTGGATTGCTAAATCGTTTTGTTTTTACTATAAGTTTTGTCAAAAGTAGACTTAAATGATTTTCATTTTAGTTCGACTGAAATTTCAAAACTCATTAGAAAGCGTAGAACCTAGACCTGTATAATTCGAGATGTGTACAAACTATTGCTTAGATTGAAATCATTCATTCTCTAAGTCTCCTAACACAGTTGAAGACTTAAAATATAATAATAATAATAATAATAATAATAATAATAATAATAATAATAATAATAATAATAATAATAATAATAATAATAATAATAATAATAATAATAACAATAATAATAACAATAACAAAAATAAAAGGATCATTCTATGACTGCTACAACAACAAAAAACAACAACTACGAACTACTACTACTACAACTACTACTACTACTACTACTACTACTACTACTACTACTACTACTACTACTACTACTACTACTACTACTACTACTACTACTGCTGCTGCTGCTACTGCTGCTGCTGTTGCTGCTGTTGCTGCTACTAATACTACTCCTACTACTCCTAGTACTCTGATGCAATAATTGTGTACCTGCTATTTGTCTAGCGAAAAGAATGACATCAAACCATAAAAAGGGCTAAAAATGAAATCACACTCTAGCATTCGTTCTTCAAGAAGCAAGAAAGTACTATTTCGTTCACAATTTCATCGTTGAAGATTTATAAAAGTCTTTAAAAAGTTTTTCGATTAGATTACCCATTCTTTTTGTTTAAAAAATCTGTACCTCTAGTTGTCCATTTGTGTACTCTTTAATAGTAAATGAATCGAAATGTTCGGTCTTCAGACCGCAAAGTCGTTTTCAAAACAGTACAAAACTAGTAGGGTTCTATAAACACTTTGTAAAAGACTGGTAAAGGCACGACTAGGTATCAATATTTCCATATTCACATTAAAAAAACAAAAACAAAACCACACACATGCACCATTGTTAAAAATTATGAACTCTGTGCAACAATGACAAGCATAGTGTTCGCCTATAGTATTTTTTATGCATGTATTATAATTCCTTATATTATTTGACAATGAACTTTAGTATTAGCACCAAAGTTTTTGGGTGGTTTCGGTTCGGCAATATAACAATATAACGCTTATAACAAAATTCCCAAATAATTGTCATCTGACGTCACAAGCACCATGTGTTGTTTGCAAGTTAGGGAAAACAGCAAATAGTTCAAATTCTAATAAAGGTAAATATAAAGTGGTTTTTTTTAAGCACAGTATCCCAGGTCCACGGTTCTTGAACTTGAGCTGAAATCTACTTTGTCTTTCTACGGACAGGAATAAAGCAGAAACCTCAGGGTCTAATCAAATAATAATAATAATAATAATAATAATAATAATAATAATAATAATAATAATAATAATAATAATAATAATAATAATAATAATAATAATAATAATAATAATAACAATAATAATAATAACAATAATAATAATAATAATAATAATAATAATAATAATAATAATAATAATAATAATAATAATAATAATAATAATAATAATAATAATAATAATAATAATAATAATAATAATAATAATAATAATAATAATAATAATAAGAAGAAGAAGAAGAAGAAGAAGAAGAAGAAGAAGAAGAAGAAGAAGAAGAAGAAGAAGAAGAAGAAGAAGAAGAAGAAGAAGAAGAAGAAGAAGAAGAAGAAGAAGAAGAAGAAGAAGAAGAAGAAGAAGAAGAAGAAGAAGGAGGAGGAGGAGGAGGAGGAGGAGGAGGAGGAGGAGAAGAAGAAGAAGAAGAACAAGAACAAGAACAAGAACAAGAACAAGAAGAACAAGAACAAGAACAAGGAGAAGGAAAAGAAAAAGGATTATTATCATTATTATTTGTAATCATTATCATCGCCTTCTCTGTCTCTCCCTAAATATTGACAGAAGGAGAGATAGGAAGAGTGAGACATTGATAAAGAGAAAGAACGAGAGAGAGAGAGAGAAAGGAATAAAGAGAGAGAGAAATAAAGAAAGAGAGAAAGGAAAATAAGGAAGGACAGAGAGAAAGAAATAAAGAGAGAGTGTGAGAGAGAAAAAAATCGAGAAAAAAATCGAGAGATAGAGAGAGAGGAGGATATATATATATATATATATATATATATATATATATATAGAGAGAGAGAGAGAGAAAGTGATATTAACAATGTGGACGCAGTAACATGATAGTGTGGAGTTTGAGACCTGCCGGGAATGATCTGTCGGCTCGACACTCGGCATTGAGCGAGCATGTAAGCAATGCTGTTTGCCTGCAGTATATAGTAGTATCAGGTCCCTTAGCAAGAAGCCAATGTTCAAACATGGGGTCAACCGGAAAGACACGCTAAGCTGATTTATTTTATGGTGGATTTTTAAAAAAAATTTTTTAGTTTAAAAAATAAAAAGAGAAAAAAGGCGGACGATTCTTCGACGTACTTTCTGAGTTTTCATTTTGTCAAAAGATGATGAAGTAAAACTCCTAGCAATGAAACATTGATTCATAGCTATATGGGTGACTTTCTTTTAATTTAAAAAACGCATAAAAATACATTTTAGAAGCTCTTTTAAACCTTAGAGAAAAATTCACAAACCACTTCCAATAAACCAGCATACTTTGTTTATTTCTTTTAACTGATACAGTTCTAATCTCAATGCTTAATTTAAAACTTCTTTTCATGCAAGAAAGAAATGTTTCTACAGTTTTTAACTTCTTTTATTGCTCACTATATTCTAGTACCACGACAATCATGGCACTTCAAATTTTTGTAGAGTGTAATCACTTTCTTCTTCGACCATCTTATGATAAACCATATCGCAGATAATGCTCTTGTGTAATATTTTCTAATTTAAATTGTTGCACCCTCTAAACCAAATTTCTAGAATATATATTTCGATTTAAGCCTAAACATTTTTAGTTTAGACTTGTATGGCAAGGACTTGAGATCTGCTTCGATATTAAATGGATATAGAATGAACTTTGAACATCACCGTTTACAAGCTCTGACTCTTTTCCAATGCTTTTCTAATTCAAATCAGACGAATGAAGGGGTATAATAAATAGAAAGAAGCTATTCCACCACAAGAATGTTCTAAAGTATTTTAAAAATTTCTCTGATTGTTTATCTAGGTAAAACAACAAATTGTGGAACCGCTTTGTGAATCTTGATAGATCTAGGCATCATGTGTGATTCTTGAAATACTGTCAGTTATTTCCTTCTCTCAGGGTGTAAAGGATCCATATTTTGCTTCAAACCAAGCATTTCATTGCAAAGTTAGTTTTCTTTTTAAATAAAACGAACAAACAAACAAGCAAAAACAAAAAACAAAAAACAAAAAAAAACAAAAAAAACAACAAACAAACAAACAAACAAACAACAACAACAACAACAAC
>JAWDGP010000593.1:1372500-1492500 GCA_033675545.1 Elysia crispata | reverse complement strand
AAAAAGCTTGCATTCTGGATTGTTTTTCTTCTTAGATACTACCATACATTCAGTCTTTTTTACATTTAGAGACAATCCCAGCTTTTCACTCTCTTCTACAACAATATTTAGAAGCCTTTGTAAATCCTCTTCCGATCCTGCTAATAGAGAAGTATCATCTGCATATCTTAGGTTGTTCAGATTTTCACCATTCGCTTTGAGTCTTTCACTTCCATCCAAGTTTCTTAAAATTACTTCACTGTACAAGTTGAACAGGTCTGGTGACATCACACAACCTTGTCTCACTCCCCTTTTAATATTTGTGTACTCACTGAGTTCTCCACCTACCCTTACCGCAGCAGTTTGATCCCAATAGAGATTTCTAAGCACCCTCAAGTCTTTTCCGTCAATATCTAGCTGATTCAGCATCTCAAACAACTTTTCATGCTTTACCTTGTCAAAAGCCTTAGAATAGTCAATAAAGCATATGTAGAGATCCTTTTGAACTTCAATATATCTTTCCATTAACATTGAGTGGAAAAAAGAAGATAAAAGAAAAAAAAAATGTTTCAGATGATTATTACTTGTAACAAGGGGAACAATCTTTACATAGCTGTGCACTTTGAGGTTGTTACAAATTGTCTCGCTTCATCCGTGTTCGGCATCTTTCATCTTGATTATTAATCTCTTCAAATTACATTCATCTAAAACATAGAAGGAGGAAATCTTATAAAGCTCAAAATCTCGGTTTATTTTCAGAAGTGTCAAAATCCCTCATTACAGGTTATGATTATGATCACGTTACTGAGAGAGATTGGTTTAACTTACTCATTGCAAACTTTATCTGACATTAAACATTTTTTTTCAAATTCGATGGTCCCCCTAGATGTCTCGGTATCTACATTAAAATCAATGGCAAGAATATCTCAAAATCAACCAACAGCTAAATTCTGTTATTTAGACTTTGTAACAAAAGCCATATGAAGAGAGTGCTTTCGATTCTTTCCGATGACAGTTTTGTTATGACTGATGGAACTGTGAATTGTGTGGGAAATTTTTCTCTGAACCAAGGAAAACAAAAATCATGACAACAGTTAAATTGAACTAAGGAATTAAGACATGCCCTGTTTTCAATCGTTTAACCTTTTCTTATTATTCTTATTATATTTTCTATCATCGCAATATGGGGTAGTGAAGAGGTAAACAAAAAGCATTCTCAATTTTCATAAAAGTAAAAAAAAGATCACCTAATAATATTATTTAGTCATTATATCCAAATCTAGACTAATCATTGTAGCCCATGCGAAAAATGTTAGCTGGCGATCGTCAGAAACTATTACTTTCTTTGAGACGCCCAGAAATACAGTTTTGCATCCGCCGTTTGTTCATAACTATATTATTGGCCCAAAATATTTTTAGAAGGGGCAAGAGGAACTATGAACAAGCAAAGAAATATATGTATAGAGAGATAAAGAGAGCGGAAGAGATAGGTGAAGAGAGTGAAAGAGAGAAAGGGTATATAAGTTTTATATACTAAGGCTAGAGTAATTTCTTCTCACTGCCAAAAGAACATTGTGCAGAATTTGGAGAGGAGTGGGAAAAGAAATATGATGAGAGTCTTAACTCGAATTATATTCAACGATAAGTAAGAAGAAAGATGTCGGTGTGAGAGGAATATAAGACTATTAATCATTAAGTATATTTCGATAGTTGATAGTAAGGACGAAAAGAGAATCTGATTGAAAAAAGCGAAGGAATAAGTATGTCAATTGGGTCACTCATACTGCTTCCTTACTGCAGTGATTATTCACATGTTCCCCTCTCGTCTTACCATCGATAAAAGCTGGCCTATCGAACAATTTTTGTCCAGCTTCCGCTACAGCTTTTGTTTGTGCAAAACTTTCCCGGTTTCTTTTGCATTGAATTTCTTTCTTTATATATATATATATATATATATATATATATATATATATATATATATATATATATATATATATATATATATGTGTGTGTGTGTGTGTGTGCGCGCGCGTGTGTATGTATAAACCTTTTCAAGAAAGAAAAATAATATATAGCAATAATGTCGGTTTAGCTACCCTGCTCTTTAGAGATTCCTGTCATTTTGTACATTTGAAAAACTGCCCTTTCATTATTAAAAATGTATATAATTTATTTTAGGCACGACACTTCGAAGTCGTGGACTGCAAAACTAGGTAGGACAATTTTTCAAAGTATAATTTATTTTCTTTACTGACAAAAAGCAACAAGGAAGGATAGGGTAATATTATAATTCCACAGATTGGCGATGTTTGTGGAGAGAAATTTCTTGGTAGAATCCTATTCTTTACCCCATACAGTATACACTCATCTTAACTATTATCGATTCATCATGCGTCCTTATCTGTGAGAAAACAATATTTTTTGTGAAATGCCCTCTGCCTTCATAAATCATTTTTGTTCATTGCAAAAAGCATAGAATTAAAATAGACTTCCCCCGCAGGACATTACGACTTGCCGTGCAAAGTCTATGACTCCTGCTCTCACGGAAGTCCCTTTCCGTACCACGGTTGAGCAGCAGACCAGAAGGCTGAATCTCTATGTTCTAAGGATCATGTTTCTGTTTGGCTTACATTGTGGGCGATCTCTTGAAGTTACCTCTACCTAGGTCTGCGACATATGGCGGTATCTAGGATTGGAGAAAAACAAGGTCACTTTACACCCCTCTTCTAACCCCTCTCACACCCCATAGTTGTAAAGTGTACTTCACTCCTATCTCAAACTTCCTCCTCCTTTCTTTCATAAGAAGAACAGATCATATTAATTATATAATGCCCTTTGAGCAAAGGGAAATGTCACTTTTTATCAAACACGCATGATTCAGAAAGATTTATGGGAATGCTCAATAAATTATTATCAATAGGAATTGAGATTTGACAAGAGATATGCGACGTTAATGAGTCCATGAATGAAACGGATCTGGACTATGAAGGTTTACAATGAGACCTCAGCGTTGTTTAACAATTCGTCGTACGCCGAGCGATAAGACCTATGCGCTAAAACATGGTTTAGCACACTAGTATTCTAAAAAAAAAATATTTCTACTCCAAACCATACGATTGTAATGAATCTTGCAAGCATAAAATACTGAATTTTATTTTTTGGACCCATTGAACATTTCTTTGATTTTGTATATTTTGCTAATAATTATAAAATGAATGAAAACTAACATTAAACCATGTTATATCTTTTGATTCCTTATAGAATTTGCTTTTCTATCGTTCACAATAATTCTTTTCCTAAACGAAACAAGGTTTAGAGTAGCTATCTAATACTCTTGTTTAGTCTTTAGAAATAAATGTTAAAACGATCGTATGCTGAAGCGTTTGGCATGGGCTTCAATGCGTTGTTAAGTTTCTAAGCATTACTTTATAAAAAAAATGATACTTGTATTTCTTTAAAAATAATTTTTTTCTTTAATATTAATGAAGAGATCCGGTTCTTTCAACCACCCATCAATGTGGCATTAGCCCGATTCAGATCTTAGTCTCTTTCGGATACGATCAGACTCAAAAACAAGTCTAACATGCACTTAAGTTCCCCCATCATGATAGATGCTAAATAAAACCAGCTCCAAAAATAGATACCGATTAAAAGTGGATGAATGATTCTTTTGGTTTCCGGTATTAGGACTCTTTGACTCAATGCTAAGTGAAAATTACTAAGGGCTTTGTGGCTAATCATTTCATTCTCTAAAAAGTTGCGGTTTGTTGAGAATTGTTTTTTTTTTTTTTTACAAAGTGCTCCGGGCTCATTCCGATCATAAGTATTCAATAAATAAAATGCAAAACTGCGACATAAATTGATATTTATCTTGAATTTTTCAATCCAGGAATTTTGATATCGACATGGTTTTACAAAAGCATAAAGAACAAAGGACTTATCTTTAAAGTTATTTACATAATTATTTCAACAATCAAGGCATTTTAAGATTATACCAAGATAAAGTTCTTCACACCTTTGAAATTCAATAATATGATATATAGACAAAAAAAAAAAGAAAGTTTTTACGAAGACATTAAAGATTCATTTTCCTCCAATTAAGAAAGCAAGGTAAGTCATATATCAGTCAGTTGTGGTATTTTTGCTTCTTGATTATTGTTACTACCACGAACTTTTTCACTTTTAAACACAAAGCTTTTTTGATCTCCACAACAAGAAAGTTCATGTTAGTTGGAAGAGAGGCTGGGATCCATATATTTTTAGCTTTTGGTCTTTGATCCATTCTTTTCGAACGGTTTCGAAAGCTTCGATTTGATCGATTCGCTTTGATAATGTATGCCTACCTCATCTATATTCTTATATTTTATTGACTTCATCAACCTGAATTGTTCAACTTGGCTGGTATCCACAGCAAGGGCAGATTACAAGGGAAGCCAAGCACACGGGCAAGAGTTTGCGTCCTTCACTGACGGAACCCTATGGTGAGTTTTGCTTTAGAGGCAATGCCAAATTACTCTACCAAAATGTTTTGAAAGTTCAGGTGTTTAAGTTCGTCTGACTTCTATCTATTTGTAAGTACGTTTGCTTCTTTTATGTACATGTCTGTCTCTCTTTTTATTCCTCTAATTCTTTCTCCCATTCTGTCAATCTCTCTCTCTCTCTCTCTCTCTCTCTCTCTCTCTCTCTCTCTCTCTTTCTCTCTGTCTCACTCACTCTCTCTCACTCTCTCTCTCTCTCTCTCTCTCTCTCTCTCTCTCTCTCTCTCTCTCTTTTTCATGTTTAAAAAACAAAACAAAACAAAAACAAATAAAAAAAACCTCATGTTTTTCTTGTTTTGATTATCCAATGCAATGGACTTAATAATTTCTCAAACCTGCCCTTTTTTTTTGTAGAAAGATTTACTATTCAAAATTATGTATATTAAAGCCCCCTTATGTTTTTACCGATAATCTTTCAAATGCCTCTTGACATTTATATTGTTAACATTTCAAAAGCACAACTAATTTTAACTCCACTCGTCTCTGCGTTTTGTTTCTAATTAAAAAAAAAAAAATTATTTTCACGGCTATTAGTTGAATTTGAAAAGCCTTTTCAATTCTTACCACTTTGCATACGTATGGTTGTTAATTTTGTACTTTGTTCATATCACTACGTGAAATTTTTCCTTTATTTCTAAGTGCAAAACGCAAAACATTTCTTTTTAGCCAACTAGCCTTTACGTTATCAAAGGTTAAAAAAAAATGTCAAACTATCCTAGAAATCTAGAAATAATGACAGAATAGCGCAAGAACAAAACTGCTATTCAGTTAGAAGCACATTAACGTTAAATCATCTTAAAAAGGTTATGTAGACCTACGTTAGAACTCCAGTTGGTTATTCGTTTTGTGCACAAACATAAATCGTTTAGCATGTAAAAATATCGGTATATTTAAATGCAACATGGAAAAATGAAAATTAACTATTGAGTTAGAACTATCTACAGATTTTTTAAAACTTTTATTATAAAAGTATGTAGCCTACAAATGGCATAGATTCAAATACATAGTTAACATTTGGTTAAAGCAACCTTGGTAAAGCCTTTCTTCCGTCTTAAACCAGAACGGGGTCTGTAACATTGAAGTGGCAGCTACACAGTTCTCATTGAACCATTAAATTAATCAGACTCAACTGTATTACGGTAGGGGAAAATGGGTTTAGTTGAAGTCTGACTGCAAAGACTTTTATAAACCACCCTCCCACTCGAGGCATCTACCAAACTTTCTCTTGTCCAAAACAGGACTAGTAAAATTCAGATATATATCCGAGATCAAAGTAAGGATTAATCAATATCGACAACAAAGCTAAAAAAAAAAAAAAAAGAATAACTATTTCAAAAAAAGAATCCAAAAACCTTCTTACTTCATCATCTTTCAACGTGTCTAGCAAAATTCTTCTGAATTGTTTTAACTTTTCTTTCTTTCTTTTTGTTTTTTGTAAAACGTTATTTAGCCTATACTTCAAAGTTGGCTCTTTGTGGGTGTATAATTATAATCAATTTATAAGTAAAGGAATGTGGAGAAATTGAGAGAGGGTTTATAAAATTATATTTAATGACAACAAATGAATACTACACTGTTATGAATGGTGGAAACCATAAAAATACAATATAGCAATGAATGAACAGGATAAAAGAGAGACGTTTTAATAATGATGCCGTAAATAATACGATTGCGCGAGAATAGAAAATAAAGGAAAGTGTCACGGAGATTAATTTTTTTATTTGGTTTTGATGTGTTGGATTTTTAGAGCGAAGTGATATCAGAATGGGTGTTTAAGGGAGACAGGTATATAAGGACTAAGATGTTGCTTAGACAAATCATAGGTATAAGTTTTCAATTCAAATTGCCTTCCCTTCCCTCATTGGATCTAGTTAATTGTTTTCTTCTAAAATAATAGATCTCTACAAAAAACTTGAAGGTAACATATTTTAAACAAATGTACGTGTCCTCTTAATAAGGCAACTTTAAATTGATTTCTCAGATCTTCTAAGGAAAGTTAGATAAACATAAATTAATTGAGGATAAATAAATGATAATGAACAAAAGATCTCCACGTGGTGTGGTGTTCGGACAAGGCCGATGGTATTGGAGGAGATTACTATTTTACACCTGTTTAAAACGTATTTCATAGACCTAGAAAGTTTGCCCTTTTCCTAGATTTCTGACTTTCAGTCTGAAAAATATTAAAACCTTTCAGCTATTGGTATCATTTATGGTGAAGGCAAATGCCTTGAAGAAAGTGACGTATCCTAGCAGGCGATAGTTATGTCTGATTTTTTAAAGTATTTGTCGAAACATGTTCTGATGAAGCTGGCATTGATTCCTTTAGACAGCATTGTAATGCTGCATATGATGTTGGCTTAAAGCTTTTTCTTTGAAATAGAATCAGAAACCGTGGACTTTTATTGTTGTTGGTTATGAAATGTAATGCTTACGTGCTACTGCTAGCCTACACCCCTTTCTTTTATCGGAGGCATCTAAAACATTACTTCAGAAGAACACCAACGTGACGTTTATCTTTGAAAGTAGCATAAAGTATAGTTATATAAAGAGAATGATTATTCCTGACTTAAAACCTCTATTGGGACTACCTTTATTTTTATTAAATGTTTTTAATAACATCTGTGAAAAAATGCACACTATTACAAGAAAAAAAATTGAAATCCCAGAACATTTTCTTGAAAATGTGAGAAACTGTGGCAAACCTAAAAAGTCAAAATCTAGAAAGTGTATATGTGCTGCTAATCGAGATTAACATAGAAAAGTTCGATACCTCTTTCCTTCTCAGTGGATAAGAAGGAGAAAGGTTCGGAGTGGGATGAAATGTTTTTATAATGTGATTCTATGCATGTAAAATACCAAATTCGAATAGGTGTACTCGATTTCTACTATCCGATTCTTCCGATCCCCAAACACCTGCGCGCCTGAGTAGACAAGCTCAGACGCGCACCAGAAAATCGATATCCAAGCTGCTCTCCCCACAGACACACACACACTCTCTCTCTCTCTCTCTCTCTCTCTCTCTCTCTCTCTCTCTCTCTCTCTCTCTCTCTCTCTCTCTCTCTCTCTCTCTCTCTCTCTCTCTCTCTCTCTCCAGGCTGGCTTTGTGGGACTCCGCGCACGGGGCTCGCTCTGGCCGTGTCTATCCTTTCATCGTCTGTGATTATAGCGTTATAACAAAGAGACTTTCTACACGTGTATGATCAGAGCGCTAAGCTGTTCGAAATTAAATACTAGGGGCCTATATTTTCATCCACATTTTCGAATCATTCATAGTATGAGAAAAACTAAAAAAGAAGTTTCTGAATGAACAGGAAGATGTGTTGGTAGCAAAAATATAAGTACGCGATTGAGTATCTTATAGTCTCTGCATCACTAACCGATGAAGCTCTGAAAATTGGAGAAATTAGGTTGAAGAGAAACTTGTGCGATGAGTAAAAAGCGAACAGCTCAAAAATTTGCAGCAAATATGAATCAGAGAAAAATTTCACCCAGTTGCACTTCAGAGGATCTGACAAATTAACATTCCACCATTTTTTAAAAATTCGTATTCTATTCTTCTTTTCTTTAATCATTCATCCAACGTCCCAAGGTTATTGCAACGTCGCAAGGTTATTGAAAAGGTTGATAGGGCGAAACTTTTAAACGAATTTGTCGCTTATCAAGCAATACGTTTACTGAGAACTTAACAAAGGCCAATGAGGATCCTCTGCCCTCAGAAATTGATTAAGAGTTAAAAAAAAAAAGAGACGTGTATTGATTGACTCCTTGAAAAGGTGACTAAGTGCACATCCGGGTTTCGATTATGGTTTTACATCATGTGAGTCGGGACGGGGGAGAGGAAGTAACATAAGAGTTGGGACATTAATATAATAATATATATTATGATCCAACATAACAAATCTAAATAAAATGAATGCAAATAACATCTTTTCGAATGTTCTGAAAATGCTAGGAAGGGCCCATTGCAGGTGCTATTTTTTTTTTTGGTTAAAAAAAATGCTCCCCTCCCTGCCCTGTAATGCTGGTAAAACTTCAACGCTTGAGGGACCTTATAACCACGGTTTGTCTGGGATCAACTACACGGCCGACTCTGCTACTCCTGGTCAATCGATATTCCTCTCCTCCCTCTCCAATCCTCCGACCAGGCGCCGTGCCCGTGTTCTCGAACCCTGCTGTTTCCTTCTGTTGACATGGAAGGAGGGAGAAAGGCTACTCAAAAATCAAGACTCACATGAGTGAGCTAAAACCTAGTTTACACTGCCCTCACCTTGTTCAGAGCTTTTCTTTTAAAGTATCGTATGACTGTATAGCTCTCAGTTGTAAATGCACTCTGAGGATTACGGGTTTACATGATGAAAGAGAACTGTGAGACACTCAGAAACTGTGGTTCACTAAAGCTTGAATCGATTTAAGGATATTACTCGTATAATGCCAGTTTCCAGACAGTCCGGACAGACGATTGAGCTAGAGGAAACCTACAACTACCTGGATCAAGCTTCCGAGAAAAGAACTGGTACTCATCTTTGCTTTCGAAGCAACACGGTAACGTTGAGTTAATTATTTTTTTTCTTCTTTTTATGAACCACATGCTCTCTCTCTCTCTCTCTCTCTCTCTCTCTCTCTCTCTCTCTCTCTCTCTCTCAGCATCGTTTAGGTTTATTTTTATCAAAATTTATGGTGCGCTAATGTCCGCAGACGTTGATCTAGAGCATCGCGACATGATGATGAAAGCTTTACAGTCTTACGGGCACTATCAAGGCCATGGGGGCGATCGGAGAAGAACCACGAGAAGCGGAACGCCTCTCTGGGATGATAAAATTAGCCAGCGTTCACTGGCAGCCAATGGACAACCAACAGCGTCTAGAGAGTTTCATCACGCAGGCAGCTACAGCCGAATTTCGTATGAGTCAGAAAACTCGGAGAAATCTGTGCCTGCATTTAGGTTGGCGCAGTGTCAACTGCGTTACTACGATGATTGCGAAGAGGACAAAAGAAGACGCAAAAGACATGGTTTGAGGAAGAAAAAGAGTCCACCTAAGGACCACACAACTTCACAAAGGCCAAAATCTGCGAAATCAACTCCAGACACAGTGTTGTACCCGAGGGCGGAAATGAACGGTGTCTTAGTGGACTCAATAGGTCACATCTACAGAGCCAGTCAACCTGCCAGACCACGATCTGCGCTCCCGTGCAAGTTCACTGACTTTGTGAGGCTGAGCGGTAGACAATTTGGCTGGGACAGGTTGAGTATTGCAATCTTTAAGCATTCACCACAAACACGTTGCATACTTCTTCAAAGTGTTTTTTATGCTAAAAATATCCAGTTTTATTATATACATCACCCCTTTCCGACTTCTTAAGAATAAAACAACAAAAAACAAGAAAAACATATACACATAAGCTTCGCCACAACATTTAAAAAATGGTACATTATACTTATTTTTCTAGGAAACTGATAAAGACATCGCAAAAGAATCCCATGAATAGCAGACAACACAGTTCACACAATACAGAGTACTCTGTTACAGAATGCCAGCAAATCATGCTGGAATGGGCGCAACGGTTTCATAGTTTTAACGTTTTAACATCGGTCCATGGCATAATTTAATATTGAGCTTTGTAACGGGTTCGTAGTAAGGATATATATATATATATATATATATATATATATATATATATATAATAATTTAATATTGAGCTTTGTAACGGGTTCGTAGTAAGGATATATATATATATATATATATATATATATATATATATATATATATATATATATATAACGAGTTCTACATTATTGCGAACATGTATAAGCATCATAAAATTTGTACTCCAAAATCTCATGATTCTCACATTTAGAAGTTTGTGGCGAGGAATCGGTTTGGGTCTGCCAGTGTTTGCAGTAAGGCCCTTATAACTACGTCTCTGCATAATTATATTCATCTTATTTTTAACAACATTTTCTATTTTATTAAAAATCAGGTCTGTACAATTTTCCATTCATCGCACACTGATAGTGATTACAACTGGTAAGCTCAACGTTGATGTCAGCTCGGCCTTGAAGTGATTTTCTATCTTCCAGTTCAAGAAAATTACAGATTCTTAGTCAATCCCATTTTATCTTCGCTGTCCTAAGCGTGGTGTGTGAATGTGGTAATGTACCATGAAATGGATCGCGTTATTTAATTGAAACATCAATCACATTCTCAATGAGGTCGCCGTCCCAGATGAAGTGTGTCCTGCCAAATGTCTTTCCAGAGATCCATACAAACGGTAGTCTGGGGGAGCAAGGTCTGGTCTGCGTCTAACTTAGGTTTTGTAACAACATATCATATGTATTACTGAAGCCAGTCTTGGGTCAACTTTGCAGTACCGGTACGCGATGTCACATTGTCCAGTTTCACCATGTAGCACAGAGAATCAACAAATTAAACACCAGTCTTCCATATTCCTAAAAACAATGGTCATGAGTTTCTTTGAATACTGTTCAACTTATAAGTTTTGGGGTTTCGGTGACGACGGGTGTTTCTAGATCAAGGACTCTTGCTTCGTCTCCAACGTTGAGAGAAATATCTCCTCTTATCAAACTACCCAGATAGGGTCCACCAGACCACAGTTCACCATCATCACCTCCCCTGGTGACTCCATCAGGTCCCATTAGATCATCTAACAGGCTTCTGTTTCCATAATTTTGTGGCCATCTATCAGTTATTGAGGTACCCAACGGGCCGACACTATTCGGAATCCCAGTTCTTCGTTTAGTATTCGATGAATAGGCCTAGTTGTACTTGGAACATCAAGATTATTCACTAAATTCCGATTTCTGTATCGCCTGTCTTTGGAATCAAATGTTTGACACTAGCGATGTTTTAGTCTATCGACACTAGCGATGTTTTAGTCTATCGACACTAGCGATGTTTTAGTCTATCGACACTAGCGATGTTTTAGTCTATCGACACTAGCGATGTTTTAGTCTATCGACACTAGCGATGTTTTAGTCTATCGACACTAGCGATGTTTTAGTCTATCGACACTAGCGATGTTTTCGTCTATCGACACTAGCGATGTTTTAGTCTATCGACACTAGCGATGTTTTAGTCTATCGACACTAGCGATGTTTTAGTCTATCGACACTAGCGATGTTTTAGTCTATCGACACTAGCGATGTTTTAGTCTATGACTTCTTACGGCAAATCTGGCCCCGCCACTGGTTTGAGCACGAATATGACCTGACCGCCCTGTCTGTACATTCTCCAAACCCGCCTCTTGAGGAAAAGATCTATACAATTAAAAATCATAAAAAAATATGCAAGATCCATAAGTAAAATAATTTTGGGTTTGGAGCACGCCGTGTCTGGAATATACTGCATCATTGGCAATTGGCATGTTTGTTTTTTTTTAGCTCTTAGGTGTGCATTGATGACTTTAGCAGGTTATGATCTGTTTTACTATTTAAGATATTTATAAATCACGTACAGTGCATTGTCAAAATAAACAACACAAATACACGAAGATTTATACTTTTCAGTTTTTTTTTTTTTTTTCATTTTAATCGCTTACATTCAAGCTGAGATTGGTAGCTCGGAAAAAATTATCCCGCTCTGCGAACATTTCCTACCGCCGTGAGGCGTACGATTTCATCACCTATTTTTAGTATCCTCAGATTTCTTCCTGCATAAGCCACTTAATGAAAATTTTTTATAGGAGGCGATGCACTTTTCTTTTTCTTAGTTGATAATATTGTGAGGAAAGCTTTACATGTGAAAAGCTAGAAACTTATTCATGCATTGTATGAAACTTGAAAAGCGATGAAGAGTGGCGATTGTGAGATGTATTTTACGGTTAACGTAATAACAAGGTTAGTGTTTTAACTACTGCGGCAAATAACTGCATATTACAAAACGCCCAGATATAAAAAAGGCACAAGATGTTTTGCCAATTTAAGTACATATAATTCTCTTTAACTTGCATTTTTTAAAATAAGAATCAAAATAGTGTGTTAAAAATTCAAGTTACATAGGCGCGAATTTAGAATTTTTAAATAATTGCTTTGTGTGTACATGTGCGGACTGCAGAGGAGAGGGATACTACAAGAAAAAAAGGAAATTTCTTTATTAAAAATTAATCTAATTTTAATTTTTTTTTCAGGTTCGAGACAACTTCTGTTCCTCCTGAGGCTACCTCGAGAAATAAAGATCCAAACCAGAAGCGTCCAATATCAGGAGGTCCTGGCCGTGCACCCAGACAATCAAGCTTCGGTCACAGAGAGAAAATCATCTCCAGCAGACCTAGCTCGTCTGGCTATCTGAAGGTGGTCAACCTGAGATTAGACGGAGCAGCTTTTCCTACTCGCAACATGGCTGGTCAACCTATCCCACACTCGGTGGCTTACGATCGCCGCAACAGGACTACCCACGCTTGGGGCGACAGCAGCGGCCTCTCACAGAGCATGCCCAGCTCTAGTTTCCTGCACAGGCAGTATGGGACCAGGTCTCTTGGAGGCTCCTCCGCCTCTTCTCCCAGGTCCTTAAAAGGAGAGCCCACTGCTTACTCCGAGCGCACCTCTCCAGCAGGGAAACCGTCAGACCCAGGCAAACCAAGTGCCTCATATTCCTACGATGGTGGATTTTTCGTTGGAGCTCACTCTGGAAAAGCCGAGTATTTTGTTATTCATCCAGACTGGGTTTCTGAGGTGATGACCATCAAGAAACTCTCAGTGAACTCTTATGGGGGAGGACGTAAAAATAAAGGGGCGCCACCTGTGTCCCACAGTGCACATCTGAGGCCAAGGTCTCTTCAAGGCAGGAGGTGCCTAAGCGCTCCGCCCCAGAAGAGAAGAAACCCGATCACGTGGGTGGATTCCAATTTTCTTGCAGATGCCTCCAACTTTGATGGCTGTGGTGATGGTAATAAGGGTTCTGTGGTAATGAATGGTGACGCTCGCAAATAGTGACTCATGGTCTTTCTTTTTTTTCTCCTGTCACATTCCTTAGAGTAACATTATCCCTTCATGCACTTAAAACTAATAAAAGAAACGTGCTGCACTTACTTAACTTTGCTTGTGATTTAAGCTTAATGCTGACAATGCATGAATATCCCTGCTAAACTTAAGACTTTCTTGAAGGTTGCACTGGCTATTGAAAAGATGGCTAGAAAAGCTTTTATTTTCATTATTTTGTGACATGAATTTAAAATATCTCCTCCGTTTACGAATTTGCATCCTGGTGAGGAAAGCTTTCCCAAAGAATGAGAATTTAATGTCATCAAAAGTTATAACTGTAAAAAATGCCTTTGCTGTGACAGTGGGAGTGATCCAAGGTCATGAAGTTCAAGTTTTCTTTTCCTTCAATCACACCTTTTGAATCATTGAAAGCTAGGAATAGGATAAAAGTTCATATGTCTGGAAATTTAGGATTAAAATGATCTTTATCTAATGAATCTTTAACTTTTCAATGTACAATGTATTTGCAAACTGAGAGACGGAATTATTTTTACATCTTATTCTTAGTACTGAGTATGTAAATATTTTGACTTTTGTTAGATGTGCTTTTATTGCTCACTCACAAACTGCATATCCAGACAATTTGCTGATCTGTTTATTTCACATAATAGGCAATCCATTTCTTGAGCTTCAGTGGGTTCTCTGCTCTAGGTGATAATCAGTAGACAAAAAAAGAAAAGCCTTAACAAATTTATATCTATCAACGATTTCTGAGAATCAAAAGGAAAGTCCATTTTAACATTTACAATAGACTGTATCAGTTACCATTAAAAATGTGAGCTCAGTTTATCATGCTCTTCAGCTGCTGGATAAGCAATAAAATATTATTGATGAAACTGATATAACCCATTATTGAGTGAAGCAAAACCGAGAAAGAAAGTTTTACCCAATCTTTGATTCCTAACTGTAGTACCTGTCTCTCTGCACTGTCAAAGGTGAAATCGCTTTAGTATCCATATCCTCATCTACAATCTAGTGCTGCCATAATTAGCTATCATGTATGAATATAAAGCTTCATTACAACAAATTTTTTTTTTACCCACTGTAAAAATGAATGATGCATTGTGGGATTATTTATTTTGTTATAACCTTTCACATTCATATTGAAAGACATTACTACAAATCAAAAAACAGTGCAGTATATCACAAAGAGACCAAGATAAAGTGCCATCTTCCCATGACCAATATTGAATGTGCAATAAAAAGCAGCCTGCTTCCAATTTTTGTTTTTGTTATTAATAAGCTTAGATGGATGAATTTCAAGATGGACAAATGGTAGCTTTGTCTCATTTTCATTAAATATATCTTTCCTCATTTATTTGTTCGATGCTGAAAATAAAAACTGACATAATTTAAATTCTTTGATACCTTTTTCGGTTTCTTTTAACTTTTTAATTCTGTCTCATTTTTTTTTTTAAGGGGGGGAGGGAAAGACAATTTCTATGTTTAAATATGTATGTTCAACTGTGAATATTGCATGAATTTATGGTTTGATGAGGAAAGAGAAAAGAATTTAAAAAAAACCAAAAAACCTGAAAATTTGAGACATAAAAGAGAGATAATTTCACGGAGTTAACTCTTAAGTTTTTCAATTCTTTTCTCTTATTTTCTTGGACTATTACAAACAATTATTTTTTTTTCTTAATCATGTGCTAAAAATTATCACAATACTATTTCCAACCATTCCTATATGATTCATAAAGGCAACATGGTCTTGTAAGATTTTCTCAAGACATACGTTTAAAGTCAAAAAATATTTTTTGACAGTTTAGGTTTTAAAATCTAAACTTTCATTATTAAAACAGATTGGTAACCCTAGTGTCATCTTCAGAATGTTAAGATAATTTGAACCATATTAACAACTAGTTAACTAAGTTTGTAAAATCCAAATCTTTTTGTAGATCTTTGTGAACATTCATTACCATAACATTAATGTGCTGCTAGGAATTTTGAAAAAGGTGATGAACCATTAGGCACTTGATTTGATTTACAATGACGTTGAAACATAATCTTTTTTTTAAATGTTTGGCAAATATATATTTATGCATTTTTGACAAAACCTTTTTATATTGTAAAGTAATATGATTTAGATTTTGAAATTAAAGATGAAGATGAATTTTCATAGCTTCAATTACATATTTCCTTAATACACCATATGAGAACATCTAAGTTTAGTTTGACAAATTAATAAAACAGTTTATGGCAGATACGTTTTGAAAATTGCCTTTATCTTGGTGTCAACACATATAGGCCTACACCATGGTGTTGCAATATGACTATAGCAATAATTAAAGACATATCTTTTCTCCATTTTTAATCATTTTGACAAAAATCTGCTTATACTGTACTAAATTATACACATGAAGAAATGATGCAAAAACATTTAGGAACACCCATTGAATTCAACAATTTTTTATAATATAAAAATAAAAAACTTATTTAACTTACAAAAAGAAAGTGACTATGTGCAACTATGTTCTCAAGATAGATAAATAGATCCAATTTTCATGGCACAATCCATTACCTAATTATTCAAAACATCTTTTAATTTTTCAAATAGCATATTCCACTTATCGGTAAACAAGTAAAAAAGAAACACCACCTTACTTATGGAAATCAAAAGCACGTCTTAGCTAAAAAAAAACACCATTGTAAATTATAGATTCATTGTGTAATCTATTTTCTAAAACAGGAAAGAAATACATCTAGTGTTCCTAACAGTAGCACATGAATAATAACTTTACAAGTGATCATGAAACAGTCCTAAGTAAAGTTATCAGAGCTAATTAGGACACTTAGATCTTCAAACTCATTCTTGGTTAGCCCTTCAAGATAGGTAATTTATTTCAAAAGGAATTAAAAAGAAATTGATATTAACAAACGTATGGCAAAATTTGTGTGTTAGGCCCTAGCTAGGTAATCCTTCAATGGTTGATTATCTTACAGAAATGCATACATTTATTACACAAAAGAGTGATATAAAGAGAGATTTAAAGTAAAAACTTAACATTTCAGTTTGAAATAAACCAAAAGCAATGACTGCTTTATTATGGAATTGGCATTACTTCAATTTTGCTTTAAATCTCCCATTATGCGCAGGATATTCACATATAAGCATGAAATATTTGCAGAGAATAAAAATTGAACATTAATAAAAGTATGTCTTGTGAAACAATATTACTATGGTTAAAACAAAAAATTCTTTCTGGTGAACTAGGTAAACTCATACAGAGAACTATGGTTTTATTGGTTATTCATTGGTTTTAGGAGTTCTTGAAGATACATTCTGCAACCAGTCCTCATGAGTCAGATGTCAGAATTTTGTATATTAGAAATAAAATTTCTAAGGATATAAAATCATTTTCATTTTTGAAAAGCAACAAGAATCTAATATCTTTTCAAATAACACTGACAATTTCATGCACCTTTCCCCATTTAGAGGCTCAGAAAAATTGATTGCCTCAACTTTGAATGTAATTTAAGAGACATTTGACTCATTTGGATGGGTAATGTATATTTAATCAACTACCACGCAGCAAAACTGGCATTCTCATTTTGCACAAAGTGCAGAGGTATATTAAAAAATAAACAGATCATCTGTCATTTGTCCACACACAAACTAAACCTAGAAACAGTCTCAAGGAAATCCTTAACAAACAGCAGATATAGATTATGAATTTAAAAAAAAATGACAATGAAATTCATGTTTTTGACAGATGTGAACGACGGACAATTTAAAAAGAAATTTATGTGTTATTTATTGAAAAATAAAATTAATAGGTATGACTCAATCGAGAATTGGTAACAAACTTGTTCTTCAGTGGAATCTATGTGGGTTTAAGGAAGAATCCTGGGAATCTCGTATCAAAATCAGAAAGGCTAATACTTTGTATAGTAGCATGTTACACGAGGTATTTCAGTCATGCAAGTATGGAATTTTGACAAATACAATTAGCTGATTTTAGCTGACTCTAAACTTGCAACAACCACTGGAAGAACTGACACTGTCAATGAGAATATTTATCTGAAAAACAGAAAATAGAAGTTATTATTCTGGATAAAATTTAAGCAACCTGAATATTTTCTAATATCCATAAATTCTTTTTTAAATTTAAAAAATTATCCCTTAAATAAAATGCCTTTAGATTTAAATGGGAATGAGTATTCTTTTCCATGAGCGGTAAGATTTACCACCAAACCTGAAGATGTTAATTTAAAAAAGAAAAAAAAAGTACTTACTGGGTATCGAAGATCTTAATTGACCTTTGTTTTAGGGCTAACTGGGATAACAGATCTCTTGAGTGCATAGTATATTACATGGAAGTTCTGAGGAAGAGGTAAAAATTTTATCTCCAAGTTTTCAAATGCCAGAGAGATATATTCAAATTGATGATTAAAATACATTGTCAAAACACTGGAGGTAATTTTTTCATTCTTTACTTAAGGGAATTTTCGAAAAAAATTTCTTGTGAATATCAGCAAATGTAACAACAAGTACTTCATGATATGAGATTTGAAATGAAACTACTCTAAACAGCAACAAATGCACAGGAAAAAAAAAGACTTCTTTGATTGATCTAGAGTTAATAGTGACATGAAAGGGTAAGCTTCCTTTTACTTTCATCATCAAACCAGTGCATAAAATGATGAAAGTTAAGTAACTTTAAAACATAAATTAAACAAAAACATGTATTTGCAAAGAAAGATATCCTTAGTGGGCACATCTTTTCCTAAATGTTACCAAATGTATCTTTTTCACAATCAAAATCAAGCCTTGCATGAGTTTCAGTCTATCATGCTCCTGTAATACTCAAAAATATTTGCAGCAAGGCAGCCATAATGAATGAGAAAAAACTCAGAATTTTTACATATTGAGCTAATGGCACTAAATAGAAGTGAATTTTCTGATCTCTAAGAGTTTGAAAAGCCTACACCAAAAGATAAAAGAGAGTACATGAAAAATTTTTTAAAATGTGACTTTAGAAAATGTTCACTTTTTTATAACATTGCCAATGCTACTATATCAATCCTTTTTCTTGTCTAATTTACAGTTCTGAGTCAAAATTTTCTCATTGATGTGTGACCTCCCACCTACAAAAAAAAGAAAAAGAAAGTAGCAGTTTGCAAACTTCTAAATTCACTCAGTGTAGATAGATTAGATAGGCAAAGTTTGTAATTGGAAGACAGTTGAATGGACTTTTGAGAGTAATACTTTCATGTCTTCATTTTTCAACCCATTCAGCACTAAAAGGTCTGTGAAAAATATAGTACAGTGCCATGATAGAAAAGAAGATGCAAAAGACATTAAGCAAAAAGCATTAATAAGAACTCATGTTCAGTAGGCAACTTATGCATATTTTAAAAGATAAGCCTAATAAAGATTTGAAAAGCGTAGATATGCACAGAAAAAATGTCTAAAATCAAGGCATAACATTGGAACATTTAAAGGCCAATCCATTATAAAGCAAGAAAACTGGCCCGACTATATATTTCTTTACCCTTAATAGAGTAAAAAAAATTTTTTTATAAAGAATACCATTGCTCTCATTGAGTTTTAAGAGGAAGAGTGCTCTCAGTACAAATAACCATTTTTACATATTGGAAAAATGTCAGGCAGTGATAACAAGCCTTCATTGTATAACATTTTGGCACAGCATAAAGTGTGAAAACAATATTGAGTGCCTTACTTGTCCTTTAAGATATAATTCGAATTGAAGAAAGGGCCACTTTGAACACACATTAAAATATTAATCATCCAGCTAACTAATATCCATGTTCTAAATTATCTTACTTGGGCAAAGAGGTATGATAAAGCAAGGTATCCTGCAATGCACAGTGCGAGAAACAGATCAAATACTGCAGGTTTCACACTGTAAGAAAAGAGGAAAGTGCATGGGAATTGTTCTCATTAAAAAAAAATCAACAAAAAACATTAAAACTGCTTAAGGATACTGATTGTGCTTTTGCAATAAATTTATTAAGGTTTTGATTAAAGGCAAATAGCATTATACTAAGCTTGCTTAAATGTAGAAATCATAAAGGCAAACATGGCTAAATATAGTACATACTACAGTTATTATAAAAAGGTAATAACTCCTTGCATTAATTATTTCTCTCTGTAGTCTACGCATTTTAGAAAGATTGAAATTATGGAGCCCAAAACTCATTTGCTGATTATGCATGCCTTGTACACATAACATAAAGTCCAGAAATACCTTAAAGTTTTGATGAACACACAGTAATAAAAATTATTTAATGATGATTAAAATGGTTTAACACAGAGCAAATAAGAGTTGTGTTTCTTTAAATGCCACTGAACAAAAATGGAAGTTGTGATTGTCACTTTGTAGTTGTTTGACTATCAAATATGCTCAAAACCAAATTTTTCATACAATTGAGAATACAACCTTTGGCGCCCAACAACTGACCATGAAAATGTAAATTTAAAATACAGTTGGGTCTAGAATATTAAAGATTTCACACTAGAAAATTCGATAGTTCTTTTAGGTATTGTTGTAGCTTTTGTGAAATCTCCCATTCCTTAAATGTAAGGACTTGGATATTCTGTATAACTTGGTAAGATGAAATAATTCCCTCTTTAAGATGAGTCTTTCAAAAAACAGATCACATTGGATTTCCTTAGAAGTGCCTTTAGTATGAGAGCTCTTCTTGACTTGAAGGCAAAAACTCAATGTCATTTTCATGATTAATGACCCAAATTCTAAAAGATTTTTTGAGGTTTAAAATGTTTTATTGTCCATCGAAACAAACTATGAAAGGTACATTTTGAAAGATGCACCTTCTTTTTGAGAAGAATGGTAAGCATTGTATCATTTATAGCTTTTTAAAGTTACAGTTTTCTTCATGACAAACATTTCATTTTTCAAACAGATATAATCATCAACGCCTTGGTAGAGAAACAACTGCTGAGGAGAGGAAGCAGTAAAGGGATTTTAACATTTTAATGTAAGCGAATCATATCCTTATGTATTCAATCAGGTGATCAATATGAAATTATATTATACTCACTTATATGCATTCATCTGGTATTCCGCTCCAGTATAAAAAACAAATTCTGGGTCTCTGTTGAGAGATATATCATATGGGGGGATTTTAAAGAGATTTGAAAAAAAAAATGCAAACATGACTGATTTTCAATTTCACACTAATCATTGAGAACATAGGTTTTGTAAAAAAAAAAAAAAAAAAAAAATAATATCATCGGAAAAGTTCTCAAAATACATTTCCCTCCCCTATTCACCAAAGCTATATCACATTAGTCTTTCCTGAAATGACCAATTTAAACTATAAACGAGTGAAATAATGAGGAGCTAAGGTCTAATAGTTTAAACCTTTTGTTCAGCGAAGCAACATACCTTTTGTCAGCTTTCAGAAGAGTCTTGCGAACATCTTTCAGGTACTGGCCCATTGTTTGCTCAAGAGTCAAAACGACCTCTGAGTCTGATTTCAAGACTTGCGCAGCTCTGGGCTCACTCGCCAGGTAGTTTAGCCATGCTTCAACCACATTGTCTTCAACAGACTAGAGTCATACCCATAAAACAAAAAACTCATAAGTAAACAATCAATTAGTCAAATACAGGTTTTGAAACAACAAATTTACCCAAAGAGCCTCAAAGTTTACCTTTTTTTAAGAATGCAATAAAATATAGCCACAGCTACTAACTTGTTGCAAATTTATACTGTCTGCCAAGTCTTGCCTGCTATTTAAAAATGTATAAAGTAAAAACTCACCAAATGAAAAATATAGATTACACGATATCTCATTGAACTTTTATAATGGGGATAAAATATGATTCAACACTTCTTTATAAATATTTTGTGGCAAGAGATTTTATTATAGAAATCAAAGCAAGAGCCTTTAAAAAAAAACAAAAAAAAAACCTATGAATAAAGGTATAAAAAATTGACAGAAATGAAGAAAAAAGGCAAGTACGAATAGTTACCAAGGTATCAGTGAACATCTGGAATGTACCCTGACTTGTGAGGTTGTAAACTTGGCGAGCCAGGGCTTCAGCAAGAAGTTGAGTATTTCTTGAAATTATGTTAGGACTCACTGTCTCTCTGTAGAATTTCATGTAGAAAGAAAAGGGAGAAATATTGAGATTGAGTTTGGGTTAGGTATGTAGCAGTGGCTACCACATCATAAATATAAGATTGACTGCCTTTACCAAGGAATGATGAAGGATGTCATGAGAATTTGATTCTGCTTAGGATAAATATAAAAAACTTAAAGAAAGAAAACCATAAACTAATTGCCTATTTAAGGTGTTGTCCTGAGGTTCTAATGATAATAGCCTTAAAGATGTGTTGGCTTTCTTTAGAAGATTCTTTTACAGCTTGATCATTATCTATCTTCCATTTATTCAAAATACATTAGTGGCTTAAATTCATTTTTGTGTATATGCTTTGAAATATATCCATAACAACAGCAGGCCCTCTTTATATTTAGGAAAGCACAGAGTATAATGTGATAGACTTTGCTCTTTATTTTCATACGTAAAAATCATCTCATAAAAATTACATTAACAATGAGTTAACTTCAACATTACACATTAAATATATGTGATGTTTTTTATGAAACAACCAAAAAAGAAAAAAAAAGGACAAACATCCACTTTCATTTTCCCCTACCTTTCGTCTGTTATAGATGATCTATCAAAGGTTTTGTGTGTATCTAAATGGCTGAGGGTGAATGCCAACATCCGCTTTATGCTATACCTCTCATGTTCCCAGGCAAGCATTTCATCTCCCAAATTGATTTTCTTGTGTACCATGCCTACTTTCACCTCTGGAAAATGCGACTTACTCACTTCTTCAAGATGCTGAGAAATAAAGAATATATATATATACATATATATATATTGTCATGAAAAGTTTCTATAGAATATCTTTTAGATAATAAATATGCATCTTACAAATCATCATATCTTTAATCTTTATGTTTAAAACAAAAGGAAGTAAATTTTCTCGTTCCACATTTTGGCATGAAAGAAACAATTAAAGACATTTAATTTGTAAATCCCTATCACTTAATAGAGGTATTTTTGTTTAATTTCGCTGAGGTTAAAAAAGTATCACCAACTTTCAAGCTTATTTTCCCAAGTTTAAAAAAAAAACTCCGTAATTTTTTGATTGATGATCTATGGTATGCTCTCGAACATATCAATTAACAATATTTAAGGCACAGAAAGGCAACAAGTATATCATCAGAGCAGAGGCTGTGATCACATAAAAGTTACCTCTACATATTGACATCAAAGGTGATGGAAAAATTTCAATGAATCACAGGAAATGGAAAAATTCATTAAAAAATCCAAAGGAAGGATAACCGAAATCAGATTCATTTAAAAAAAATTTTAATTTTTTTTTTTTGAAAGCAAAAGAAAACAACACTAGCAGCAACACCTAAAAAAAAAAAAGAACTGAACAGAGAAGATTCCTGACTTGACATATTTACTCTTTGTTCTTATGTCTAGCATATATTCTAAATATCAAAGGAGAATAACGAAATTTGAAGTGCACAACTCTGTTGCCTTACCTATCTCATTTAAAAAAGTAAATGATCAATGAAAAAATCTGAACTCTTGAGAAAAGTGAGAGAATAAAAATAAAATTGTTCTATGCCATTTATAATGGTAAAATTCCTTTTAAAAGGTCACCCTGCAAGGTAAAAATGGGAGGAAAAAAGAATTTAAGGAAAACAATCAAGAAATTTACTGGAAGACATCGAGCACTGCATAGAACTCAGAAAGTTACAAGTTTGGCAGACTATTTCAGAGATGATATTATCTTAAACTTGAAACAGCAGACAACTGAAAAATAATTCAACTACATCCTTATAGCTCATATTTGTAATGGATAGCCTCGACAGCACTTGTTGAAATTGCTTTGACACTTGAAGCTATTGTAAGCACATACCGATGTGCTATGACGGGAAATAATGCGGAAATAAATACTCTTACAAAACTTGACAACTCTAATCAGTATTTCATCGACTTGTTTAAGTCAGTTTAGTGTTGATCAAAGTGAAACTATTTTTACATAATATCTCAAGAAAACTTCCTCAAACGGTTTCCATACACATGTTGGGTAAATAATATTTTTAAAAAAAATTTTCATCATTAAAAACAAAAATTGCTAAAATACCAAAATGCTATTATTGCACATGAAAAGAAACAAATTATTCTGAAATGAATGATTCTAATAGGAAATTAACCCATATGCTACCTGTATTTTAGGCATCCATTTTACAAATATAATGAAGTAATGGACATCTTGTAAAAATAGTCTCTGAATGATTTGCTTTGTAAAATTGTCCTCCTGCACTATCCTCTCTTGGTGGCTTAGAAACATGTAGATTGAGGTTGTCAGGAATTAGGAAATTGACCCATATGCTTCCTGTATTTTAGGCATCCATTTTACAAATATAATGAAGTAATGGACATCTTGTAAAAACAGGTCTCTGAATGATTTACTTTGTAAAATTGTCCTCCTGCACTATCCTCTCGTGGTGGCTTGGAAACATGTAGATTGAGGTTGTCAGAGGAGCCCAAAGAGTCCAGGCATAGGACAAATGCTACATCATTCAGAATGTTTCCCTCTGAAAGATAACATAATACCCAATAATGTCAATAATGATTTTATGGATTTAAAACACGAGTTAAATCATTCAATGAATATAACCACATTTCAATATAACCTGTATAATCTTACTGGATCAATTTTTTTTCTTCATAATATCCTTTACATTTCAGATAAGACAAAAGATCCTCATCAAAATTTATGTTTAGGATTTATATTATACATGTATGTGTTAGCTGTAGATCTAACATCACATAGTGACTGATCTTTCTTTTAACAGAACACCTTTTGCCCTTTAAGTACAATTTTTATGCTTTCCTTCCCAATTAACAAGAGTGCACCAGCATTTTGTTTAGATATTCACTTACTGACTTTTATTTCAGGGTGAAAACTCATATGGGTCTTTTCATCATAATTCCTGATTTTGATCAGGAGGCATTAAATTCAGGTTCATAATGGACTTTTACCGTTTATAATTTCTAGCATGGACACATCTTTCAAATGGAAAATAGCTTGGAAATATGAGAGCAAACCGAAGTCATACACTTTTTATTCTCTAGCAGTGATGCACAACACAGTCTTGAACTATTTGAATTCAATAGATATATAAGTCATATTTCATCCATTCATCTCTAATCGTAATTTGTACTTGAGTGCTTGGATTGATTACATATATGTTCTTTTATAATAAATAAGCTTTTAGCGAACATTGAATTCTTAACAGAACTGGCCTCATCTCAAACCTATCAAGAAGTATGTGGGGTGCTAAATAATTGTAGAAAATATGTTACAACATTCTAGGTCATTAAAAACTATGGCGAAATATGTTCCTGAATACTAAGGACATTGCAATTCAATGTTTTTGGTTAGAGCATTAGTGACTTAATATCTATCCACAAACTATTGAGCCACACTCAAAGAAATAAAATGATAAAGAAATTTAATGACACAGACAAGTTAAAAAAATTGAAATTATGAACTAAATGTTTAGCACATACTATATGCATTTTAAATTATTTTACAGCACACATAAAGACCTGATCTACATATTCAAATTTGAAATTAAAATTGTGCTCAACGAATTTTCTCTCAATGAAATTATCAAAAGCAAACTTAGTAAAGTAACCACACTATGCTCACCATCTTAAAATGGAAGATGAATGCAAAACTCTGAGAGAGATAGGGACGGCTAAAGAAACTATAATTTCAAGAAAACAATGAAAAACTCATATAGAGAAACAATATTGAATGGGCAATGTGAAACAAAGTGAGAAATAAATTAGATTTCAGTACCTTCAAGGCTACTTATAGGTCAAGTCTACTTTCATATGCCAAATGTTAAAAAAAAAATGAGAGTTAGATGTAGTCAGGAACGCCTGGCTAAGAAACAAATAAAAAAAAACTGGAAACTAGTTCTTGTAAATAATGCTTTAAGATAAAGAAAATAAGAACAAAACCTGTATCAGTTGGCAATTAAGATAGCCAGATTAAGATCTTTCAACTGAAAGATAGGTAACTTGGTGAAAAAGTTACACTTAATGATTTTGGTGTTGAGACTGGATTAAACTGCATAGAAGTTTAAAAAAAAATCATTTAAAGTCCTGTGCAAATTACAATTCATGCATTGAACATTAAACTTGAATTTTATGTTTAAGCTTACCTGCAGCTTCAAAGTTATCCTCAATCCAACGTTTTGAGCCTTGATAGTTAAACTTGCCACCACCAGACAATAAGAATACCAAATTGTATCTAAAGTTAGCTAAGGTTTAATTGCAACTTTTTTCATATAAAAAGAACACATTTTCTTTTTCTCTATTAAACTTTGCAAAATGAAAAAAAAAATCCTAGCAATAAAGAAAACACTTTTAGATTCTTCTACAATTGCTCACTCAAATCTACTTTGAGTATTAATTTCACTTGATGAAAAGGAAACCATTTTTCCACATGACAGGGAATCATATAATACCTATTACTGTATTAGGTTAATTCTTCTTGACTAAAAAATCTTTCACACTCACTGGCGTCAGTTTAGTAGCAATTCAAAAAAGATTACAATATAGGGTTGTCAGTAGGTTTTTACAGTACAAAGGATACTTGGCATGTGTACGAGAATTAGTATAGAGCTTTGAGAACAGCCTGGTCAGCTCCAGTAGCATTATCATTCCAGAACCATTAGAATCTGCACCAAAGGACAAGGCCTGAAAAACAACATCCATCCTTCGTCAGAATCAAAACGCATAGACTCTCAAGGAGAAAATCATGATGTTTGATTAACTTAGTTCATATGAAAGACTGAAGAGAGAAAGAAGCAGTCAAAATTTACAATAGACATGATGTGCAGTTCTAAAATACGGGTGAAACTTTCCAAGCATCTTTGTTAAGATTTGATAAAAAAAAGAAGCAGTCAAAATTTGCAATAGGCTTGATGCGCAGTAATAAAATAGGGGTGAAAATTTCTAAGCATATCAGATAAGATTTGAAAAGCAAAATTTCACCAGTATGCAATGGAAAAATCTCTCTTCATATCTGATAAAATGGTCATTGTTTAAGTCATGCTGTATATTGAAAATGGATCTTCTTCATTTCAACATTTCTGAACATTGATTAATTAACTCATAACTTGACTGACTATGTCACTCTCCTATAAATATGTTTTATAAAATATATCTAGGAAAACTACAAGAATCTATCGTTTAAAAATGCGAAATATTTACATGTATATATATATGTTCAACAGGAGGTGTAAAATCTTTATTCTTGTAACTTGCAGAATGCATCTATGGCATGTGCAACAAACTTTTTTTTTCTTGCACACTAAATTGTTAGGAATAAGTGATTTCTCAAACTACTTGATGCTATATTTAGTAGTTTAAGGCTTTCCTGTGCTTTCAGAAAAACTCATATGCCTGTTCATTTTATTAAAAAATTTGCAGAAATAATTATTTAAGAGTTCCTGATAAATCAATCACTTACAGGTGCAACACCCTTCGCATCATAATGAGCTACAATTGCTATGGTAGGGAGCTGCTCTTCTATGCCATAGCCTGACAGCCGACCCTGTAAAATTAAAAAAAGAAAAAAGGAAGTTATGTTTGGCTTTAATCCAAATAGCTCTTAATAACTCAATATTATCTTTAACTCATTGTGTGCCAATCGTCGATATAGTGAGCCGCAGCTGTGCCAATCGACGATGTATCGTCGATATAAGAACCAATGTTTGTTTCGCCATTGGTAGCCCGATCATGAAACTTCCTAGTTTCCTATGAGAGATAATTCTAAATATGTGATAAGTCATAGTTACACAAAAATAAGCCAAACTGGAACCCAATTCCCAATGCATCCTCTAAAGACAATATGCACAGTAAAAATGGCCTGGCACAACCATGGAAAACGCTCTGGCACACAATGAGTTAAGATAAAAAAAAAATCATATTATTCAAATTAAGTAACTGCCTCAATATAATTAAGCTCTGATTCTGAAATGCTTTTGAACTGAATCTTTTTCAGGAATGAGATAAAACCTCACTTAGGATGGATGAAGAAAATTATATATATATATATATTTTTTTTTTGGTGAACAGCTTTCTTCCAAAATACTATATAAATAGTAAATATTAAAGTAAATAAATTTCGAATATTTTGCAAATGGATGAAATCTAGTAAATAAAAAGGTTTGAAGCTACCAGATCTATTTTCAGAACTTGACTGTTTAATTTGTTTTCCAATCAGTGTTAATATGGCTACTTATACAATTCCAATTTTTCCTTTTCTGAAACCTGAATTATAAAATATCCAACAAAAAATTTTGAATAAAGCAGATTGCAATCCATATTATGCTGTCAGCCTCTTCAATACTACTAACCTAAAAAAGAAATATAGATTAAACAAAACAAAAATAAAGAAAGAAAAAAATAAAAACCTCTTACAAACCTGAATATTGGCAATTTCAAAGTCTGGCATGGCTTCTGCTTGACTCCCTGAGACCATCAGCTGGAAGCCATTTGCTGAGGCTGAACTTAAGAGGGCTGTAAAAAGATGTTGAAATTGTATATGTTTGGGTGTCTTGTAGACAACTATAATCCTTGACACAGTTGAACGAGATAAAGAGAAATTGTAATACTAAACTAAATATAAAAAAAACTTTCTTTGGGTTGGAGAGATAATGAAAAAAAAAGGATATGAGTAGCCCAGCACATAAATCCTCATAAAATGATTGTACTGGAGGCTGATACATGATTGTAAATTTTGATTCTCAAAATTTTTTTGCAAAACAAAACAAAAATTAATGTACACGCTGGCTACAGATTGAAACTTGTAACTCTTAACCCTAGTCCTGCGCACCCAATATATTTAAGCTTTGCCCTGACAATAACCTGGACCCTGCGGTCCATTAAATATATGGGCTGAGGTTCCGAACCTGGAGCTGCGGCGCCATTATTATTGATGGTTGACTGGTGGAACTGTTTGAAACATCATCATCTTCTAAACACCCCATCTCATATACTCTGTAGACTTTATATCTTTTCTAAGAATATCAACCAATGAAAAGGTGACAATTTCTCCCTGTTTGAACTACTGGGAGGCGATTGAGAGCCTCTGAGGTGTGAAGAACAAATTGGAATTTAGGCACATCTGTCGGAACCATGTTACCGAGATGGATCGTTGATGTTACTGATACATGGAAAACCGGCTTCCTTCGCATGTGGTTGTTATAAAGGCAGAAGAGCAAATAAAAGAACTAGACAGCAGCGACTTTACCAAATAGCCCTTCCCCCTTACCTGCCCCCACCCCGTCCCCAATACAGAGTCCTGGCAATGACTTGGCATTAGTTAGTAGTGGTGTTAGTTATAACGTAACATGATTGGCCAATTTTTGTAATAGCATTAGACCAACGAATCTTGTTACCGGTCAATCACACCACAGCCTCTTGTCACTGTAAAGCCAAGTAAGAAAGGGAGGAGTTTACTGAGGTGTCACGAAAGGCATGAGTTGAGAGCGTGGTGTGTGTGTAGGGTATAAAGCCTTTGTCTTTGTTGTTGGTGAGTTTGATATTCTGTCAGCTGTCACTATGTGTCCAATGGCAGGAAAGTATAGACTGGCGTTCAGATTGTTGAACGAGTTTTTTACTTGATGTCTCGCAAGTTGTAAGAGACAATGATTTTTGGAGTGCCTGATAAGCATTGAGGGCGGACCTTGCTGCTTGGTCTGATTGTCTCCTTTTTCTTTTATTGTCTCACCTACCACCCCACCCCACTCTCTGTGCTTAGTTATAATAGAACTAAATCGTACCCATATTTAGTTGTACAACTATCTGTATAGTTACATACAAGTAGTTTCTTTGAACAAAAGGACCAAGCACTGACTCTTGTGGCTTACTTAGATGGAAGACTCAAAGGTTTGCTGGTTCTAAATGAGTTATAATCTTTTCCAGCTTAGTTTTCCTCCCCGCCACCCTCCTCCCTCTTACACACACCCACACTAAATTAATTACGTATGTGTTTACTTTCAGTGCAAATCCAAGCTTTCATCAAAGGAATTGTTTATTATTGTTAACTAAAACTATCGTATCCAATGAACCTCTCTTGAAAACTTATTTTTCTCCAAGCCTATGTCTGTAACTCATCCTTTCTTAAACTCTTAAGAACCATGAAACATATTCAAATAAAGTTGTCATCTTTGAAAAAATAAATGTAACTCTGATTTGGCAACAAAAGTCTATCCAGACGCTTTGTTGTGAACTACAATATGCTCAGTACAAACACAGGTAATCCTCTCTGCCACTTGCCCAGTCCAGAAGCTAACTGGCTGTGGCAATGGTACAGTTTTTGGCCCTACCTATGGGTAACCGCGTTAGCAGGATGAGGGTTAAGGTCCCTGATGCTAAACAAATATGATTGAATCTATCTTACTGCCTGAAAATATACACTGTGCAAAAATTTTGTTTTGGCAAAGGCCTTTTAATCTTATGGAAACCCAAGCTTTAAATTTAATTTTAAGCCTTTTCTTTTTTCAACAATATAAATAAGAAAATCAAAAACAAGTAAGGAGCATTTTTCTAAACCAATATTAACATAAAGATATAAGAAAAAAAAGTTTAAAAGTTATATATGAATATATCCACTCAGGTTACCACATAGTTTTGCATTTAATTATGTTTTGATAGTTTGCTTTTAAATTGAAAAGCTGTGATCTATGATTAAATAAAATTGGTTTTTATTTTGTCTTTCTTCTTCTTAGTTACATTTATAAAGTGAAAAGAAAGGGGCTTTTTTTTACTTATTTTTAATTTTTGTGATTGACAATTTTTTTTTGTTTGGTCGTTAATTTTTTTGCCTTCAAGACTCAATTTTACTTTCATATTTCCTTGAGTTTAAGTTAAAAATGACACCAAGTATGTATCTGTAGCATAAAATTGTGATTTTATACCAATTTTTAAAGATGTCCAAAGTAAGAGCATCTGAGATAATAAACTTGACACAATTTACTGAAAAGGTTTAAAAATTCACAACAGTTCTTAGATGGATAAAGTAAAGTTCCAATATAAAGACTATTAATCAAATTAGTTTTTACCTTCCCATGCTGTGGGGGCATTGTCCCCCGAGTTTCCCTCCTGAACATCTACATAAATATCATCAAGATATTCTGATTCAAGGGCAAAATATACAGGCACAGTAGATTGTTCCTGCATAAGTTCTTGCTCTAAGGTCTGTAGGTGCTGTGAGAGAAAAAAACCATGTTGAGATAAAATCACACCAAAGGTCACAAAAACTTAAGATAAAAAAAGTTTCAATGACATTCCAAGTAGTGCTTTTATTAAGACAAACTTTTCGGTTTAGAAAGAGGATAAATTTGAATGTGATTTAAATTTAACTGCTGAAAAAAAAATTAAAAAAAAAAAACACAGGAAATCTTTTATTTAACTTTGAAATGATTTTATCATTCAGACTGGAGCACTGTAGGTTCAATCCTTGGGATCTCAAATTTTTATTTTTAAATTCAGTCAATTGTGCACTACAGGAGTACTTCTTTTTAAAGTGACCAAGAGCTCATCTTTTTAAAGTGCTGTAAATCAATATTTTAAAATACATAAGATAGAAGTTGTAACAAAGACAATTTTTATACCATTTTGAGTGGTTCTTATAGGCAGGATTGATTATTTGTTTTAATTGCACAAGTATATCAAGAGTATGGCTGTGCTTGTTGCACATTTTAAAATCATCAGTATGTGTAGAAAAATGCATCTTGGCTTGATGGTCTGAGTAGAAGTTAAGGGTTAAAAGAGTCATGTCATAGCACTTTTTACAATTTCCTTTTGCCTCAAATGAATCAACAAAACACCATACTTCTCTGCTACAAATTGCACGGTAAGTAAAATGAATAAAGAAAAGAATTTTTGAATAGAATTTACCTTCAAATTCAAACAAAATTAGCAATGAGAAAAACATATCTGCATATATTCCAAGATATTTCATAAGTTAGCATACATTTTATAAATCCTGCTAGTACCATACAAATACAAAGCTGTTCATCCTGAAAATCAAAAGTATGTAATAAAACAAAATGTGTTCTGTTATTCAGTGCCTTGTATTTTTACATACCTGTTTTTCTTCTGGAGATAAAGACGTCAGATTGTTTGGAAGGATCACTAAAAGTGCTCCAGCATTCTGTGTCATCAAGTCACGATACTTGGGCATTGTCACATCTTGTAACTTTGCAACAGCACAGCGACGAGTCAACATTTTGGAGTCAATAGACCTCGCTTCCATGTTGATGATAGCATTTTTACATCCTTCACCAAGACAAATCATGAAACCATTCTTTAAAAGCATTGAAGACAAATTAAATATTGATTAAATGAGAGAAAAATCAATAGAAAATAAAATTATATTGAAAAAAAAAAAACAACAAACAAAAACAAAACAGCAATACCTACAATATAGGCCTACCTTTAACTTCATTAAGACAGTTCTACAACCTAGTGGACAATTTTATTATCATATTCATTTCTTGTTGAATATTTGTTAATAGGTGTGATAAATGATGATATGCAAAAAAAAAAATTAAAGCTTCAATCTTCATTGTCCAATGCCACTAACGTATACACTGTTTTTAATTATCAACTAAAGGATGCATACATGTAGATATAAAGAGTTGCATTTAACGAAGAATATGATAATTCTTTTCAAGTACAATGAGTAAGCAAAGTGCTCAATTGTAGGAGCTCCCTATAACAAACAAATGTAGCTAGTGACTTAAGCCTTTGCTGGCTGTATTTGATTCTCTTCATTACTGAATGAGACTCAAACTTGTTTCTTTCTGCTACCCATCACACTGAATAAAATTCAAATCTAAAAATGTGTTGACACAAACATCACTCTCCATGTTAACTTGACAAATCAAGACCTCTATGGTCTGCCTCTTTCAAGGTCCAGATGTTCTCAATTGAAAAACGTATTCATGTATTAAAAAAATGATACAAAAATAATTTAACTTTGTTTCTGCCAACCAACTGATTCAGTTACGAAAAAGACGAAACCAGAACATAGGAATTTGTCTGCCAATAGTCATTCACAAGAAAAAGCTTTGCATATCAATTTTTTTTGCTGGTATTGCTACTCAAGTTATTTGCATCTACCCCTTTTAGGCTGAGCTAACTCACTGAACAATACCTTTAACATAAAATTACAACAGTTTTTCTACAATTTAAATAACTTCCAGGACTGTAAAAGAGCATCCACTACAAAAATGAAAATGCCAAAGCTGCAAGATCAGAATGCTCTTCTTTCAGCCTTGATGAAGACTACTGAGAACAAGATTTATGACACTTGATCAAAACTATTAAACAATAAATGCATATATTTGAAATGAAATTAAGTTCCATTTGAAATAAATTTTAGAAAAATTTAGAAATTAGACCAGAGATTAAGTTCTTTTGTCATGACAGAACAAATTGACAACAATTTGACAATTTACCTTAAATTATAGCTTTTGATTTTAAAACTAAAAAAAAAAAAACAGAAATAAAGATAAGACTCATGAATACTTACCAAATGTTGATCCCTGGAGGTCATATTGTTGCATCCTGTACACAGCAAATTCTTGAGCAGCATTAACAGGACTTACAGGGGATATAATTATAAAAATTGGGATGAAAAAAAGAAAAGAAAGAGGGAAACTTCCCTTGAACATCTCAAATACTTCTCCAAGCTCGTCAAACCACATTTTTCAAGAGGATGTTTGAAGAATACTGTAGACAACAACAAAAAAAAAAAGATTAATTTTCAGTGTATAGAATGATAAGGTTCTTGCTTTGTTTCCAGCTTTCTTAACAAGCCGGAAAAAAAAATTCCTTTGATTGAAAGAAAGTTTCAAGACCCATTTTATGATTCTAGAATTGTGAAAGATTTCTAATTCCTGGAAAAAAAAAATTACTACTGATAGTGGAACCAAGCCTTTTTACCAGTCTGAAATTTGAAATTGCACCTCAAGACTGTAGTATGAACATTTTTAGAACTACCAGAAACATTTTAAGGACCAGTACCATTGTAATTCATTGATTTTTTCCTTTTTTTTTTTTTTTGCAGATGCAGCTCACCTGCAAAATACATCCATTTTTTTTTTGCCTGAAATAAAACATTTCTAGAGAAGACTGCTAGAAATATAATTTTGAGATTGCTCATTGATGAAGCCATTTATCAACACATTTAGTCTTGTTTAATGTTCGACTGTGCCATGCATTTTAATTTTATATTGTAGCCAAAGTTATCAAGGAAGTGAAAGCAAACTTTTATAGCTTCAATTGTATCAATGGAGATTATTTTTATATACTGAAGAGTCAAAAATGTATTTTGTCATAATTTCCTAAAAAAGAAAAATTAACAATTATTTTGAACATGAATCTCACTGTGGATTTTCAATAGCATTCTAACTTTTATGCATATGTCTAACTGTTCTGTCCTGTAAATAATCGTGTGTTTTGAAGGCTTATTTTGAACCCAAAAGAGAAATTCTTTGAGCTTGCTTCAGGACCCCCCTTCCCTCGCCTTTCTTTCTAAAAACTTGGAAAGAAAACATTTTTTACTGTTGCAATTTCTACTCAATCTTATCAGGTAAGGATAGCTAGTAAATTACCAATTTTCAATGATTAGCAACCATTGGTCAAACAAAATACTTTCAAGTTTTTTTACTGCTGAGATACTTTGACAAATAAAATTGTTTCTTTAAAAAATTCTAAAGCATCTTACTAATGGCAAGGTCTCAAAATAATTTTGAATAACTAAGCCTAATATTTTTTTAACTTGAGAAGCAATGGTATTGTCCCCCATATCTGATAGCTGGTATTGGCAATCATCACAAACAACTCATTGAGACATAAAATATTGATTTAATTTAAAACTTATTTTTCAGCCATCTTCAAATGAAAAATGGATACCTTTTAAAGTTGCAGTTATTGCCTTAGCTCACTTTAAGCTTCAAAATTATATTTTTCCTAATGAAATTGATATGCTGAACATGGATATGAAGATTTTATTTGCAAATAAATATTTTTCAAGATATTTATAAGCATTTTTGAGTTGCACTAGAGTGCCTATGCCCACTCTCGCGCACACCTACTTCTCGGGCATCCGCGAGGTTTTCCGGCACCTGCCACGAATCGAGGCTCTTTTGTTCTTCCTAGATGCTACACACGTGTGTAGTAATCTCTTATCTTTGTTTTACGACCGTTGGAAGGATCCCTCACTTTTGTGTTTTGTTTTCAGTACGGATTTTCTATTTGAATCGAGAGGTAAGTGCTCGGCGTCCGCCATTTTTAATTTTTGCTAACGAAACTTGTGGGTGATCCTAAGGCTATAGAATTATGGGTATTGAGCCAAATATAGATTGAACACTCAAAATAGTTCGGGAAACTCCTCTATTTTAAGATATGGACAGGGATACCCCGTGTGTGCACGTTAAGTCGTCCAATTTGGCTGACCGAGGAGGGGTGTAAGATTTTCTAGTGGTGTGTCAGTTCTCGCACAGCATCAAACCCGCGCATAGTCAGATGGGTATAGCATCATAAGATGATATTTTAATGGTGAATTAATTATTACTTTGGTTTCCAATAAGAGAGGGAGATATGTATAATTTTATATATATATATATATATATATATATATATATATATATATATATATATATATATATAGAGAGAGAGAGAGAGAGAGAGAGAGAGAGAGAGAGAGAGAGAGAGAGAGAGAGAGAGAGAGAGAGAGAGAGAGAGAGAGAGAGAGAGAGAGAGAGAGAGAGTGAGAGAGAGAGACAAGACACACACAACGTATTTTTCACCCTCTTACAAGTACCATCATATATCCTTCTACATATACTGCAGTATGAATGTGACTACTTCTGCAGTTTCTTCTTGGAATTTCGTCAATGCCATGCCCACAAAAAGAGAAGAGAATAAGGGAAGTACAGAGGAAGAGGAAGAGAAGAAAAAAAACGAACAAAAAAAAAAGGAACAATAAGGAAAGAAGACGAGATAGAAAAATAAAAAGAAAAGGCACTGAAGAAAAAAAATAACAAAGATAAAAGCAAAAAAGCATGTAGACAAGGACAACACTAGTGACAATGCTATTTGACATCTTCCAAATGTGTTGAGGACCTTGACATAGACATTGCTAAAATTGATGACAATGTGTGCGTTGTGTGTGTGCTTGTGAGCAAGATGATCTTATTGATTGGGTTGGATGTGAGAAATGTTTGAAATGGTACCATAGTACTGGAGGATGAAAGTTTATGAGAGAAGAGCATGAATAAGATTTTAAAAAATGACATTATTGTGGCCTCTGTAAAAATAAATTATTCCATCTTCCATGCATTTTTTTTTCACTCACCTCAGAAATACAAAGAAATGTATACATGTAATTACTCACCTCTAGTGTGTAGGCCTAAAGACAAAAATTTATTCTATCATAATTATGTGTTAACCATATGACCAACTTACCTCTGTTTTATTTATACAATGTAATAAAAATGATAAATCTTTCACAACTTGATTGTGTTACTCAAGCTTATAAATTCAAACAGTGTGTGGCTGTTATTGTTGTCAATGTAAACGTGTGAGATTAAGCATTCTATATAAACTATAGTCAATTTTGGTGAAAATTAAGCTACAGGAGGCAGAAACTAATGTGCTTACAAATTATGGAGTATAAAAATAAACCATTCAAGGTGTTTTTGAGACTGAGTGCTTGCTGGAGCACACTTTGCGCGACTTTAGGCGCACCCCATCTTAACGCACGAGAGGGGATACACACGAGGTGACTGCGCGGAAGCTAGTTGTGTGCAGCAGTGAATAAACTTATTGGTTTAGTTACACCACATTTCGGTCAAGGAAAGATAACTCTCAACATGGTATCAAAAGATTTTTGGGCAAATAACAAGAGGCTAAGTTACAAGAGTGACTTGTCCTTCATTATCCTTAATGGGCGAGAGCTAGTGCGGGCACTCTATTTCCTTAAATGTTTGTCCCAGTTCTGTGTACCAATCTACATGTTTTTGCATTCTAGATAGTTCGACTTGACTAAAGTAAAGATCATCAAATGTGATTTCACTCACGTGGATAATTCTATTCTATATTTCGTTTAAATTTTGGAATATATTCATCATGTAATAATGTGATTTTAAATGTTATGGCTTTGGGTTTTGACTATTTTTGGGATTATTTTTCTGTAATTGCTTAATTTCATGAGAAAAACGAAGCTGCTTTACCAATTTTCTTTCGCCAGCACAGAGTTTTGCCTACTTCAGTTGAATATTCTAATTGTGCTCCACTTATTCTTGACAGTATGACACGGACAGAATTCAGAACAAGGGGCACCATTTTCCAATTCTGACATTGAAGATCAAGATGAGCCTCAGTTAGATTGGACTTGTACTTGTAGTTTAATGCCATTTTAGTGCAACACATAAACGCATATTTCTTGAAAAGTATTTATTTGTGACGAATAACAAATTCATATTTGTATTCAGTGTATCAAATCCATCCAGAAAAATAAATTTTGAAGCCTAAAGTGAGTTGGAAAGATATCTGCAAATTTACCAAAGTTTGTGCAATCTATGTAGATCTAGATCTAGATTATATATGCGAGTATGATGCTAGGTTCTCTAGCTGCAGGTCTAAAAGCCAAGCAACACACTAACAGTATATGAAACACATAGGCTTAGGGGACTTGACGAGACAAAGCATTGAGGGCACACATACATGTAAGTGACTAGATCTAGACCTAGAGTTAAAACTAGATTTTCAAAAATGTGCACTCACCTTGATCTAAATCTAGGATCTAGATCTAGATCTAGATTTCTAGATCTCTAGATCTAAATGTCTACCAATAGTACCATGCCTTGTGACAGATTAGAATCAACCCGAGGCCCTACATTGAATTCTTCATTTAAGCAAATCTAATCTGAGCATTAACGATATATTTACCTTTCAGATGAAACCTATTCTTGATCTATATCTTGGTTTTTATTGGTGTTAGAAGTGGATTAGGAGGTTTTAGCAGACCTAAATCTAGCTCAGTTTCAGTCCGCAGAGAAAAAACGTTTCCATCAAGCTAGTACACTGACCCCAGCACAGGTTAATGAGGAGGTCTGAAGTCGAACAAAAGTAATCGGTTCATAATTGAATTGAATCAACCACCTCTAAAGAATACAATAAAATTATTCGAAATGGTAGAAGACCAAAAACAAAAAATGCTAATGCTCCCAAATCATTAGCTGTCAAAAAACAAACAAACAAAAAGATGATAGATAAGTTTCGAAATAGCAAAATATGTCATTCAATGTTTCAGAGGTATGGAAATCATACTTTGAAGTTACTATGCATGAAACTTCAACAAAAAACCGGTTCTCTCAAAAAATCCGGAGGCCTATGTTTGCCATGCCCGGCGGCTTGTCATCTTGCGACCTTTTTTCATCTCGAAAATGAGAGAGTTCTATACTCTTCTGTAGTTAAACATAAAAATTACAATTTATATGATTTTTTCCATTATATGCCAATTTATATTATTAAACTCGTAAATAAGAGAAAATGATTTTACCACTCTATAATGTAGGTCTATCTTAACTTATGTCCTGATCAACAAGCAAATTATTTAGGGAATAAAAAAATATTTTGTCTCATCTACAAGCAAATTGTTTAGGGAATAAAAATTATTTTGTATCAAAATGCAGGTTGTCTATTTCAAAACTTGAAGGTAAGTCCTAAAATGTAGAGATCTTTGTAAAACTACATTTTATCCTTATTTTGTCGAAGAGAAATTGAAAGTATAGCACAAGTCAAAGTACAGGTTTTGACGTTTTCTTTGAGCTTTTTTATTGCCATGTCCTGCACCAACCGGTTTTATATTTTAGGATAAAATACTTGAAGGACGCAGTGAGAACTGATAATGCTAGCACAACATAAGACATGTTTACAAATATTGCAGACAAGTAAAAATGGGAAATCAGCTAATTTCCTATTTTCCGAATCTATTTTAAGATCCCTTCAAACACTTATTAGAAGGCTATTAATTCCCGCAAAAAGTCGCCTGAGATGCACTGCTTTCGTAGCTGACCATTTATTTAAATTTACATGGTAAGGAACGTTTTAAAGGCTCTATAAATAGATTGGATTTTACAAAATTATCAAGCTACTTTTATCCTCACCAAAGCGTAACATATCAAATGTTGTCCAGAAATACCAGATGCCTTTTAGGAGCGTTGAGACTTTATTTTACAAAGAGCTAATTTTTAATAATTGAGATAAAGGTAGCTAATTTTGAAGGAACACGAAATAATAATAATGTTGCCCATTTGCAACCGGAACCAATATCATAAATGTCATTCATGCTCTAGGTTGATACTTAAAATAAATGTATCAAAATCAACCGTAAAATAACCAAACCCACATATGGGAATTACACTTAAATGCCGCACAAGCATAATTATGAAGTTTAGAAAGAGGGCACAATAATACTGATGCAACTTGTCTACCTCATTGCTTTTCTTCTGGCAGAAGAAATATTGCCTTCCTATGGTGCAAGACACTAAAATTTCCCCATTCAAAAGAGTTCAATAAAGTGGGCTAGGCCTATCCAAAACTTTGCCCACTTATTTTCTTCTCTTAACGCTCAGAAACTAACTTCTTATTGTAAATTTTAGGCCAGAGTCAAGTTTCTCGGGCGTGCCTTGATAAGGTAACCTCTACCAGGGTGCCCAAAGACAGCCATTTTCCTGATATCTTCGATCAAGAAATGGACGGTTAGCAGTGTTATATGACAAAGATGATGCATTTTGTCTGGGCTGCTGGTCATCATTTTGGACTGAATCTTTTCTTTTTCTTTATAATGTGCAATTATTTCTTTGCACCATTATCACACATGATATTCCCATCTTTTGCAATCTGACAACTCAGCTGAACTGAAATGCGAGATCACTAAAAGGTCTCCAGGTGTTGATGGTATGCTATTGTCAGGAGACCAGCCCCTAATGATGTAGTGCATGCGGCTCAAAATGAATAATCTATCACTTATTGTCTGGAGTGTGCTGAGTGTGATGAAACATCTGCAGTTACTGTTGCAAAGTCTTTTAGAAAATAATTCAATCCAAGGTATGACAGACAAAAGCATGCTTTGAAAGCCAAACATCTATGTCGGTTTTTATTAACTTTAATTACCGGAAAAATCGGTAAGCATTCTATATTAAACATGCAAATATTCAGCAGTAGCCGTAGAGCAAGAGTCATCGAGAGCTATTTCCATTTTTTAATCTCCAAGATCTAATATAACAAAACCATGACCGGATGATGGTGTTATGATCCCTTTCCACAAGGGGGGATAAGATTAATTTCAGTTATGGCAAAAATATATTCGACAAACTCTACCGAACAATCGAAAGGGGGGCAACGCTGTCCACTAGATTTTTATTTGGTAACCACGTATAACATTTTTAAATAACCATTTTTGGATTTGAGCTCCACCAAGCACGCATGTATTTTACATAGGAGATTTTGAACTTTATGATTCCCCCCCCCTCCAAAAAAAACCCCCAAAAAAATCAAAAACAAAACAAAAACAAACCAAACACCAAAAAAAAAAAACAACAACCAACAAACAAGAAATATAGAAAAAAAAATGATGTTAATGAAATAATCTTAAGTTACTTTTTAGGGATTAAAGGATTGCGCTAACACACAGTGTTGACTAAGGAATATTGACTGATATTAGCCTAGTGCACAATTTTTTAAAAGTCAAATGGAATTGACCGTAGGCCGAGTTGGACAAGGATTCTTGGCTGCACCGGAAATGATTTTTTTTAGTTAAAAAAAGATTAGGCATTTGCTTTTTTTTGCAGTTGTTGAGAAATCGATTACACCAAGCCATATTTTAAACTTGATTGAACTCGGAAATGGAGAAATAATTACTTTTAGATTTTACCTCAACGCTCGAATCAGTGCAGCAGAAATAATAATCCCATAACTTACCAGTGGCTGTAAAAATATCGTGGATAATATCATGACGAGATCTAAATCCATATTTGAGTAAGTGCACTATCATGAACAAATCTCATAGATTTTGAGAATATCCTGAAAGTGATTGCTTTTCGACAAATAATTGTCCTTTCTTTAATTGTCAGAGCTAAAGGTGGGAGAAGCTTATATCATATCTTTTAAGTTTTTGGGTAGAAGTAATTCCTTAATGGAAGTTTTATTTTGATCCGATAATCATTATGCTCCTTACATTGGTTAAAGTAACAAGGAAATACAATCATGAAGTAAGATTTATTTTGAATTTCATCGAAGTTGATATAAAAGTTTTATGTTTTGAATGCGTAACTATTATCGTTTTGTTTCCCTAAAAAAGGAAGCGCCTTAAATATTTTTTAAGTGCGCCCTTCTGAGAAAATTTAAGCTTTCTTTCTAAAGTGAACACAAAGCAACTTTGTAGGCATAAAGAATATTCTAAAGGCAAATCGTTACATCAAATTTACTTGAAAAGATTATACGTCAAAGATATCAAGCGTTACCTCATCATTCTTATGAACTTAACACTCTATGTCAATGCGACAAACCTTAAAAATCTGTTTGTATAGTGGGTGTGATGAAAAATGGAATGATACTTACCTAATTCCAGGGCAAAACCTAATACATTCTCTTATTATAGTATATTTTGACTTTGTCAAACTCATAGGTAGTCGTTGAAATTACTTTGGTTGATATCAGTATATGAAAAAAAAACCAAAAAAAAAACCAAAAAAACCCCCAACAACAACAACAACAATAACAGTCACAACAACAACAACAACAAAAAATTCTTTGGACCATCCTCTATAATGGTTGACCGTCGAAAATTAGAAAAAAAAAATTCTATTCACTCAAGGTTACTCTGTCATTTGCACAATGTGCAGTGAATTCTGCCCTCACTACAAGATTCAGAGCAATTTCGAGGACTTAAAGTTTGTAAGCAACGTGTTTCGAATAAATTAACTTCACCTTTTAAATATACGGATAGTTTGCATCGAAAACTCTTCAAACTGGATTTGATAAACTTTGCATTTGGAAACATCGCAAAAACATTTTTTCCTGAAATCCTTCCGCTTAAAATATTTTAGTGAAACATATGTATAAAAAAAGTTCGCTTTTTTCGTAACAGAAACGAGGTTCCACTTTCTGATGACGACGCGGAGGACCTTAGAAGTAAGTTCAGCAATTGATTTATTTATTCTCACTTATGATAAATTTGCGTATAATATTAAAATTTTTTTCTAAATTGATATTGAGAGAGAGAGAGAGAGAGAGAGAGAGAGAGAGAGAGAGAGAGAGAGAGAGAGAGAGAGAGAGAGAGAGAGAGAGAGAGAGAGAGAGAGAGAGAGAGAGAGAGAGAGAGAGAGAGAGAGAGAGAGAGAGAGAGAGAGAGAGAGAGAACTTTTTGCGTTAGCTTGGTTATAAGATTAAAAAAATATATTCAGCACTAGATGCCATTGCCCTTAAATTATATATATATATATATATATATATATATATATATATATATATATATAATAAAACAGCTACATCACGTAAAGAATATGTTTCAATTTTTACCAAAAATAGTTGCAGCATTAAAAAAGACTAATAATCCAACCATCTTTGTTCTTGAAAATAGAAGCTTATCAGTTCGTGAAATTATCACACATACCAATTGCTAAAGCTTTCGACGAAATCAAATAGCACCATATAATGAAGTCTCGTTTTCTTTGACCAATATGAGCTTTTTGATAAGTAACAACTAAAAAGTAAATCTTGCTAAAACCAAACTATAGTTAGGTGTCACAATTTCACAAGATGATTTTTTTCACTTTGTGAAGGCGACAGGAGGCAGATAACTCTCCTAGGTTTGATGGTTGTTATGATGCGGTGGCACACCTTGGACTGTTCTTATTTAGGTGATCGGGTGTCTGTGTAAATTCGCCTGTTCAACACTACGCTTTTATTCTAATATAGTTAAGATATCGGCAAACTTTGCATGTATACTTATGAAATACTTACGTCCTGAAAATTCCTTGGACAGGAGATATCTAGGCTCTCCAATAATTCAACATCATTAAAGGACCCGATAACCTGTTGCTATTGTTTTCGACCACCCAAAAGCAATTGCACACAACAGGACAGTAATAAACATAATATGCATCTATTATACTCAGAAACGTTGAACATTCCTGTACCTTTTAATTTTCTCAAATCCTAGCCGTCGATCCTATATTTTAATGTAAACAAATTGATTGTTTAAAAAAAAACAAGTTGCACACTCTATATTTGATGCAAAAGCATATTGGTTTTTAAAAAAAGAAACGCTATTTATCGAAAATGCAAAATACAATTTACTAGATTGTGTAGAATCACAGGTGCTTTCTGAGCTGTGAAATCTACAGCCATTTCCAAAGTTGATGACATGATTTTCTACGATAAAATTGTGACGCCGATTGTCCGGCTCAGATGTACAAAAAAAGTCTAAATGTTTCTAGTGACTTTATTAAAGGTTCTTTGATAAAAACAAAGTCGTAAAGTTTCTTAAAATAGAGAGGAATAATACTCATTTTTAGCCCTGGTATTTGTTTCTCTAAAAAGGTTGATTGCTTATGAAGCCGCAGACACGTTGGCAAAGCACACAAGAAGCTAAAGAAAAAAAAAAGCACCAAATCACACACACACACACAAACCACAAACCCTCCACGATGAATCAGCTTCCTTGCCTTCCCCAACCTTTATTCTGATCTCTTTACCTAGGATTCATTGACATCCCTGTTGAGGGTAAAGACCAATTTGTTCATCGCGTGGAGGATGCGGTAACATTAGAAATAAATGACTCGAGTTCTAACTACCCACCACTAACAATCCCCTCGTTCTTTGCGAACGCATGCAAGAAATTCAAAAACAGGATTGCCTTCAGTGAGCCTCTTGCTGATATAAGATTAAGTTTTCTAAGTAAAGAGACTTATTGCATGTAGGCTGGCTATGAACTTTGCTCATTTAACTGAAGAAAATATCGCACTAGAAGCCACAACATTATATCTGTCAATCTAAGGCTGCAATAATAATAATAATAATAATAATAATAATAATAATAATAATAATAATAATAATAATAATAATAATAATAATAATAATAATAATAATAATAATAATAATAATAATAAGAAGAAGAAGAAGAAGAAGAAGAAGAAGAAGAAGAAGAAGAAGAAGAAGAAGAAGAAGAAGAAGAAGAAGAAGAAGAAGAAGAAGAAGAAGAAGAAGAAGAAGAAGAAGAAGAAGAAGAAGAAGAAGAAGAAGAAGAAGAGGAAAAAAAATAATAATCTTAGTAAACAGAGCTTTAGGAAAAATAATATATTTTTGCCAAAGCATAAATGTACGGTGTAGTAAGTGTTGAATAGAAAACGGCAATAAATAACCATGGACTGTTTTCAGTTAAACACGTTTTTATTACTATTATGTTCCTTTATTTGATATTCTTTTTTTTGGTTTTTGTTCTAGCTATGCATCGTGTGGGTGTGACAACATACACATTTGAAACGTATTACAGACACGCTCTAGATGTAGCAAAAGGTCTCATTGCGGTAAGTCTAAAAATTTAGACATTTTTTTCCTCGTTGAATGAAAACAATTAAAAAAAAACCCAAAAAACAAAGAAACGTGTGCAGCTGTTTATTTAAGTCTTTAGGTTCTTTAAAAACAGAAACGCATAAAAACAATAAAGCTTTAAGTCTAAGACACTGCTAATTGAACTTTTGATAAAAGTTAGCTTATGTGAAATAACAAAACATTATACTTCGTGAAAATGTGAAAACTGGGAAAATAGATGTAACCAATTGTTCTTCTTTGTACCTGCATACATGTATTTCGTTATGGAAAGTAAGGAGGGTAGAAAAGCTGCCGAGAACCCGGAGTAAAGGAAATATATCGCGGGGTTCATAAGAAAAAAATTAATTAAAACGAAAAAAAAGTGTCGGCTTATGACTTAACAGAAGCGAAAAATAAAATGGAACTCGTAATCATATCGGTTCTTATTTCTTTTGAAAGATCTTATAATTATACTTATCAACAAACAAAACATCTTACTGCTTTAAAATTGAGCTAACAAGTTACTTCAAAAAATAAGAAGCAGCCACAAAGTACACAAAAAACACATTCCTTTGATTTTGTCACATGTTATAATTTTGTTATATAAACCTAGCGCCATTATACTTCTAAATAATTCTGATTTTTGGAAAATGTTCATTACTTCTAATCACTGATTTTTCGTGAGATAGAATTGTTGATCTAGATAGATGTCTTGCTTAATATCTTAAGAGGCACCTAATGCTTACTACTTTTCATCAAATGATCATGCATGGGGTCCAGCTTGCGCTTGAATAATTTCTTGATTGCTTTATTTCAAACCCTTTTTTTTTAATTAAAAAAAAAAGATTAAATAGAATTTGAGAAACGTTTTAAAAACCAATAGTTCATAAGGTAACGTACTTTAGCTTAGTTTGTCAAATGTGAATCGACCCGAGTGAAAAAAATCAAAACAAAACAAAATACAAAGCAAAACAACAATAACAACAACAACAACAACAACAACAACAACAACAAAAACAAGTTAAACTCTTTCATATGAGGAAAGATAATCCAATGAATCATGAAACCCACTTTTGTTACCCACATCGAGGGCAAGGTGTTCCCGTTCTAATTTTCAGCATCCAATTCCTTGTCAGAAATTTTCTTGGACCATAAATCAGATATAACTATATTCTCAAATTTTACTTCATTTAAGCTAAATTCCAGTTCAAACACAAAGGGTGTATTAGTGATGGCGCTGTGCAGCAAAACAACTTGTTACCCCATAGCTTCTCTATGTGGGATCCACATTCTAAACTTTCCAGTCCTCTGCACTCCGATCTTTTGCCTTATATGAAAAATAACTTTCATAAGTATAGGTAGCCAAGAATATGCAACTGACCATCTAATTTGAGCTTTATTTATACTTTCTACTAAAATCACATTTAAGGTATGGTTGGATACCATGTACTTAAAAAAAAACCGATGCACTTGAAGTCAGTTCAAAAGCTACTCAAAAGGCGTTAGAATTACACACACAAAAAATACCCCATTAAAATATTTTTGTAATGAAACACACCGAGCTAACACCGAATTATAAGAATATGAACCACATAGTTAATATCAAAATAAAAAATAAAATCAAATAATAAAAATCATAAGATGAGATCACCCTAAAAAAAATTCAAAATTTTTTTTCGAGACTTTTCATCTCGATTTAAATTTTCTATGAGCATTCTTATATGAGAAAATGTTGAATTACGTTGTTTGCTTGAGGAAAATAAACGTGTTTCATAATTATATCTTGTATTTAACGACTAAATGATATAAAATCTATTGTGTCTTGCATGAATAAAACACCATCATATACATCTATATGAATATTCAGTTAGGAGTCAAGCCCTTAGATAGAATTGGCTTTATGTGCCAAGCGTCTGTGAGGATCTTTGAGGCCATCATGGGATCAATATTGGTTGGGTAAGAATTTCTTTACATTATTTTGGTTTTCATTTTTTGACCAATCTGATCTATTTTTCAATAAATATTTTTGTTGCTGGAAATTTTATTTCTTTAAAATGCGTTGTTTTTTTGCTTTCTTTAAGGTTGTAGATCAGCCTTTAGCTGTCGTATAGTGCGGATCTAATAGCCCCTGCTTACTATACTGATTGATACTGCCGTGGATTATTACTCCGTTTATTTTCTAATGTCAAGAGACCGCTAATACAACTCAATTTCCTCTTTATTAAAAATCTGTTCAATGCACTCGTTCTTAGTTTCTATTGAAATAATACTGTGAGATCATATAAGTACTACTACTGATGCTCCTGCTGGTGCTGCTACTACTACCAGTGCTATTACTACCAGTGCTATTACTACTACTACTACTACTACTACTACTACTACTACTACTACTACTACTACTACTACTACTACTACTACTACTACTACTGCTGCTGCTGCTGCTGCTACTACTACTACTACTACTACTACTACTACTACTACTACTACTACTACTACTACTGCTACTGCTACTGCTACTACTACTACTACTACTACTACTACTACTACTACTACTACTACTACTACTACTACTACTACTACTGCTACTACTACTGCTACTACTACTACTGCTACTACTACTGCCACTACTACTGCTACTACTACTACTACTACTACTACTACTGCTACTACTACTACTACTACTACTACTACTACTACTACTACTACTACTACTACTACTACTACTACTACTACTACTACTACTACTACTGGAACTGCCACTACTATTAATACTATGAAGACTGCAGCTGCTCTTCTTACTACGTCTTTATATTACTTTAAAAAATTTTCATCTTTATTGGCTTGATCCGTCATGTTTTTAAGCACATTAAACTGAAAATAGGAAGAATCAAAGAGAGTGTGTATATGTGTGACAGTTAGACGAACTGACAGAGAAGAGCAGCTCTGGCGGCAAAAGTTTCATTGTAATCAACAATAAAACTTATGAATGAATGTTGCATCATTTGTTTAAACAAGAGACACGCATAGCAAAAACACGCGATAATCGCATTGTTAATTTTTGTAAAAGAAAAAAAACAACAACCAGTTGTATGATTTTAAAGTGTGTATTCAAAAGAACTTTCATATTGAGTAAACAAAATATCAATAAAAATTCGGTTTTTAAATAACGAACCATTGCCATGATTCGGATAAATCATTGAAAAAAATAATAATTGTTTTAATTCAGACCCAAATGGAATTTTTTGAGTTTCGATTAACCAATGCAATCTGAGCTAACCTTGAAGACTAAAGTTTATTAACCAATAAAAGTACAACAATTAATCTTAATGTTAACTGCCTGCTTTTTCCGCATGCAGACCTAAGTAAGATGCACACCGGAAAAAGGTATACAGTCATGTAGATTCTAATAATACTGCAATTAGAAGTGTGATTTATTTTTCACGAAAATATTAATCGACCTAGCTGAAATTTGACACAGGCTTTTCAATCCTCATGACCGATCCATTCTCCTGTACTAGCTTGTCTAATTTTCTGAAAATCAAATTTTTATCAGAAACCGAAAAAGCAACAAAAAAAAAAAAAAAAAAAACAAACCAAAAAACAACAAAACAACCAACCAAACAAACAAAAAACAATAACAACAAAAACAACAGCAAAAACCACCCTCCAATCACCTATTAATCTCAAATTAAAACAAAACATAGAGAAATATGAAAACCAATAATTGTGATTCACTCTCACCCAAGGGGAGTCTATGTGGATCTTTTGGCTCCTGACAACAAGACGTGGATGATCAATACCATGAAGGAGGCCAAAATCGTCGTTGTATTTGTGGATTCATCATTTGCCAAAGACATTGTGAGTAAACGAATGTTCTCTTTATACTCTCGACTTCCTCTATCTCAATAAAAAAGAGTTCATGAGTTTGTTTATCTTTCTCTCAGTGTGTATATATTTTTGCGTTCTGTTCTTTGGATCTTCACGTCTGTTACTTTTTTTTGAAAAAAGCAAATGCTTCTCATAAAGAAGTTAGTTTTGAAGAGTTAAAGAAGGATATTGTATTTACAGGGAATTAAAGCACTTAGGCCAATTTTAACCCCACCCCATCGTGAGTTCAACCCCTCCTATGTAAAATATCCAGTAATAAATTGTTATATTTTCGACTTTTGGGGTCTTAAAAGTATTTTTAGGTTCACTAAATGTTTGATGTACATTAAAAGTTCTTAAACAAATCACTTTTCAGTTACGTAAAACAAATTTGGAAATTCGTCAATTTTGGAGAGCAAAAACCAATTAAAAAAAAAAAATAAAGAAAAGAGACTCAATTATGCCAAATATGGACACTTAGAAATGTTTTAAATTTTTTTTTCTCTTTATCAAATGCAAAGGCTCTATTTCTAGCCGCCCAAATTTCTTCCTCTAACAGATTAAGAAAATAAGTAGTGCATGCCGCATCATGGTCTCTCTTTTTTTTTTTTTTTTAGAATGATAGGGCAAATTGAATCTATATCGCTACAATCCCTACCCGTTCTGACGACTAAATTTATAGCTTCAGAACAAATCTAATTCTTAAAATTGACTTTACATTTGCAGCATTTAAATCGATATTGTGAAAGTGCATTGATACCATTGGTTTGACCCCAAAACTGACCACCAAAGAGTCGAGGCAGCTCGCTTTTCAATGAATGGAGTTTGGGCTTTTATTGATTAAGTTTATGTGCTTTAACAACCCTTAAATAACATATAAATTAAGTTCATTATTCTTTCTAAATAACTATATAATTATTATTCCTCTTCTTCCTCGCTCCCAACCCCACCGCGCGACCTATAATTAATAGCAATTGGATGTGTGGGATGAACTGGTCCACATGAAGTCGATCATTACAACCCAATCGATAAACATTCAGGACTCGCGCGTCATGAATGTAAGTCTGGAATCTGGAAATTTCTCCTTCTGTTTTAATATATTGGGATTCGTTCTTAAAACAAATGAAAACCTCAAGGATTAGTATTTGAAACGTAAAGTCATAGGCTAACTAGCTAATCAGAAGATATGAAGGCTTTTTTTACAAAAACTTCGAACTTATGATAATAACTATAAAACATCGTCCAAAATTAGGTAGGATTTAAATAAATTAAAGAAAAAAGGATTCTCACAGGTTGATACTTTTTTTTGGTCATGTAGACTGCAACAGCTTATACGCTTAACTGAGTGTGGATAACAACACAGCTAGTCTTTCTGTCATGTCTCCAGATGCATCAGTTGGTCAGAAGTGGAAAGAAAGTGAACCTAGAACGTCTGGCGCACCGTCTCGGGAAACATGCCCCCAACAAATGTTGCGCCATTTTTTATCGGGTAAACCTTGCAGTTATTTGAATTTTCTTACAGCTATTACTGAGCAAAGCATCATCTTTGACGACTTAGCCCTCTCTTCTTTTATTTAATGCAGCAGACAACTTACTAGATGACCTAAAATCGAAGCAAATGAAATAGTCCTCAAGCTCATTTCGCCTATGAAATTGATCAGCACTATTGGAAACTAATGCGTAAACAAAATCATATTTGAAAGATTTTCGGGTGAAATGACTCGACATTCTGTTCCGCGCTCTCGTCGCTAGTCACATTTTTAAAGTTTGTTTGTAATGCAGTAATAAAAACTTTCTTAACTTAGAAATTTCATTTTCAGCATCTTCAAAACTGATGGCTGCACGTTAATTTAAACAAATAAATTAGTATCTCCTATTTCACCATCGGTGGGGCATGTAAATAAAAAAGTACTGAGTACGAAGCCATCTATTTACAGGTATTCTTTAATATTGAGAGACTGACACTTGTTTGAAATTTTTGGAATGCCGATATGCAAGGCACAAGCCAAAGCATGGGATTGCTACCCTCTTTCTATGCTTCTGCTTGGCTTCAGTACTACCCCAGTTGCATGTTCTGTTCTTTTGATAAACACATGGCCTACCCTTTTGAAACACATTGCAAAGGACTAAGAAATATTACGATAAAACTCATGGAACAAAAAAACAAAGCAAAGCAAAAAACAAAACAAAAACAGAACAAAAACAAAAACAAGAATAACAACAATAGAAAAAAAAACAAACGAACCAAAAAACAACCACCAACTTCAAGTCATCTAAGTCTATGTGATTATAAATTCAAACCCCCCAATAGACTAATTTTGCTAAAATAAAACTATCACACATATAAAAGGCAGGCCTTTCCTAGTCTACTAATACATACATCAAATAGATGCTGCAATTAAAAGATATCCGTGTATATTAAACAGTATTACACCTCATGCGAGTAAAACCACTTCACTGTCTCCAGAGCATTTTATGTCCCCCACCAATTGGTGCTTATTCCACAGAGTAACGAAACTCTGAACCAGCCCAGCACACCAGGGGTCATGATGAGCCACGATAGCGTAAGTCAAAAGTTACTTTTTCTTGCTTTTTATTTCAATAATTTATTAAAAAAAAAAAAATACATGAATCAGATAGCTAGACATCGTCAATTCTGTTTCAACAAAAAATAAATTTGTCAAAACCAAATTATTTTTTTCTCTTATTTCTGTTAAAGTTAAGTTGTGTTTTTTCTCTGAAGACTCTCTGGTATCTTGCTCCCCAGTGAATTTTTACTTACTCTCTATTTGCGGACTTTGCACTTTAAACGTTGATGGTCGAGAAATAGAACATGACTATATGTAATCATTTTTAAGTGAGGGAAATACATGTGTAGAGGAAACTTGGTCATCTACTTATATGCAAATTGATTATGAAATGTCCATTGACCAGAACACGTTCTTCTTATAGCCTTCGTTGAATATCTTATAAGCAGCCCCAAGATTTCGAGGGAAATAATTATAAAGACGGAAGTTCGAGGCCAAAAAATAGGTCTATCTTCTCATAGCCACTTACATACAATGCTAGATCTAAACTACATTTGCATTATGTGAAGGGACAGATTAGAATCCTTTATTTTCCAAACTTATCTAAATCATTCATTTCACTCGTTCTTCTATCTAAAAATAGCGAAAGATCACGAAGACTAATCTTGATCCTCGTGGTCCACGTACTTCTCCACCAAGGTTTCTATTCCTACACCTTTTAGTTTTAGTTTCTCAGTCTGCTAAAACGAAAAAAAAAAAGCCGAAAAAGAATAATTGATGTTAACTTGAGCTGATAGGAATAAAATTTTGAAATTATTGCAAAATAAAAGAGGAGTTTATTGTAAGTGATTCATTCACATCTTGACCTTTATTAAAAAATTTACTCAAATCTAACTCATTAAATAGAAAAAGAGATATTCTGAAGAACTACGTGTTTTATCTGAAAACCTAGATGCATAGATGTTTTATACTAAGATTTGTAACGAAACATCCGAAACCACAGTTTTTCTGGAACTTGAAGTGAATTTAAAACAGTCGGAAACAGTAAACAATAAGCTTCGCCTAGAAGAGATCCCCACTAGCAGAATGCGGGGTCAGATGAACAAATGACATAGAAACATAAACTAAATTTATCACGGCGAACAGCTGATGCATGTGACCACGTTTTTTTTTTTTTTTTTTTATTGTTTTCAAAGATGACAATAATGGCTCGACTCATTGGTGAGAAAATACTGAAGGGCGAACTTGGGAACTTCCCAGATATCCAGGAGAAATCTGTCAAACTATTAACTACGTTGCCAATGACCAAACCGGCAGCCTTTGTCATGGAAATGCTCCTCCCTCTGGCTATCGGTGGATGTGTTTTCATGACTCATCCGAGTATGATCGAGGTATCGAACCACACTAATTAATTCTTAAGCTTTATGAAATATTTAATAATCAATGTATCAATGATTGAATTCCGGAGATCGAGAGATAAAGAAAGGGGAAGAGAAAGAGAGAGAAGGATGCAGAGAAAGAGAGATGAACACAGTTAAATTAATATAGGTTGACAGAATGACAGACAGAAAAGGAGCAAGAGAGAAAGAGAGAAAGGCGAGAAAGGTAAAATGAGAAACAAAATGAGAATCGCATGAACAGGAAAAGATACAGTGTGTGTGTGTGTGTGAGAGAGAGAGACAGAGAGAGAAAAGGAATGAGAGTAAGTGCAAGAATCTGCGACAGACAAGCGTAGAATAGGAATACGCAAGTCAACAAGAAAATCTAATGTGTGAATCGATCTTTGTACATCACCCAGATATCATTGTGGAAATGGATGATGACGATCGAACCCAGTATCATTTGCCTCACTACCAGAATGTGGGTTCATCTGAGGAATAAGATCCAGGAGAAGACCCGTAGCCTTACAAGTCTTAGGGATTGGATATTTAAATACGCAAAAAGGAAAATGCTCGATTCTTACCAACAAGGAAGGTGAGGTGACAAGCTTTAGTGCTCTGCTGAAAAGACACAAATTTCACACAGAGTACGTGATTGCGAATTAATAAACTTCTTAACTGTTGGACTAATACACAAATTCCATTGGCAGAGAAACAAGATGGAGCTAACCGAATGGAGACATGAATAAAGTTGCAGACGCATCTATACTTAGCGGGAAGAGAAGAAAACAAAAAGAAAACAAACAAAAAGAAAGAAATAAAACATGAAAATGTTATTTAGTTTTTCAGAAAAAATTGACAGGAAAAGAACTTAAAATCAACGATAGAACAAAATACGATTAAAAAATAAACGAGATTCACAATTATAAAGAAATAGGTTAATATAGAGCAGCTCAAAGGGTTTCATAAAATAGAAAACATTATTTTACACCAATCTCCAGCAGGCAAAGGTCTCCACTTACCTTTAAAAAAAAAAGAAATATCTAAAATTGATTATAAATCATATATTTCAAAAAGTGAAAATAAAGCGAGCGGCAGAAGAGGATTGAAAAATGTGGTTAGGAGAAAAAGAGAGAATTAAATAAAAAATAATAAAAAAGATGGAGAGAGAGAGAGAGAGAGAGAGAGAGAGAGAGAGAGAGAGAGAGAGAGAGAGAGAGAGAGAGAGAGAGAGAGAGAGAGAGAGAGAGAGAGAGAGAGAGAGAGAGAGAGGAAGCAACCACAGAGAGACTGATAACTTCTAAACCAAGATCCTGCCTAAAATTCATTTTCAATTAAAAGAGAAGGTGAAGACTGAAAAGTAGAGTGAGATAAAAGGAGAGCAAAATATACATCGTTTAAGTGTCATAAGCTATTAATATAAAAATTAAGATAAAAAGATCTAAAATTTTTAAATGTTTCGTTCAATAAAGCTGTTCAAGAGAGCTACATTTACAGAGGTGAATTGCCAAGGGATTAATGCTATGCGTAAAACAATTTTTGATTTAACTTGCATTTCTTCTAATGAAGACAAAAAGCCTAGTGCTCATTCGTTTTGTAATTCTGAGAGCTGAATAACCCTTCTCCCCCTCCGCCCCCCCCCCCCCCCCCTTTTCTCTGTTACTTCCAATGAACAACAAAGGAGTCCTCTTAAACAGAAACTCTATGACTACTTTTTTCACATGACAGTTCCCTCTTTTCCCCATTTCATTCGAATTTCCATCAGGAACGTCCCAAAGTTTTCTCAGGTAGTCATCAAGGGAGTATTAAAAAAACTGGGTCTCTCGAAGGTCGGGCTCTTTCTTTGTTTTGGAGCAACTCTTCCTCAGAACTATTTTGATTTCTTCCTTAGCCTAAACATTCAGATCATTCCCTACAGAGAGGAGAGACATTTGTCAGGTATGAAGCATTTGTACATTCATACAATCTCTGTTAGGCTAAGGAAATGCATAATCACATAATCATGTTTCAGAGATTGAATATATCAGTGCCTTTTTAAAAAGTTAAATTTTTGTTTAAAAACTGATGGCATGAATCCATTGATTTCTATTGATAAATAACATTCAGCTACAAGAACTGTTATAAACATAGCCAGAACTTGACATAGTTTTCTAAACAATTGACTTTTCCCCCCCTAATTTTACGAAATCGTATTAAATTCATAATCCAACTTTTTCCCTAAGTGTATATAAATAGATGTAATGATTAGGGTCTAAAAGAAATATTCCAAATATTTTATTAGCTACGCTCATCCAGCTATGGTGTTGTAACAGTCCATTGAAAACCATGAATTATAATTTTCACAACATTTTCAAAAAAAGAAATTGCAAAATTATATGTACCACTAGAAGAGCAATACAAACAACTGAACTATGACGGTAAAGACAATAAAGCAAAGGAAAAAAAATCATAAAGATTATTTGATTAAGCCTTTGATTGGCTTGTGCATCCACATTTGGTGCGATATATAAGTTTTCTGCGCGAGTCATCGTCTTCGATTTTTACAAGGTGCAGAAATAACAATGCACGATGACATTGAAAAATGATTAAATGCGTTAAAAAAGAGTAAACTAGAAATCCTCCGGTGTCAAATGTTCACATCCATTCGCTTCACTTTCTCTCATCTCTTCGTCCAGGTCCTTATTCCCTCAGCAGGAGTCTTGACGATAAACAGGCGGAATCGATGGGCAGTATTTTCCCAGAATTCGAAACCAACATGATGCGCGTCGGAAAAACAGGAGCATACAAAGTAATGACTCTCATCACTTTTTACAAACTAATGTTGCATCGGAATGAAAACGAAATTTCGAACATATTTCTTCTCTTTTGTGTATTATATCCAACTTTTTTAAAGACCATTTGTCGCATCAGCTTCCCCCCCCCCCCTCTCTCTCTCTCTCTCCTTTTTATTCTAATTCCCGAAAGTTGAAACCGACCGATGGTATACCCATTGGATAATTAAATTGTATTCGTCTTTTTTAGTTTTGCTTTATTTTTGTTCCTAATTTTCTCAGAGGGTTCATGAGTATTTTAATCAAAAAGTTTAATTTCATATTTTGCTGGGAAAAAAGGCTGTAGGCAATCTTGAAATAAAAAAAAAAATCCAACCAACCAACAGGACAGATTTTTACTTTACACTGCATTCTTTAAGTCTGGTCAATTATGATATCTATTTTGGGTGGAATATCGTTTGAGAAATCGAAAAAAAAAAATATAATCATAACACAAAGAATTTTTTGTTTTCAAAACTGCCATATGAATGCTTCTCAATGCCACTCGATAATACTTATTACAGGCTTTCCCAGTGACAAACCGAGTGTGTATAAGATTGCTACTTTTTGACTCAAATGCAACGGTGTCGATTCCTTTACCGTGCAACCAAAGAGAAGAGACGCACAGAAAACTTTAATCTATGTATAATGGAACTAGGCGAAAAATGAGGACCATCTAACCGAGCATTTCTAGACCACCAAGGAACGTCAAATTTAGCATAAAGTTGGAAATTGCCTTAAAGTTTGGAGTGGGAATATTATTTTTCACCAAATCGTATTTTTTGAAAATTAAAGGCAAAAATGTGATTATTATTCTCTCAGAAGAAAAAGGGGAATGTGCGAACTATTTCCTGTAAGCACAGCTGGGCAGATTGGGCAAGAATGATACTGAATGTACGCAATCAATGTAGGCAGCAGACCTAAAACCGTCTGGAATAGATCTAGATCTAGATCTAAATGATATATTGTAAAATCTTAGTAAAAAAACATCCGAAAAAGGCTGCTTCGACATAGATTCTAGATCTAGGGCCTAAATATTTACAGTAGCTAGACTGAATTAAAAAAGTTAACACCTACAACAGAGAAATCTAGATTTTACTTTTCGGCTTACAGATTTTTTAAAACTTCATGTAGGTTTGAATGGGTGCACCCTGGAATAGCGCATATGACGTCACTCAGATGCGCTATTCGATGTAAATGCCGAAACATGGAATAGCGCACCGATAAATCGGATATTTTATATCGAACATATCGATATTTTGTACTTGACTTTACATGTAAGTACCAGTCTCTATTGGTCATTCGAAATCGACACAGCGTGTCCTAAGCCCGTAAAAATGCAGAGGGGAAATGCTATACACAGAGAGAGAGAGAGAAAGAGAAAGAGAGAGAGAGAGAGAGAGAGAGAGAGAGAGAGAGAGAGAGAGAGAGAGAGAGAGAGAGAGAGAGAGAGAGAGAGAGAGAGAGAGAGAGAGAGAGAGAGAGGTAGTGAACTGCATAACTCCGACATTCACCACTACAGTTATCGATAACCTAAAAAATTCCGAAAATCTCGATATTTCAATATCTTGAATAGCGCACGTACTCCTTTGATCTGCCAAACAAAAGATGCGCTATTCCAGGGTGTATCCGTTTGAATAACTGCACGGCTAAGAATTCCCGCAAGGCAGTGCACTTTTGTTAATGTAATGCGAAAATTCAAAGCTTTCTTATAAGCGTTTAAAAGGATCTAAAACAGATTGGGAAAGTATAGTTTAGTCGATTTCCTTTATTCCAAAAGGTTTAAAGTCGTTTATCTAAATTTTGTGTTTAGAATAAGAATTATCGAGATATATAGATTCTATGTAAGGATGGGTAGGTTTAGGTATATACCTGAATAATTTAAGTAAAAGGATAGGTAGCAGGACCATAAAGCCTATTTTATATACAGACCCACCCCAGCCCCGGCAAATCGACACAATAGGCCCGTTCGTAGAATGGGATTTCCAGCTTGTATTTACAATTCAAAAATGAACCTCAAAACATTTAGCAAATACCCTTCTATAATTATGACCCTTTTCTTTTCCTTATCGAAAGAACTGACACAGAAAATTTAAAAACTGAATGTTTTCATAGATTCACAGATAGTATTCATGTTAAATGCAAATGATTTTAAATGAAAGGACACAGATTCTATAACTTCAAAATATTTTGAAATTATATATATATATATATATATATATATATATATATATATATATATATATATACATATATACATATATATAACTTTTTTCAATGGTTTGTTTCAATGGACCATAGTTTTTAAAATATTTCAAAAACATCTGTTTAACCTTAATTATTCCATGGTGAAAACTCTTACTGAATACCCCTTCATGGCAAATTAAAAAAAAATTGCACAGCTGTTTCTTTTTGACGAGTCCAGATGTTTGTGAAGGGTAGACACGTGTGCATGGGTATTTTACATGAGTCGATGGCAGAACGAGTGGACAATAAAGGCTATTTGGATACTGAAGCGCTCATAGTGACTTTACAAGATGAACTTTTCTTAGTGGGCAGCACAGCAGGTGAGACAACTATTTTTGTTTCAGAGGCTAAGAGAGGGAAAGGTTGTTGAAACACCAAAAAAATATTAGATTTGACTGTAAGTAAAAAATAAAACACATTTAGATAGATTTGTCAAGCAATTATCTTGACATTGATGATAACCCATGGATATCTTTAGTTTATCTAGAGGTATATTTAATTGAGACAAACTTCTTGATGAAACGAACGTTATATAAACTACAGAGATAATAACCAGGCAAACATTGTTGGCAGCGATAATTAACTATAAAGAAAAAATAAAACAAAAACGAAATGATAAAAAAACAACTAAAAATTAAACAACAACAAAAGAATAAAAAACAAAAAAAGGCAGTCACAGCCCAATACAAATCCAAATTTATATCCCAAAAGATATAAAAAGAATAATTTAGGAGACGTTTATTCCAGATATATGAAATATTTGAAAAGCACACATATACATAAAAGAAGAAGCTGGAAGTTACGCTGTGTAGATTATACCGTTTAGTAAATAAAGTTTACATGATAGACCTGGAGCTAATAAACAACACATAAGATATGATGCCACAGACCATAGACTATCTTGATCTTAAAACCAATTATTGATATGCAAATTGGTAAATATTGTACTGACAAATAGTTTGAGACTTTAATGTTATGGTGGACAAGATTTAGAACTTAAGCACTTCTTTTACATAAAGTGCTTAAAAGCGGTACCAACTCACGAGATCAACCAGAGAGACATAATACGGTACCTCTTTCAAACCAAACTTAACCTCAAAGCATCAGACAGGACACCACTGAATGCTTGGCACACGAGAAAAACTCTGCAATCAATTGAAAACAAAAAATATAAATAGAGATAAAGACTACATAGTGAGAAAGACACAGAGAAAGAGAAAAAGGGAGGTAGGGAGAGAAAGAGGGAGAGAGAGAGAGAGAGAGAGAGAGAGAGAGAGAGAGAGAGAGAGAGAGAGAGAGAGTAGAAAAGGAAGAAGAAGAAGAAGAAGAAGAAGAAGAAGAAGAAGAAGAAGAAGAAGAAGAAGAAGAAGAAGAAGAAGAAGAAGAAGAAGAAGAAGAAGAAGAAGAAGAATATGGTTGTCTCGATTCACTGAACTTGGAGTTTTCTGATATTTGTAGACGAGGTCGTGCTGAAGACAGGAACCGTGCTCTCCAGTAGAACTGTGGAGACCTGTTTCAAGCGGCTCGTCCCGATAGTGGCAAGCTGCATGTTGGTCGGGGACAACATGGAGACCGCGGCTCTGCTCATCACTCTCAAGGTCTTCAGCTTTTTGTTTGTGACGATCGTGCATCATGTTATGGGCAACGTTGTGGCATGAAAATCTGATCAATTTCTCTCCTGTAAAAACGTTACATGTATTTCGTTCTTAAATTGTATTCAGTTTCAAAATGCGAATACTTTTGTGCAACGCTTTGCATTACTTCTACTGATTATTATTTGCACAAAGTGACATGTTGTGTAAAAATCTATAAAGATAGTGTGCGATCTGGTCAAACGATGAAAATTCTTTTGATATATACTTTTTAACAAAAAAATCACCCTTAACTTATGTTACATTTATCATTTATCTGAAGTTATGCTTGCATCATCATGCCATGCCAGGCCCTATCATATACATCTGCCTACTGTCTGATCCTTATAAAAAAGTGAAACGCCCCCCTCCCATCTCCCCTTTTCTCTCCTCCTCCAGACAATCGTGAACCCGGAGACGTTGGAGACCACTGATGTACTCACCCAGGAAGTCCAGAACTGGTGCGAGCAGAAGCTGCAAACAGTGCACTGGTCCGCTGAATTCCTGGCTGCCTCCAAGAAACTGCATGTGGTTAGGAAAAAATAACTGCCTGGTTTCAAATTTTCAAAATTCATTATTTTGGCGTCCTTTTTGAAATGCCGGAACCATTTTTTTGTTCCGGCTCCAGGTAATTCGAGTTTTTTCTTACAGAATCCAATTATTAAGAAGAATTCGACATATTGTCTGGTATTCGCTAGTCTGACATCCTCTGTGGGTACAGTGCCCTCCATCGCAGGGGTGCAGACAATGACTCCACCGAGCGTCTGCCATACGAGGTTACAGAACAAAGCTGCTAAGAATAGTCTCTCTCTCTCTTTCTCACACTCTCTCTTTTTCTCTCTCACTCTCTCTCTCTCTCTTTCTAAAGTGTAAAAGGAAATAGGCACACAACTTTATAACTACGGGACAAAAAAGAAATAACAAAACTAATATCAATTCAACATTTAAAGAGAGAGAGAGAGAGAGAGAGAGAGAGAGAGAGAGAGAGAGAGAGAGAGAGAGAGAGAGAGAGAGAGAGAGAGAGAGAGAGAGAGAGAGAGAGAGAGAGAGAGAGAGAGAGAGAGAGAGAGGGAGTTCTACTTCTGAAAGAATGTACATTGGTGTGAAATTTTTGGCAAGAGTGGAAATCATTAAATGTGTATTAGTTCTCCTTGGGTTGAATGTTGAACGAAAAGCACGTTTTTGTATTAATACTGAAAACGTTTAAATGTTAAATTGATAACGTTTTTTTATTTCTTTTTTGTCCCGTAATTATAAAATTGTGTGCCAATTTCTTTTAGACCTTCTATTATATTATTTATAGACACACACGCGTCCTTTTGGATTCTCTATGATAACCAAGTTATCCTCCAAGTGTGGTGTTCTTGCTGTCTATTTGGACTCTCTCTCTCTCTCTCTCTTATATATATATATATATATATATATATATATATATATATATATATATATATATTCTGTCCCGCTTCGTTGTGTACTTCAATACGAGGATTGCAATCCACCAACACACGGTTTGGCTCTTGCATTTCCTTAAGACGGGTGAGCTGTGTAGCTCAAACTGCTCAATTCGTATAACTGGCAGGGTCAGTGTCATCCCAGTGAAGAGAAATAATTTAACTTTATAGGCTCTTGAATCCGTGCAAGGTATTCCCTTGATGGGTTCGAAAGCGAGTGTGAAAAAAAAAAAGCTCTTCTAAACCAAATTTATGGCTCCTTGCAGTTCCCAACAAGGCCAGAAAGTCTTGCTCAGGGGTCACGATTGCTTAAATGTAAACTGTTTAACTTCGTTTAAGAGATTGTTAATACCTTCAAAAGAAGGAAAGGCAGCTAAAAAATAGCCTTTCAAGATTTGGCTTAGATATCTGGATTCCGAACTCTGTAGAATCATCAAGTAGCGGAAGAATGGCATGATGGTGGAATTCCGTTGTAAAGAACAAGAATGTCGTGATGGTGGAATTCCGTTGAAAAGAACAAGAATGGCTTAATGGTGGAATTCCGTTGTAGAGAACAAGAATGGCGTGATTGTGGAGTTCCCTTGTAGAGAACACGAATGGCGTTATGGTGGAATTCCGGTGTAGAGAACACAAATGGTGTGATGGCGGAACTCCGGTGTAGAGAACAAGAATGACTAAATGGTGGAATTCCGGTGTAGAGAACAAGAATGGTGTGATGGTGGAATTCCGTTGTAGAGAACAAGAATGGCTTAATGGTGGAATTCCGGTGTAGAGAACAAGAATGATGTGATGGTGGAATTCCGTTGTTGAGAACAAGTATGGTGTGATGGGGGAATTCCGTTGTGGAGAACAAGAATGGCTTAATGGTAGAATTCCGGTGTAGAGAACAAGAATGGTGTGATGGCGGAACTCCGGTGTAGAGAACAAGAATGACTAAATGGTGGAATTCCGGTGTAGAGAACAAGAATGGTGTGATGGTGGAATTCCGTTGTAGAGAACAAGAATGGCTTAATGGTGGAATTCCGGTGTAGAGAACAAGAATGATGTGATGGTGGAATTCCGTTGTTGAGAACAAGTATGGTGTGATGGGGGAATTCCGTTGTGGAGAACAAGAATGGCTTAATGGTGGAATTTCGGTGTAGAGAACAAGAATGGTGTGGTGGTGGAACTCCGGTATAGAGAACAAGAATGGCTTAATGGTGGAATTCCAGTGTAGAGAACAAGAATGGCTTAATTGTGGAATTCCGTTGTGGAGGACAAAAATGATGTGATGGTGGAATTCCAGTGTTGAGAACAAGAATGGCTTAATGGTGGAATTCCAGTGTAGAGAACAAGAATGGCTTAATTGTGGAATTCCGTTGTGGAGGACAAAAATGATGTGATGGTGGAATTCCGTTGCAGAGAAAAGAAGGAAAGCTTATCAACGCGATCAAAATCCAGGAATGTGCTCAAAAGAGCCTAAAGGTGTCTTCCAACCCAGAGGCCTAAAACTTTATTCAGAATGATAAAGAGTAGAGAATATTGGTGGCTTCCCTTACGCCCGTAGCATTAAGGTACTCAGTAAAGGTGCCAGAAACCCCAGAGACACTTTTATCCTTATATGTGATGACCCCAGGCCCTCAAGTAGCAACCGGACGAGTTGTTTAAATTTCAATCATTGTCCTTACATTCCGAATTTTATGCTATGCACTTGATGCCACTTACGTATGGAGAGGACAAGGGACATATGAAGACCGTAGCACAAAGGTAGTTTTGCTGAAGAAAGATATGATTGCTTTGCATAACCTGAAGCAGAGTGGCCTGATGCTTTTCCGCACGTCCGATCAGCGTTTGTAGTTTGGGCGGACAGAGAATGCTCGCACAGTCGCACTACCTATCTGAGATTTTTGCCCTCACGTTATTTACTGCCAATTCCATATTCAAATTCAGCTCTCTAAAGCATGCTTCATTAGTTTCCTTAGCATTGTATACAACATTCCTGTGAAGAGTAATATTCATTCCTAAATCGAAAGAAGATGCATCAGGCACAAAAAGTTATAGAGCAGTAGCTCTTACTGCCTGTTTCTGCATGACAATGGGGGAAATCGCGACAACCGCTCAGTATGGGTAGCGGAATTCCTAGATATTTTTTATCTAAAAAAATCCCATGATGCCACACCTAGAAATATGAAATTTTTACGCAACTTTGAAAACTTGAACGTCGAGGCACTCGCGATTTTTATTCAAAATTTTTTATGTTATCACCAATTTCTTTCCATCCAATTTGATCAGAAAAAACTGTTCCGGCCGCGTCCCCTCACCTGATCCCTTCAATCTCAAGATGAAGAGAATCGTGAAATCTGTGTCTAGAAAGGCAATTTCATCTGTGTTTGCTGATGACCATATCGACTACTTGAAGGCAAACACCTCAAACACCCTGAGCGCACATTGCAGCTCTGTATCAATATATTCCACGCACGGACTCTATATCATCAGATCCATCTTCATATGAATTCTTTGAATAATCTAAAACTGAATCATTCTTTGGATCACGTACATTCCTGTACATATGAAAAGCAGAAATCAAATCGATGCTACGCATAAACCTACTTCTGCCATTTGGGAACAGTCCTATGCCAATATTGATATTTCACTTTCATTCTTTAAAAATGACCACACATGTGAAACAGTATTTACGAAGGAGTTCGCACAGCTCCAAGAAAGAATTTATTTGTCAAGTTTTGAAACTTACTCTGAGTGTGAGCAGATTGTGACGGTACGCTTTCTCTTCCCTAAAGCCAAAATAATCCAAGTGCGCCTTTCTAAGAGAAGATTCTTTTGTTTTTAAAGCAAAATATCAGAAAAATACGTGATTTACACGGATTGTTTCTTTCAAATGGAAAGTTTACAAAAACATGACTCCAAACCAAGAGAGACCAAATTATCCTACAATTTGCCCACATTTACCCATCTATTGGTATTATGGTAATTAGAGTGTGAGTAAGCTCGCAAACGCAACTGACAACTTGTTCGATCTAAAACCTTAAATCAATACTTATATCTATTCCATCTGGCAAGTACGTCAGGATGCTGAACAACAAATAAGTTACATGACATTCTCCAACTCAAAATAGAAGCTAAAAAGTGAAGCAAAAAAAAAAAAAAAAATTAAGTCGCGGTCAATGAAACCAAAATTTGAAGACTACGCGCTGGCCACACAGATCAAACATACAATAAATTGCTTAAACGGGGTGAACCACCCTTTTGCTAGGATTTTGAGAGCCTATACATTTTTAATCATGAATAAGTAGGACGAAGAAATATCCTATACTAAGATAAATGTGTCTGATCCTTTCCGAGAGTCAACTTCTCTCTGAAAGAACAAGGACTGTAAGGCAAAGAAAGATGAAACACGCAATGACATGATTTGAATTGACATATTTTACAAACTATCTTAAGATATTTTCAGACATTGGTATTTTTATACTTGTTTACACTCAGTCTAACGAGGCCCACATCAGGGAACATTAGGGCCAGTCTTCATGTCGGAATCGAGTATTGCTGCCGATCCTTCTCTGAAAGGAGAAGCAATATTTAAAATAGTCTTTACCACAGCATCACCCTAAGATAATGATTCAAGAAAACAATAAGTAGACTTTCAGTTTGACATAATTTAACAAAAATAAGCTTAGTTTAATTAGTTTTACGATTCGGGTACTTTAATTCTTAACTTTGATAGATCATAGAGAAGGAAGCATTGGGATCACCGTTCATGGCGGAGGAGACATATAAAACTCCTTAACTGTCAATCAATTAGTCGATTATCTATTGCAGCATCCTTGGAGTAATGCAATTCAATATCAAATAACCATGAGATTGATAGATGTATTTTCCTTTATATCAAACTACTCTCTGTACTTAATTTTTTACCACAGGCGTCAAGGAACCACTCTTTTCTGCTCTGAAACTTTCTTAAAGAATAAAAATTGGGCTTCAATACTTGGGTACTTAACATAAAAATCAATTAAATGAAATAAGAACGCAAGAGGAAAAAAAGAACAAAACTAAACTATTTATTGAAATCGAGATATCTATAAAATTTGATTGAGCTTACGTATTATCTCTATTCTTGAATAAGTTGTAATTTTATGATTCAATCACAAGTTAAAGATAAACAATGAATTAATGTTTTACAGGTTATCAATGGAGCATTGGTTATTATCAACAGACTTATCAAACGTTGCGGTGGATGGATAGGAGCGTACAAAGTCCTGCCTAGAAACTTTTCCATACTTGATATGGAGATAGGTAAGATGGTGTGATTCTACGTTTAAGACATGAGAAGTTTTATCGAAGTCAAATATTTTTTCAAAACCTTACACTCTCGCTATAACATTCTTAATCCTTCACAAAAAAGTAAGACAAGCATATTGACAAGATAATTATATAAATTTAATTCTTTTGCGTAAGGTGGAGGAGGTAGAGAAGAGGAAGAAGAAGGTGAGAAAAACATAAGAGATAGATTAATAGAGAGAGACAAAGAAATATAGATAGAGAGTTTGGTTTACAATAGATTGAAGTGATCTATATTTCTTTTCCTAAAAAGTTATGCATTTAAAATCAGATATTTACGGCCAAAAATATTTCCGTGATTTTCATGAACAGTTCAATATATTATTTGCAGATCCTATCACCAAGGAGCTCAACCGCAGTCTTATCCGAGACAGATATCGAGATGACATCATGACTCTTTACCCATAATATTGCGGACTGAAGAACACCCAACCAGCTCCTACAGAATTGTATTCAATATACTGCTACAATTTCTGCTCCTATTTCCAGGAAATTCTCGGTGAAAGTTAAACATCGTCGGAACTAACACCTAGATTCTCCTGTCCCTCATTTCTCCTCTTCCTTGGTTAGTTATCTTATCATTAGTCCTCCACTAAATAAATGTAAACCTTTAAACAACTATTGAACTGAATAACAGCAGACTTTGACGCTGGCGAAAGTCATTGGAACTATCCTCAAACATTTTTTGATCTCTTACTTCACAATATGAAAAAACGGGTTAGATTGGTTATAAATGTCTTACTTTTGAGTAAATATATAAGGATTAATCACCGTTTATATAATACTGAAACCAATCATCTTTTATGCCATGTGACATTGAATGAAGATAACTTGCTTAATTGTTAATTCCGTTATAGCTAACTTTTGTTCTTGATCGAAACACGAAATGATCTGGTTGTGTTTGATTTGATTATACAAAAACTGTACTTGTACTCATTGTTCAATAAATTGCCATTTCGAAATTTCATGAATTTCAAGTTGCTGTTGTTTTTTTCCTTAATTTTCATTACCTTGTTCATCCTGTCATTTCATGACAAATATATACCTGAAACTTATAAGCCAACTTAGTTTGCTAGTCACCTACATTTTCATAAATTTGTTTGGGTTTGAATCTTTGTAAACCACGGCTTCCCAAGCAAAGTAAAGAAGCCGAACTTAAATGTTATTATGATGATAACGATAATTGTGTGATTTTGGTATCTTGATTATATGTATTCAAAATCATTTTCTATATTTTGTTGATAATGAAGAAAATGATTATGATGACGGGAATAACAATAAAATTGTAGATGATAATGATATATAATGATATAACGGTGAGTGACGATGCAATGACGATGGTAATGGTCATAGTCATTAAGGTTGTAAATATCTCTAGTGCTGAAGAATATGATGATGATGGAAATTATATTAATAAAATGTCCTGAATATAGGAGACAACATTGGATATTGTACTATCAAATAATTTTAATCAGAAAGTATATTTAACAAGGAAAATAACAATTCTCTGGCGGCCATTGAGAGATATAAACAGGCTTAATTAGAATAAATCTGATTCATAAGCCTAAACACCAGTAAATCTGATAAATTATAGTAAAACTCTACTACGCTTTGCAAGAAATATTTGAAACAACAATAAATTCATTCACATATTTTCTCAATCAAAGCCCTCTCTGCAAAAATTTACTGTTCTTAACGCTACGATGCTCATTTTTCGTGTGTACATCGATTTATCCAGGTTGTAATGACTGAGCTAAACCGACCTAACTAAAACGTTTCGAAAATCAATGGGAATTCCAGATTGCATGAGAGGACAACGAAGTACGCACGGCTTTGAACAATGTGCTGTCATAGTGATGAGCACAAATAAATAAAGGCCGCTAATTAAATAAAATATTTATAAAAACTTTTCGATACTTTGTTGGCCATACCAAAAAGATTACTTAAGATTGTTTTTTTTTTTTTCACTAATTAATACCGAGTCCAGTAAAGAATCTGGACCACACTAAGAAATCTCGTCATTAATAATAGTTTAAATTCGCTACAAATTTTCAATAATAACTAGCAAAACAGGCCTCCGCCGTAATAGTTTGTTTAATAAGTACATTCAAGAGATTTGTTTTCTTCGGCGAAAATTCTCTAAACCATGGCACATTTTCAGATGTTTTCAACTTGTCAACTAATGGACAAACGGGCTCTCGAAAAAATAGAGGAAAGAATTCTGGAAGACTCAATGCAAACCCAGCTTCGACAGTAATAGTTACCGCTGCAGGCTACACGAATGAAATGAAAATTACTAGGCCCGCCAAAGTACCACCACTTGTCATCCAAAGATCGATACAAGCACTACCTGAAAAATTTGTATAAATTCCAATGCGCTGCTTTCTCTTTATTGCCATAATGGATTAAGAGTTTAATGGAATATAAAGGTGGTGATTATATGGGTAACGATAATATAAAATACAATTGCGATAATGGTGACAAGACAATATTGCAACCAGATCAATAAATCTCACCAGCCTAGGGATCATCATTTTTCAGAGATTTTTCACTCTTATTGAAAAGTCGAATTTTGTTATCTCTCGCGAAACTTGATCATACTTCTAGTTTTAACAATTTATCCTAGGTACAAACGAAACACCAAAGAGAGAAGAACAAAAAAAAAAAAAGACAAACAAACAAACAAACAAACAAAAAAAAAAGCAATCAAAATAAGAGCTAGGTTCAAGAGCGCTGCAGCTGAACAAAAAAGCCTGTCCCAAGTGCACTAAAACATTTTGTGAGGTATAGATGTTTGGGGATCGATCCCCTAAGGGTTAATTTCAAAGCTGGCATGACTTTTTTATTGAGTTATGGTGCTAATTTCTGCCATTTACTTAGGGGAATAGGTGTAAAATTCACATTAACCAAAGCTTTTTCGACCTTTTTGTTAGATTTCAATATTTTATTTTTAATTGATTTAAATATCCTGTTCTCATCGTAAGACAGAAAAAGAAAGATGTTGTATCTTTCTGTCGTCACTTTGTGGTACCCTTTTTTTTACAACATTCTTGATGATTTTTTTTCTCACGCATTGAAAAGAATAATTTCCTAAGAAACTTGTAACCGTAAAGCCGTTTTTACAGCAAAGTCCATAGAATTTTTATCAAGTATGTATATATATATATATATATATAACTATCAATAAAACTTTCGCTCGCTTGCATGAAAATGTAAGTTTGGCAGAAAGCGCAAAAATTTTTATATCCAAAAAAAAATCACATCTGTTAATTAATCGGACACATCAAAATAGAAAGTGTGTGTAGCTTGATGAGGATAAATGCTTTGAACTTTTTAACATAGAATAGGTAGTAAGGTCAAGATGCTTCACGCAAACCACACTGCATCAAAGTCACCAAAAAGAAAAAAAAAAGTATAAAAAGACCTTCAGAAAAGTGAAAGAAAGCGTTTCCTTGAGACCGCGAGATCAAGTAATATGAAGGAACTGGAAATTAAGTTTTGATTCTAAGAGTCCTCAGTTTATGGTATTAAGCTGCGTCTGCCATGTTGTGAAAATTACATCTTACTATGAGAACAGTTTCGAGCTAACACGATTGTTGATGTTGGCGTAAATAAACACCAAACAAGCAGTATGCTGGGACACAATAATGATCATTTCTTGTGCCTACTTTCTGACAGTACTATGACCGTCTAACCTCGGTGAATCGCTTAGGTATCTTGGTGGGGGCAATCTTTTCGCTTTTTTTTCCTACCAAAAGACGTGCTTTTGGCGACGGCCCAACAGTATCAAGTGTATTCACGTATGATTGTGTTGGAGTATACGTATTTTTCACGAAACAATAAAACGATAATTGTGAAATTGCCGCAACAGTGCATTGATGTACCAGCTTCATGTCTTTTATCGATATAGCGTTAGTTCTTGTCCTAGTAATCTCATTATATAAAGCAATAAAAGTAGCTATTTCTTTAATAAATGCTTATTCAAGTTATTGTTAAGATAAGGAATATGATTTTACATTACACACATAAGAAGGAACTTTATCATAACCATATTTAAAGTTAGCAAAGCGGTGATGGTTAAAAATTCAATTTTTTGACTCGGAGTGTTTTCTATGGAGAAAAAAATAACCATACGACGCACCACTTTATTTTTTAGGAAATGAAATAAAATAAAACAACTTAGAACATTACACAACTTGAACGGAAACCGTATTTGCCACAGATCAGACATGTAGGAGCTATTAAAAACACACAAAAAAATTTACAGATGAAAAGTTTATGTACCGGGATATATCTTTCACAAGTCTTGTTTAAAAAATCCATATTCCTCAGCCTTGACTTTTAATGACTTCGTGTATTCAGAATTGAAAAACAAGCATAATTAAAAGTAGATTTCTACCTTTTTGCATGCTGCAATTTCTACTTTAACACATCAAGAACTTTTTAGAATGTAGCTAACCTCTATAAAACAGGATTCAATTATCAACGTTCTAATAAATTGATAATGCTTGGTCACAAAAAGTACAAAGGGCAGAAATGGCGATGTATAAAGAGGCCCGTATGGTAAGAAGTAGGCTTGGAGTAAATTATATTGATATGCTATGCAGATATAAGTTAACAGTTCCAAGTCAACAAAAGACTTATTTTTGTGTCTATTTTCACTCGAACACTACTTCCAGCTTCTGTAGGGCTCCCCCAAGTCGTATTCCTCTTCTCGTAGACAATAAAAAAACAAGAACCCCCCCCCCCCCCCCCAACAACTCAGGTTTGAATCCTAAGCCCTCTTCGATTCAAAAGAAATCCGATCACTCGCTGACTTATTTAATAGCTTAAAAAAATAATTTATAAAAATTTAGAAATAAGATTCATTCATAAGTACTTTTTTGTCAAGTACGATGCTCTAATCAAAAGATTTTGAACATTATAGATCAGAATAGAAAAGGTAATCTATATTTAATGATGAACAATAAAACAGTTAAACTTACTTCTAAGGAATTTCAACTAAACCCATTTGGAATCATAGTGAGGCAACAAGTCAAAAATAATAAATGTGTGGGCAAAAAATTTCAATTTTTAAACGTATCAACGAAGTCCAAAACAGTAGATAAAAAATTGTCCTCAAAAAGATTCCAATCCAACATTCATCAGTTTTAGTGCTTTATTTTGTGACAAGCATTACCTGTAAAAAGCGAGACGCAAAGTATTATTAAATTTATCTTCAGGCTTAGTCAAGTTCGTTGGTTTTCTTCGAACATATTATTATTTTGATTGATAAAAGCAATTTATGTAATAATAGACGAAACTCTTCTAAGTTACAAAGGTAATCGTTTTGGTCAGACTATTTATTTCATAATATAGAAACCAAAGTCATTTACACGAAAGTCTCATGCAAATTAACTAGTTTTATTTCCTATTATTTTAAATTGGAGATCTAGATATATCAAATTAAAAAAAAACGATTTTTTTAAACGGAGTGTTATCATATGACCTTTTATTGGTAAAATAGTATCGTCGTTTCAAAACAAGTAAAAACATCGTGTCGTTTTAGCCTGCGGATGTCCTTTGCCTCTACAGACACACAGGCTCAAACAATAAATGGTGTCTGAGCTGGCAAGCGATAATTTTCCTTGAGCGATGGGTGAGTTTGAGATCTCGCCTTGATTACGGTGCTATGTTATTTGCATCAAATTATTTGATGTCACCTTACTCGCCTCCAGAGTCTCTAATGTGATGCTGCTTCACCTTTCGTGAGAGGGGAAAATTTGCAGCAGTAGTATGTTCCATAGCAAACACCCCTCATCTGTCAGTCGACAAACTAGCAAGTCTTAAACCAGTCCTATCGAAGTATCAAAGATAGAGCTTCAGTTTTCTGAAATTAATATTTCGGTATCAGAAATTACTTTTGAAAAACTTATTTAAATATTTTTTTCATTTTTATTTACAATATATTATGAAAGACATTTCGTCTTAAAACATTTAAAAATTGTTCAAATGATAACTTGTACTTTAAAGTATGCCACGCAGTAGGTACCTCAGTTCTAATAACTGACAATTATTATGTGAAATCTAGATGAGTCGTTACCTGCCAGGTCGCGCGTTATGAGTCGAGCTGCCTGGTTTCCCGCGTGGTCGATGCCGAGCGGTAGAGGGTCTTATCTCTCAGAATGGCTATTTGTATGGAAAATACTTTCAGCTATGCTGAAAAAAATACCAGCCTATTATTATATCATGAGCTCCCCAATTCCCAAGAGACGTGCGATTGTGCTGATTTTGGTACCAGGTTACTCATGTTATTACTGAATATTTATACATGCACGGCTTTGGCCAATCTTGAATTTTGAGAAGTATGGGAACCACAGGCCAGACTTAAGGGCGTATTCTTGCTGAACATTAAACCTTATAGGATGAAAGTTGGCTGAAATTCCCCTGTTCTTTTGTAAGTACCTTTTTTAAGACGTTATGCATATGAGTAAAATGATAGTCTTTTCTCACTTATTGCTTCCTACTTTTGAACCTTTTACACGCTAATGTCTTTTAGTCTCTGTGGGCTCATCAAACGCTGACCACATTATTTTGTCCTTCTTTCGTTGCATAAATTATGTGTCAACAATCGTCCTATTTAAGACTACATTTTTTTCTTTCTTTTTCTTTTCTATTCCTTCCCCCTCTTTTTATTCACTCATTCACCACTCTTGTCCCCACCCTCTTTCCCTCTCGATGTTGACTATACACTTTTACTTATTATCTAATATGTTGCTTTTCTACTCTCGTGATTTTCCTTCTGCAATAGAGAATGATTTTAACACATTCTTGTTTTAAAAAAAAATAAAAGAATAAAAGGCATAATAACTCTGTGGACATTTTTAGAATCCATTACAAATTCTAGTTCTCAATGTCGCAATGTTGGTCTAACTCAGCTGGTTAGCCTTTCGACTTTATTAATATTTTAAGTGTCCTTTTTGTCCATTTTGTTTTCTTTTCGTCAAATCATCGCAATATATTTTTTTTCTTCATTCAATTTCATACAGATATGGCTACCTTCTGTCTGTCTGTCTCTCCCCCCCCCCCTCCCTTCTCTCTCTCTCTCTCTCTCTCTCTCTCTCTTTCTCTCTCTCTCTCTCTTAACGCTGCTACTGTAAACTAAAGAATGCCGACAAGTGCAAACATTATCCCAACAGACAACGCTGCCTCCCTTTCCAGCCTAAGGCAGAGGCCTAGTTTGTTTTGTTTTTCTTCTGAAAATGTCATACATAGCTCTAAAAAGTCAACGAATTCATTTTGCCTCGTAAAGGCTAAATACCATACGACAGCTCACCCCAGTCAGAGCGACAATTAATTGTCATATGAGATCAAAAAAGATCTTTCGCAACGGAAGCAGAGAGAGCACATAGAACCTTTTTAATCTTATGCGTCGAAATTTCGATAAGTATATAACAACATAAAATATTTATGACATTTCAATAGAGACCAAGCAGAATATTTGGCTGTGTGCACGTTGCAGAACAAACGAAAGAGAATCTAGAAAACAAAATCAGATGACGAGCTTTACAGCAGCCTTTTGAGCAAGGGGATATAGAAAAGGGGGGCTGGGGGGTGTGTGTGGGAGGGGGGGGGGGTGTAAGGGGGATATTTAAAATCTATTGCAAAAATAAACATGTCATCGGTAGAGATAGGCCTAATTTCCATATATACAAAATGTTCAAGTACAGCCACCTTTCTCAATTCTGACCATGATGTATTACAAACTTTACAGGAAACGAAGGTTACCTATTATTTTTCAGAACTTAAAAAAATCCAAAACAAAATCATTTCATAAGACACTGTTTTCATAATGACGTTCACATAATCAAAGTTATTTTTGGTGAATCAAACTTATTTTTGAATGAATCACAAATAATATATATATTCTCTCTCCTCTCTCTCTCTTTCTTTCTTTCTATATATATATATGTACACTCTCTCTCTCTCTCTCTCTCTCTCTCTCTCTCTCTCTCTCTCTCTCCGTCGCATGAAGAGACTTTTATGGGAAGATCGTCATCCACATATGTAAAGCTCTCTCCGTTGAGCACTTAAATGAATTGTTCGCATTCATCTTCAAACTATCTCTCTCTCTCTCTCTCTCTCTTTCTTTGTATATATATATATATATATATATATATATATATATAGAAAGAAAGAGGGAGAGAGAGAGAGAGGAGAGAGAGAGGAGAGAGAGAAAGAGAGAGAGAGAGAGAGAGAGAGAGAGAGAGAGAGAGAGAGAGAGAGAGATAGTTTGAAGATGAATGCGAACAATTCATTAAAGTACTCAACGGAGAGAGCTTTACATATGTGGATGACGATCTTCCCATAAAAGTCTCTTCATGCGACGGAGAGAGAGAGAGTGAGAGAGAGAGGAGAGAGAGAGAAAGAGAGAGAGAGAGAGAGAGAGAGAGAGAGAGAGAGAGAGAGAGAGAGAGAGAGAGAGAGAGAGAGAGATAGTTTGAAGATGAATGCGAACAATTCATTAAAGTACTCAACGGAGAGAGCTTTACATACCTGGTATGTGGATGACGATCTTCCCATAAAATTCTCTTCATGCGACGGAGGAAGAGGGTTTTGTTTGTCCTCTCCAAACTTCACGCATAACTGCGGGGGTGCTTTGTTGATAGATAAATAAATAGACGGACAGATACATAGAAGATGTAGATACAGATAAACTTAGCGATGAATAAGTGATAATCATCGTTTGATTTCTAAATCTGCTTTATAGAAATATTTTGACTTGAGTTTACCACCCAGATTTGTTCATACTGAATGTGGATTGAATTGTCACGCGTTTGCATCTAGTATAACATTGAAGGCAGCGATAGTCCAGTTTGCTCATTGCTTTATTATTTATGTCCCCGATTACCATTCTGTAGTAACATTTAAACCTTTCAACAAATCCCAACGAACGAAAGTCTTTTATTTGTTTCTAATTTTTTTTGGAAAAAACTATCAAATTTGACTACGTGGCATAATTCTTGTTGAAATCTCAAACCCAATAACACGCGACGTGAAAAGCAATTTCAACATAATACAAAGGTATAACAGCAAAACCGATTTAAGAGGGTAAAAATCACAATATTGAATGGTGCTCGGTTGCGCGTGAAATAAGAAATCCTTGAGAGTTACAAAGCCTAGTCACAACAGCTGGAGAGAGAGAGGGAGAGAGAGAGAGAGAGAGAGAGAGAGAGAGAGAGAGAGAGAGAGAGAGAGAGAGAGAGAGAGAGAGAGAGAGAGAGAGAGAGAGAGAGAGAGAGAGAGAGAGAGAGAGAGCGGACTCAATATACTGGAGGGAGCGATTTGATCAGAAGATGAAACGATTGCGACAAGCTGAACTTTCTATTTCCTTTCATCGCTTGACTCAATTAGTTCAGCTTTTGCTAACAGATGTTTATTAAAATGTTGTGTGTCTATGAGTCATGACTGTGAGCTAGGGCGTCACTTTGCTCAGTTGGTACAGTGCTCATCACGCAAATCAGACTGAAGGAGTAAAATAGCGTATATCGTTCTCTCTCTCAACAGTATCCTACTGTTTCAAATTGTTCATGACAAGTAATTTGTGCCTTTGTCTTTGCCTCTTTTTCCACTTCAACCATTTATTTCTTTTATCATTTTTAGTTGTTTTCTATCAGTTTTTCATTTTATTTACTTATCGACCAATCGAATTATTTTATCCACTTACTCGTCCATTCGTTTGATTAACTTCATTATTTATCAGTCTGTCTATCCAATTTTCTATCTACATGTCTATTTATTTATTGTCTATCTGTTTATTGAATGTCCATTAAACGTTTATCCATAATTTTATCTATCTCTTTATCTTTTTATTCAGAAGTTTACCACAATGCTGAAAGAGAAAATCACAGTCATAAACAGGTTTAAGAGTCTACTCAATTTATTTCTGAACAACCACACTCCGATTCTGATCAGCATAATTTTCATTGCACAAGAAAGATGCGATCTCTAATGATCCTAAACAATACTATATTACGGCGTGGAGAATAATGCAGCTTATGCTATTTCGACTGAGAACAATATCTATGACAATCGATTTTTCTCAGTCTTCATATGATCAAATTCATCTAATTGATTATATGGCTTTTATTAACGCTTTATTTATTATCTCGAAACAGTTAAAAAGGACAAACAATATAATAAACTGCAGATTGAAAAAAAAAGATAGAGATAGATAGAGAGACATAGAGGGAGGGAAAGAGAGACAGAGAGAGATGGAGATAGATAGATAGATAGAAAGATAGATAGATAGATAGAGAGAGAGAGAGAGCCAAAGAGACAGAGATAGAGAGAGAGAAAGACAGAGATAGAGAGTGAGAGAGAGAGAGAGAGAGAGAGAGAGAGAGAGAGAGAGAGAGAGAGAGAGAGAGAGAGAGAGAGAGAGAGAGAGAGAGAGAGAGAGAAGAGCATGGCCATACTCTTACGGTTATGAAGCTCTCACTTGCTTAACGACTCCTAGAGAACAAAGCAGTGGTAATTTAAAACAACAATCGTTTAGATAAAAAAAGGGCAAGATGTGAAAGTTCTGGTCCGAGCTCAACCTATTGAAGTATGAAGATTATCCCCATGTTCGAAATGAGAAAACGTTTTCTGCGTTTTATGGTATTAAATTTTTGTTGTGTTGCAAGAAGTGACCATCCGAAATTTTACCTTTTCAGTCTCAGTCCAGTCATTCATATTGATATTGTTGGGCATTTTAGACTCCATCACGAAGATTTTCCCCTCCAGGTCTAGAGGCCTCAATCAGCTTTGAATTTTAAAAACAAAATACATACTAGCTGTGAAGTTATCTAAATGCATATCAATGAAAAGAGCCTCATATATACACCCCCAAATTCATTTTAATATTTTTAAGTCCATAATTACACGCTCTTAGTGCAGGCAGAATATATCTAAACTTAAGCACATTTATGACCTGCTAAGTTAAGCACTAAGTCGCGAAGGTGAGGAAAATCCCTCTTCTGTCTAAGGTTTATTTAGTCCAAATCATGATGTAAATGTACGAGAAATAAATCAATGTAAGACGTTTGCAAGAGTTGTTCTCAATTTAAGCTGATTGGTCTTACATAATAGAAGATCACCGCGACCCATGATTATAAAGAAGCTCTTATTATCTATAATGCTTATTAAATACGCAAGCAGGCCTCTTAATGTGCAGATGTTCTGTACATTCATGCAACGACTTTAGTTCCTCTTTATATGTTATTGACCAAATGGGAAAAGCTTTATAATTGGATTAGTCTCTCTTTTTAGCTTGTAGTAAAAATAAAAATAAAAAAAAATATCACTGTACTTATACTATTTTAATGACCAGCTTAAATATATTTGGAAGTTTAACTTCTCATACATGTGGGGACTCAAAATCTGTTTTGATAATTAGATTGAAAACTTGCACATCTGCATCGTGAGGAGGGCACAACAAAATACAAAAATACTTTCTTAAAAACACATTAACATTTTCTGACAAACTTTCACATTACATATTCCAAAATGCAAGCAATAAAACATTGCCAGAAATGATAATATTGTTTGAACCCGTGGAAAGCAATACTTTCAAAGACAGGTCTTTAAAATAAGTTTGACCACCCAGCATTTTTAAACCATCACGTTAAACGTGCAATGTAAAACGATGACGGAAAGACCATTTTAGTCGATGCAAGATAGGTTGCAAATTTAACAGTATGCAAAGCCTTTTTGATAGACCGACTTTTAAAAGTAAAAACTAACGCGATTTATTTTTCGACTAAGTTTAAGACTTTTGTTTCAATAAATGTTTTCAAGCACAATAATAAGGAAATATACATTTTTGCGAGATATTAAGTCCTTTTAGCACTTAGGAGATTCGTAAGCGGTGTACGCGTATGATTTATGGCTCTTCAAAGAAATAACAGTTACTTGGATTTTATAGCCGCCACGTGCAAAAGAAACTATTAAAAAGTAAGAAGCAAAAGCTATTGAATTTGACGATAAAATTGATAATCCCAGCGATCTCTTCAAAGATTAAGAAGCTAAAAATGTTAAATGAGACCAAGCCTATTTTCCAGCCATTCGTCTGTACCTTGCTCATTTCACATGTTTTATCCTTTTCTTGCACCTGGATACTATGTACCATAGTCGATCTAGCTACTAATAATTTTCTCTCATACAAATATGTTATCTCACTTTCAGCCACACTACAATGTGGTTGACAACGCTCAGCCGCAGTTATGATGTTCAGCTAACCACTACTTTTTCGGTAAAGAAAGAAGACTTTTATTGGCCAAGCAAATAAGGAAATGTACTTTAGATGGAGAATACGAGAAATTGAAGTTATTTTCCAAGGAAAGGACCAGAATATAATTGTGAGCCGGATTCGAGAGATATATAACTTTAAGCTTATCAACGCAGCGACAGCTTGTGAACCGAATTAATGCTACGAGACTTTGGTAGAGACTTTATTGATTTTCTAGAAAAGCATTTACAACTACACCGAGAAGCTTATGTTGATTAAATAATACGAAAGCACAATTCTTTAATCAGATGATGAATGCACAAAACAATGTTTTCTTAGGTCACAATCTGTTGCAGTCCATATCACTAAGAACAGAAAATAAACTTTGTAGCGGATAACTAATTCTTTTCCCAGATATATCTTTTGTCGACCAACTAACTTGTAATGTAAAGATAGCACTATTCAACAAGTATCACATTGCTCCATCTGTGTTGTCAAAATGCTTTAGGATTATACCACCTTGTACGAAATGGTCTAGCTTTTCTCCCACTTTAGATTGCCTCGTCCTCCTTTTCGACCTACATCTAATTTTTTTAGAAGCTATATCCGATCTAGGCCTATATAATGCTAAGTTGAGGTTTGTTCGGGAAAAAGTCGACTTTTGCCTGTTAGGAAAGTAAATGATAATGTGGTGAAAGAATTTTTGTCCTTCAACTAGGTAATTTTGTGAAAATGTCCTGTGGATCTAAATAAATCTAGAAATCTAGGTTTCTCAGTTCTAAATGATTATGATACTGGAGCTCAGCTTGCTTTTTACGTATAAGCCCATAAACTATGGACAAAGCCGATCTAGTTTAGTATGGATGTACCAATATTGTTTTTCTTTTATTTTAGAGTGACTGTTCTGATTACTGTCAACCATCCGTGAGTGTTCAGAAACATTCTTTCTGTAGCAAATATAAACACTAGAAACACCTGCTTGAGTTTTTTTTAACTGTCACTATCCCAAATTGAGACCTATAATTTATGTAGAAAGTAATCTTTTATATTTTTAGCTATTTCGTGATATTTTCGAATAACCGTTATTCAATGTCTTGTCTGTTAGAGCATTTGCCAAAAAAAAAAAAAAAATAAATAAATAAATAGAGAAAAATTAAAGAAAGAGCGACAAAGAAACAAAACCAGAGAAAATTTGTGAATCCAAAAGTGAGAGACAGGTAGATATAAAAAGACAGAAGAAACGAGAGAAAGAGATAGATAGGTAGGTAGATAGATAGATAGATAGATAGATAGATAGAGAGAGAGATAGAAGAGAGAGAAGGGGGGAGAGAGAGATAAAGTAGATATAGACAAAGAGAGTAGGAGAGACATAAATAGATAAATAGAGATAAAGAGGGACAGAGAATCCTGAACTGAATAAATTACGTTGGGTGTCATCCACACGTTAACACGTTTCAGTGCTGGAGCTGGTGAATAGGTGTCGGTAAACAAACAGATCAATTTGTGCTGACAGTTGACGGAATCATGATCTCTGTTCTCGCCATAACTCGAACAAATCGACAGACTGAGGCACCATAATGTAATTTTTATGTATACTTAATATGAACTTGTATGGATAACATTAAGATAAATTAGATAACATTAAGATAAATTATTTTTGAAAAAAAAACTATGGTTTTGTTTCAATTAAGAAAATACATAAGGGTGCGACCACAACGTTATACATGAAATAGATAAAATATAAACTACCTTGACAAAATGACTGATCTATTACTGACATGATGGAAAAGGGAACACTCAATATAGGAATTAATCAAGAGACTGATTCTTGTAGAGATATTGGCCACGTTTATTGAAAAACAAAATCTCTGTCTTACTTGTTATAATTTCTACCTCATCATTTGTGTCAAGTTCACAATAACTTGTTCAAGCATAAAAATCAAGAAAAGAAGGAACAATTACTACTCAGAATGTAACAATCGGAGTTATATAACCTGTTTGTGGAAAAATGTCATCAGCAATGATGCCTGACGCATCAAGGTCCTTGCACGATCGTCTTGGTATAATTGTGCCATACATCTTTAATTAGGAAAGTTCCTCTTCCAAAGAGCAACCCAAACAAATTATGAGTGCTTAGATCAAAGATATATTACTTTGTTAAAGCAGAATTGTTTTAAAATCTCGCTCTCTTCAAAAATGTTACAAATTGGGGTAATAGGTCAAATACATGAACGCGTTCATGAGAATTCTTTAAAACACAAAATTGATTGGGGTTTCAGAATAAACACTCTGAAATGAGTGATTTCTAAATTGGTTCTATTGTTTTGATAAAATAATAATAACAATAATAATAATAATAATAATAATAATAATAATAATAATAATAATAATAATAATAATAATAGTAATAATAATAATAATAATAATAATAATAATAATAATAATAATAATAATAATAATAATAATAATAATAATAATAATAATAATAATAATAATAATAATAATAATAATAATAATAATAATAATAATAATAACAATAATAATAATAATAATAATAATAATAATAATAATAATAATAATAATAATAATAATAATAATAATAATAATAATAATAATAATAATAATAATAATAATAATAATAATAATAATAATAATAATAATAACAATAATAATAATAATAATAATAATAATAATAATAATAATAATAACAATAATAATAATAATAATAATAATAATAATAATAATAATAATAATAATAATAATAATAATAATAATAATAATAATAATAATAATAATAATAATAATAATAATAATAATGATAATAATAATAATAATAATATTGTTATTATTATTTTGGATGAAAAAATTGCCAGACTAAAAAAATTACATACATCTCTAGTGTCTCCGTATAATCAGCGGCTATGATAGACTTATTTCATGAAAATATTAATACAGTGTCTTATTATACATCTTTTTATTAGTTTAGACCTAATCAGAAAACAATTTTATATTTATCACTCTACGGTTGTTTTTACTGCTGTACTTTCAACAAAACCTCAACTCAGACCCATTATCATAAAACTTTAATGCTTAATGTGTACATTTGTGATTCAGGAATATTTCACTTCACCAATATATCGATAAGTTTCTCACCTATCGATGGTTCATTTACAATCTTACAAAGCATAGCAGTTATCTTTATCAAACGATTTTGACTTGCCTTTAAATGATTGAATTTTCGGAAAGCTTATCCAGCTTCAAAACCCAGGGCGTTAAGTATTAAATTAAAGATTTGCTGCAACACAATAGACTTAATATTAATGATTTTGCAATGCTTACTTCTGCACGATGCATAGTCATATCCGCACTAAGTTGCTCAGCTGTAGTGGGGGTCTTAGCTTAATGAGAAGTTCTCATACATCCTTTATCAAAGGCGCAATGCTTAATGCGCTGCGCATCCAACCCATACAGTTGTAAATTTATAATAACTTTTGGCACATCGATGACTTAATACCACCCCAGAGGTGGCCAAAATATCGCAAGCCTGGAGATTAATCCACTTCCCAACTCGTGTGTTTGGTGCACTCGGCTCCGGGAGGTTCCTCTATACTGCATTGAAAACAAAACGTCTGCCCCAAACAGTGAGATCGCAAGGCAAATTTAACTGAAGTTCTGTGGATTCAAGAATAATCTCCAATAAGCACAGCTCTTCAGTGTGCTCTGAAGTTTTCTGTGAAGTCGCCTTCAACTCTAGAAATTAACGCAACGTTAATAAATAAAATACCTTATTGAGGAGAAACACATTGAAGAATTAAGATGATTCCTTCTAATTTGCAAATCTTAATCTTAACACTATCTCATCCGATTTAAACTTATTGAAATATATTCTCAAATAGAAATATAGATTCACATCAACTTTTCAACGTTAATCCCTTTCTCTTCTTACTCTAATTTTCTCTGTTTTTCTATCTGCTGCCTGCCTGTCGGTCTCTTTCTTCATCTCTCCATTTTTTCCGCTTCCCCCCTTTCCCCACCCTTGATAAAGTCTTCTTGTTTTTTTTCTGGTTTGTGCTTTTGAAGTTTCTGTCTATTATTGCTTTGATTCCCTAATCGATCCTTTGAGAGGCATTTGCACAAAAATGCTATTCTATCCTTTTCTTGGGAATCAGCTGTTTAGGAATAGCTCAAAGCTTTCCTGGAATGAGCTCAGAGTTTAATAGAACGACAGTTGTTCATTCTTTTACAACCATGGTTTTTCCCCAAACTCCGGAAAGACCCTAATCCATAGACGCGTTTTTTTTCTAAACAAAGTGTAATGTACTTGCGTCAATGATTCCTGAAAATCCTGGACGTCAATAGGTTTAAGTCTGATTTACTTGTAACAAAAGCAATCGTTAAATTTATGGGAATGTTGACTGGCACAGAGCGTTGGTGACCAATGGGTAGAACCTTTGCACGGATATCTTGCATAACAACTATAAAGATCTTAATGGGATTAAAGCCCTCAATCGCAAAAAGAATTAAGGGCCTAAATTTTTTAGCTGCACTTGGTTAATGGAGTTTTGTTGCAAAAGTTAAAATGGTATAGGACCACCCTTGTAATTAACTAAAAAAAAAAACCTCATATCTATCTCCTATAGTCAAATTAGAAAAAATAGAAATAATCTTTTCACAACGGTTTTTGTAAAATGCTTTTCTCTACCTGTGCGTAAAAACTTCATGAGAAAGAATTTTTAATACGCATAACAATTTTGCAGTATTGTTACTACTGCCATACTGTGGCCACACAAGTTTTTATCGATAATAGTTTTTTTTCCTCAACTGTGTCGTTACCTATGATAAAATGCTTACACATAAATTGCTCCCCTTAACTCAAAAGTGAGGCAAACCCATTTCAACCTGCATCCATACATTGATATGATATGCATGATTCACACTAGACTCACAAGAAAAAAACAACAAAGATAGGGTTGAAAATATGAGCTATATTTGGATGGAAAAGGTGGCTAAAGAGAAAATGTGAGAGGGATGTGTTCAAATGTGTAAATTGACAAAACTTTTAGGGCCTCAATATACTATAGAAGCGCATAGCAAATTTATGGATCTGTTTTATTTTTACCCCACCGATATCTTTGTGCGATGTCTTTGGATTTTCTATTTTCAAGCTAATAATAGTGCTCGTTAGATGAGACTCAAGCCCACATTCATTTTATCCTGGCCTAAAACTTCGATTGAGCTTTCTGGCTCTTAAACAAAAGATGAGAACAGAAAAAAAGATAAAGACAAAAGGATATGCACGTATTGGGGAAAAAAGAAGAACATCACTGTATGTTCAAAGCAACAAGACAAGAACAATAAAAAAAGAAATGGAGGGGAAAAAGCAATGTCTAGGATTATAAAAAAGTAATGAGAATAAGAGGAAAATAAGAAAAAAAAATGACAAAGCTAAAGCAAATACAAATATGAATATCTCCTCTTTTCAATATATACGAGCAAATAAACTATTTGTTTCGATGCTATGTTATCGATCACTTACATCGAAGGCAGTTGCTGTTTTGTACAGATATCGGTTATTATTCAAAACTGTGTGGGTTTATTGAGAAAAGAGTGTCACCCACTGCGTCAGATAATTAATAATTTCTTTCTCCCACCAGTTGTTTGATTTGATCTGCAGGTGGCCAGAGAGGTTCGAGTTCTATACGTTTGCCCTGCATTCCATTTGGTGAAATTTTCATCTTTGAGTGTAGACATCCCGCTAACTGCAATTCAGAATAAAGATTTGAAATGTGCGACGTCAACATTACAGAAAATAAAAACATCTCACTTCTCAAACACTTATATTAGTCTGCGCAATGCATGTCAATGAACTGGTTTTGTCCGAGGAGTTGAAAACACTTGAGAGTTTTGCTTTTCTTTCTCTTGAATTTTTGCCCAGCTTCGAATATCATAGTCGAAACAACATTGACGCCGGCAGCCTAGTTCATGAGGCTTCGGACTTGGATAGGAAAATGCTGGGCGTGAACGCTTAGGCTCTATCCTAGTCTTTTGACTTTAAGAAAAGCCCTCTAACTCACATCTACAATGACAATAGCTTAAACAATTGCAGCTCTCTAAAAAGCAAAGGCATTGCTTGCATAAAACCCAGCAGCAACAATTAAAAATGCCCTCTCCCCCCCACCTACCCCCCCCCCCTTCCAAAAAACAACAACAACAAAAAAAACAACAACAACAACAACAACAACAACAACAACAACAACAACAACAACAACAACAACAAATCATTTAAAACAAATTGCAACGAAGAGGAGAGATGTTAAAGAGAAAAAAATAATGGTATCATGTCAAGATTGTATATACTTTGATTTCACTCTTTTATATTAACACCAACCTATTGAAAATTGTTTTGAATTGTTCAGCTTGTACAAAAATTAGTGTTTAGAATGTTTAACAAATATTTACTTTATAAGGTGCGAGAAGAGTGATTTAATTAAATAATTATTTATCAAGATATTTAGTGATAAGCAATCTCCAGTTTTATTGCAGCCTGGACAACTGATTTTGCAAAAGATAGGATCTCTGGCAGAGGTATCAAAATACAAATACAAGCAAGTTGAAAAAATAGAGAAAAAGCATGACAACAACACTGTGGCTGGAGAATAGTTTAGAAAAAAAAGCAAGTAAACTATTTGGTGAGGGAAATGAAGCGGAATACCTGGAAATAGAAATATCGACATATCTGAGAAGAATTTAACTATACTTTCCCAGTAACGCAGATACGATGAATCGATAACTGTGTAAAATATAATGGTAAAGTAATGTGTGTGTGGGTGTGGGAGTGTATCTGTGAGTGAGCAAGAAGGAAGGATAGAGATATCAAGAGAGGCAAGAAGATAAAAAGAGAGAAAGAAAGAGATAAGTCGGCTACAAGAGAGATTGTTACGACAAAAACATAACAGAGAGAGGCAGGAGAGAGAGAGAGAGAGAGAGAGAGAGAGAGAGAGAGAGAGAGAGAGAGAGAGAGAGAGAGAGAGAGAGAGAGAGAGAGAGAGAGAGAGAGAGAGAGAGAGAGAGAGAGAGAGAGAGAGAGAGAGATTCCATGCTGATATACAGTTTTCAAACCACAACACGGAGAACGGGAAATATGTGCTGCATCATTATAACACTGTCACCAATTATTTCTGATAAATATTGTGCATGTCATTAAACAACAGAATGTCCTTGACCTTTAAAGTTTCAGGCATGATTCTAGATGTGGAGTAGTTTTAAATCGTGGCCTTGAATCATAAGCCTGCGTGAGAACGTGAGTGTGTGTACGCATGCTGTAAGTTCGCCTTTTGCGCCCCGCTGTTTCGCTCGTTGTTAACAGTATTGTCCCCTATTGATCTCTCCTGTCTCTCCAAATAAAGCGACTGGAAATCTTCACCTCAGCAACAGTGCCACACGCTCTACTCTCCTTTAGCTCACATTACCAGTTTTCAGTCGAGAAGATTATTGCTATCATTCTGAAATTTTATTTCACTCTGATTTTTCTCCTGTCTCACCAGATGCTTGAAAGTAGTTCGACGTTGTTGTGAAACCACTTTTCAGTTTCTTTCTTTGCCAGTCGCTAAATACTTGTTGTCTGTCTAGAATATATTTTGTACCTCTTTTGTCCTACACGGCCCACATTTTCGTAATCTTTTCTCTACCAGTTATTTGCCTTTTTTCTGTCTATCTCTCAGTATATTTTTATTTTTAACAGGTTTGTCTGGATGAGAAGATATACATAGATAAAAATAAATAAATATATATATATATATATATATATATATATATATATATATTATGCTAATGTATAAGTATGTATTTAAAATATCTTGTTAAATAACGTCTGTATTTTATGTATGATGATAGCGCGTATGGTGTCATACGGATGTACATATGTATGTGTTTGACTATCTCACCTTCCATTTTCTGTCTATCACCCTTTTCGCATCACGCTCTGCCTTTACATTTGGTCGATGTCTATTGCCAAACTACATTACTTTCTTGGTCTACGACCTCTTCACATTCGATCTAAGTTTCCCTCTCTTCTAGACTAACTAACCAACTAACCACGAGGTTCAGAGGCAGTCTTTGCTCCCTGTGGCATTACACAACTCGTCTTTCCTCTTTGCTTTGGGGACTGAATATCAGTGCTTGCGTAGTGGCAGCTTTTTTTTTCATTCGCTCTCTCTCTCTCTCTCTCTCTCTCTCTCTCTCTCTCTCTCTCTCTCTCTCTCTCCTACCCGTACTGTTCCCGACTCCCTAAACGATCTCCCGCTCTCATCTTTTCTCTCGCTCTCCTGTCTCCACAGCTCACACCCGTGGCTGGCTGCGTAGGGTGAGGTGCCGTTACTGTGAGTGTGATAGTATCAATTGATGCCCAATCGTGATATTGTGTCATCTAAGAGAGTTAAACTGGCGGTACTAGAGCAGTATCTTTTCCTTTCGCCAAGTGTTATGCACCTGATCATGGAGTATCATTTCATGGAAGCGCTGTGGATGGAGCTTCCCAAACACATAACCATGCACGGTTCATGGTCCTACTGATCATTCAGCTTTGTCTATTTAGTCTGGATTGATTGATCTGGTTAGGCTTCGGATTCTCCTCTCATCGCAAATTTGGACAAAATCCAAGGTGTCACGAGAGCATTTTCTTGCCATGAAAGTACGACTGTAAACCGTGAACATTAATCATTAATCGACTTTAGTGTGAACGTGGTTTACACACACATTCATCAAGATTGTGTATTATGTATTTATGTCTATATTGAAAGTCTAATTAGGGTAATGCAAGTGAAGAGCATTAATAATCTGGTGAAAGATTTATGAAAGAGGAAAACCAGCTATTTGTTGGGTTTAAATAACAGTTTTAATCTTTCTTCACACTAACTCAACCGTTTAGACTGTCAAGGAGTATTTGAAACGACCGATATGAAGTGATAATTAAAAAGGCTTTAATGACTGGTCAGGATTGTTTCTTTTCTCTAAACCTAACACGACTCAGTTGTTTAAAGATGGTAATTTTTTTTAACGAAGTTTGATCTTAATTAAAAAACAAACATTTTTTGTCTTCATAACTTTGGAATTTCATTGCGCAAAATATCAGCCACGATCATAGTTTTTTTTTTTTTTTTAAATATCGGAGAAACTCGTTCTATTGACTTTACTGAGTTTAACTCGTGCATAAATAAATACTACTTTTAGCCTTTAATTTATAAGTTAATGTTTAATTATTTTTTTACTTTATCAGAATGTACCATAAAGTGGGTTAGAATTTCAAGTAACAACCATTCTAATTTTGTAAGATCAATGATAATGCTCATTTGAAAGTATTAACTTTTTTGTTACTGTTCAAACTTAGTTCAGATTCAAGTTTTTAAAGAAAAAAGACTTCCTTTGTTCAAGCTTGCGAGAATTGATTATTCAATTCAATGATATCACGAAAAAAAAAAGACACGTAATTTGCACCATTTTTTTAAAAACAAAACACGCTGGCAGTCTCTCATAACACGAAATTGTACTCTCATTTGATTAGAGCTCTAAATTTATATAAAAATAGTCCAATCTGATTCGAACAAGGTTTTCTTTGGTGGGCGCAAAGTTAAGAGGGAACAACGAAACAAATTTACTGTTAGGAAATTTAAGTACCCACATTTTTAATCGAAGAGTCTTTTTTGATGTTGGTACCAGTTATAATTGATATGAGGCTGTTCAATAGCGACTTCCTTGCTGTGTGTTCGAACTCCGTAATCCCACTGGACTCACTAATTCTCCACGACAGGATTCGAACAAAAGCGCGCTTGGTGGATCTATCAACGATACGTTGTTTACAGAGATCTAAATTAAAAACTCTTAGTATGACTAATGTTGGATGTGATCATCTCCACTGACGCTTATAACTTGGCTACAATCGATTTGTAACGTTTCTAGTTTACCACTGTTCAACAGACCGTTTGATCCTCTCTGCTCATATCTGCTTGGATCGCAAAAAAGAAAGTATTTAGTCACATCATGTAAATGCTTATATGACTCACCGTGTCCGAAAGCTGCGAATCAAGCTTAGAAACACTGTATGCTAACAAAATATCTCGCCACATTTATTATCCGGTAGTCTATATAATCTGTTTATAGATCTAACCATCTGTCTGTCATCAATATAACTTTGTACCGATCAATCTTTTTTCTTTTCCATTTGCCTATCTATCTATCTATCTATCTATCTATCTATCTATCTATCTATCTATCTATCTATCTATCTATCTATCTACTTATCTATCTATTTATCAACTTACCTAATTATTTAGCCAGTCTGTCCATCTTTTGATCTATTTGTCTGCTTGGCTGATACCTATTTATTCATAGATCTTAATTTCTTTACTTTTTTAAATCTCTCAATCCATATCTCTTGATCGACAGAGTAGCTACAATATGTACCTACGTCTTTGCATAAAAAATTCACATTTCTTTTGTACTCCAGCTGTTGATATGGTGACTGGACACTCCGCTCACCTCTTTCGATTTATATTAATGCAATGTAGCTCTCGACTGTATTTGCTTTCAGATTACCGAGTTATCAGGCTATTCACTTTTTATGTCTTTGTATTGTCCTAAAACTGTCAGAGAGGCATCAAAGCCACTGAATTTCCGTTTTCCCTCTCACATTCTGTAGGTTAGTTTGACCAAACAATGTCGTTTTTCGATCAGGCATCTATGAATACACCTTTTATTTGTAGTAATTAAAAAAAATTAAATTGAATTCTCCAGAATAATCGTGCAGTATTTTCAACAATTAATGTTATCAACTCGGTTTAGTCTGTTTGCCATGGACCAAAAATCTAAATATGAGCTGTTTTGGATGTAATGAAATCAAGACTGTTAAAAAGTTAAATGTGGGATATTTCTACAACGTCAAGTTTCACATATTAAAGTATACTAGTTATGAAAATTTTTCGACCAATTATAATTCTCCCTCTTTTCCCCTCAATTTTGTTCATTGTCCTTGCCATATCCCTAGCTGTGGAATTTGAAACTTTGAAACTTTTTTTAAAGCTTTAAATCAGAGCTTCAGATAGCCAGAATATTCCCTTGCCATATGTACCAACCGCTGCAAGCATGCTGTCCGCTTGTCAAAAGATCAAAATCATTATATAATTTCAGCAACAGACATGGGCTGAACTTTGTGCTCTTCTCTCATTTTCTTCCCCTCTGATGCGCATGCTCTCTATTTCTCTCTCTCTCTCTCTCTCTCTCTCTCTCTCTCTTTCTCTCCTTCTCCCTCTCTCTCTCTCTTTCTTACCTACTCACTTACTCTCTCTCTCTCTCTCTCTAGAGAGAGAGAGTAAGAGATAGATATGGTGTAAAACGAAATAGGCACACAACTTTATAACCACGGGACAAAAACTATTTCCTACTCATTCATCCATTCAGTTCTTCCCTCCATATAAGTTCTGTCTCTGTCTCTGTCTCTCTCTGTCTGTCTGTATGTCTTACAGTCTGTCTGTGTGTCTGTCAGTGTGTGTGTGTGTCTGTCTGTCTGTCTGTCTCCTTCTCTCTCTCTCTCTCTCTCTCTCTCTCTCTCTCTCTCTCTGTCTCTCTCACTTTTTTAATACTCGTTTAATTGTAAGATAGTTTTCATCATTGTAATCATAACTTTTTTGTTTCTTTATCTATGCGCATTTTCTTGTCCCTGTCTTGCACAAAGTATATTTTTGCTTAGCAAATGTCCGAAATCTTTTTGTCCGTTGGTTATTACATTTTCTAATACATAATGTATGAACGCTGTGTTATCGATAATTGTCTTAGATAATTATAAAAACGGTATCGCTTTACAAATAAGCAGATTCAGGACTTGTTTATTTCGTGATACTGAAAAAAAAACCAAGACTTGATCTGCAAAGTTAGCTGCTGTGAAAATATTTCTACAACCAAGTGAAAGGGCTGTCAATAAGGAAAATTTCTTCCTTGAAACTAACATTCTTTATTGTTTTCCCTGGTGACACATCAACACATGCTATTGACATCCACTTATCGAGCGACCGAGTCCTACCACATGGGCAAGGTTTTGGCCACCACGTAATACACCTCGCAATACCATTAGCCAGTTTTTATTGATCATTAATTCCTGACTTTCTTTAATTAAAAAAAAATAAATAAAAAAGGACGAGGTGAATTCTTTAAATCAAAAATAGGTATAAACCTTATTGTAAACAATGAACTTCAATACGCATTTTCAAGGATCGAAGAATCTCCGCCTCAGAGATGTTTTACAGCTTTTGTAAACCTCATCTGTAATCCCAGAACCGACGTAATCGATGCCATGATTTTTATCAACAGACGGATACAGCAAACATACCTACAATTAACCGGCTAAGATTGCCACGGGGAATTTCCATTAAACCATCCCACATGTACAAAGCTCGCTGGGCAGCAAGTAAATCTAGTGTGAGGGGAAAGTGAGGTAGCGTGACATGAGCACAGAGAACGGCCCATACAATGTTATATGTTTGGGAAAAACTGATTGGTGTTGGTGGTTTGCGTGCAGAAAACAGCATTTGCAAATGGAAAAAAGCTATGAAACAAAGCTGTAGTTAATTTTCCTTTTCCCCCCTTTTTAGATCTACCAAAGCCATTTCTCCCCATCTCCCCCCTCCCCCCCCAAAAAAAAAAAAAATCCCAAATCACACACACACACACACACTTTTTTCCCCTGATTCCTATGGACATTCTTTTTCAACTTCATTCTGTCTGTCTGTCTGTCTGTCTATCTATCTGTCTGTCTATCTATCTGCCTGTCTGTCTGTCTGTCTGTCTCTGTCTGTCTGTCTGTCTGTCTGTCTGTCTCTGTCTCTGTCTCTCTCTCTGTCTCTCTCTCTCTCTCTCTCTCTCTCTCTCTCTCTCTCTCTCTCTCTCTCTCTTTTCTTTTTAAACAATTTACCTTCATTCTTCATCCAAATGTTAACAAAAGTCAGAAAAATAGGAAAATCAGTTGCATCTGACTATCAGAACCTTTTTTTTTTAAACTTAACAACCAACACATCAAGTTATCAGCTTGGATTATTTCGTGTCCAAACTCTGACACTTTTTTGATGTTTATACTGAATAAACCGATTATTTTAAACCTTACAGCAAAAACGATTTTACAAAGTTCTTTCAACAAATAAGTATATCATTTGAATAAACCCTCTGTTGAAAACTAAGCTTCAAAGCTACAGATTGAAGCTTACGTGAACAATTAAAGCTGGATGCTTCTAGGTTAGGTTAAGGATAGCTTAATTAAAGCTTGTAAAAGAAGCTGATTATAAGGTAGACTTGAATTTTATGACTTTGAACTTTCCCATAGACTCGAAAATCTTTGATTAGACGCTTATAAAAAAAGGAAAAAAAGCAATTATTATGTAACACGAGTCTAAACAACAGCTAGCACAAAATGAAAGGGCATTGCTTGAGACCCTTTTTTCTTGGTAACATTGACCGAAGGTCACAAACTCGTCACTTATTTCTAAATAATTAATTGAGTTATTGGGCGATCGGTGTCCAACTGTTTGCAAATTAAATTAATGCGGGACTGTTTTACTAGGCCCTTGGCAACTTGCCACTCGCATTTCCTGAAATGTATGCCAACTAAGCGTAGAGCTGCCAGCTAGATCTATATAACCAGATCCCTTATATCTCGACATAGGCAATGAACACAAGGTCATAAATATAAATAGAATTCTATTCCCTAAGATGATACAAATGCTATCTTTGCTCAATTTCCTCCTCTTCTCTCTCCTCCTCTATCGGCTGCCCTACCAACTTGATCCTCATCCTCATCATTTCCATGACATCATCAAGACCGTCATCTGTTTCTTTTTCTTCTTCTTCTTCTTCTTCTTCTTCTTCTTCTTCTTCTTCTTCTTCTTCTTCTTCTTCTTCTTCTTCTTCTTCTTCTTCTTCTTCTTCTTCTTCTTCTTCTTCTTCATCTTCTTTTTCTTCTTCTTCTTCTTTGCCAATGCCGTTGACGTTGTCATCGTTATGATGCTTGAGCAAAGCTTGAGGTGCGTTATTTTCAAGAACTTTAACACGAAGTTGATAATAATTATATATATATATATATAAAGATAAAAAAAATTCTAATTTTCAGTTACATTGACTCACTTGATAAGAAAGATTTTTTTTACATTTAGCCGATCTCTTATCCTTTCTTATTTATAATTCCTTCCTGGCTCGGCAATAAAATTTCCATAAACTGATTCAATATGAAATCCTAACTCTAAAAATTTTGAATCAATTATTATTTTTTTTTAATTGTTTAACTCTAAAAAATCATGGCATTGAAGAACATTAGTATTTACGCAGTTAGAGGCATAATGACTGATAAAAATTTAAAAAAAAAATGAAAAATCCCACAGTTTCCAGCATTTGTAGTGCATTAATAATATACATGACGCAAATATTGTTTTTGAATTACTAACTTCTAGAAAAGCATGGAAACTGTTCAAAAAGTGAAAGATCTGCATATAGTATACTTATGCTTGGATAGTAGTACGACATTAATATATATTGCCTTTATGCGAAAATGGGCTTATGTTGAACGAAAAGTTTGATTCACTTCCAAAGGATAACACTACCACTTTTCCTAAAAGATTAACATCTACTCTCCCCGTTATTTTGAGGCCAATTTTTTATTCATTTTTCGTGAGATAAAAGAAAACCGATAACTTCTTCGAAAAAGATCCTTTGCTTTTTGCATTTGAAATCGTGGCATTTGGAGGCTTCAAACCAATAATTTTGTCTTGAACATCAATGTAAACTAAAACATTTTCAAAAACATTACTAGTGACTTGTAACACGCAGAAATATTAACGCTTTGTATGCTTGCGCTTATCTCCAATGTTTGATTAACTGAAAAGTGAACATATTGTTGAACTAGTAACACCGCACTTCAACTCAGGATTAACATTTTGTGGTAATTGCAGTTTTCGTGTAACAGAATGAGTCAGTGTTTCCACTTTTACATACGAAACTAACCAAACTCAATAATGGTCAATGGCATCGAGTAGGCACTGTAACACTTGACTTGCTCTGTATGATATGGAGAGGGAAGAATGAAAAATGGAAACTCAACTTGCGATTGATATCAGAAGGTGCTCATAAAAGGAATCGTTTTTTTATATAGAAAGTGTTTCCGCCATAAGCTCTTGACCTAATTAAATTTAAGTGCCAGCCCTCGTCTTACACAGTACTTCTCGGTATCTTATTGGTACATGTATTATATTTGCGATACCACCTTGAATTCGAATCAGTCTTCTCATGCGAACTTCCATGCTAATTAAAAATCTGAAGGTGGATCTTATATAACGCCTTCAAATCCACTCTCATTTGCATCCGATCTGTTTCGAGCTGTTAGGACTAAAAAATGTCGTAATGATCCCGTCTTTGTTTTTTTTTTTGGTTTTTTTGTTCCCCTTTAAAGAATATCTTTTCCACAGATTGTGAGGCGCGAATCAACAAAGGTTTTTAAATCTCTGTACTATTCATTACTAAATGTTTTATTACGAAAATGCTTCTAATTTTGCGGATACCTTAATATGCAACCTTTATCGTAATATAACAAATACTTGTGTAGAAGAATCCTCATGCGTGTGCATTAGTCTCGTTCTAAAGAAGGTTTGTGTAACAGCGTGATACAGGAATCACACAGAGTCATTTTAGTGAAAACTATAGAGAAAGAGGTCTTGAGGCTAGAATGGAAACAGATAACATCATTTTTAAAACATAAACACAGTGCCATTAAATTTTTAAAGAAAAGTTGCAGAGCAGTAAAAGCACGTAAACATCTCTTAAAACTGTTTTTAACTAAAGAATTCAACTTTTGATTTATAAAACTGTTTCCTCCCGAGTCTAAGTTTGACTTCTTCCCTTTTTTTTATGTTTTATTTAAATTTTTCTTTTTCTGCAAAAGTCCATCTCTACTTGAAAAATGTCTTCTACTAATTGAATTATTTCCCATCAATCTTGATAGCTCTAATCTGTCATGCTACTTCAAAATACGGAGAACTAGTTTGTTCTACACAGCTTTGATTGCGCCCTTGTTCAAACAACAAAACCCATTCTCAATCATTGAGTTCATGAATAGCTCTGCCTAAATTATTGTTGCCCTAAATATTTCACTTGTCCAAGAAAACGGTTAACAGGATCCTTTTTAAAAAATATTTTATTTCAATTGAAAAATTAAAAAAAATATTAATGTTTCCAAAAAGATTATAGGCCTACTTAAGTGAGCCCGTTTAATTGAACAGAAAGGTGGAAAACTTGACTTCAGAAAGCTTTCTCCAAATACAAGGGCATTTATTTTACAAAGTCTCAGACACTTTGACCCAACAGCCAAACCGTTAATATACTAAAATAAACATTTGACTTTCACTGCCAGAGAAGAAAATCAATAATCATCAGAGTTCGCCTCCCATGTCTCTTTTCTCAAGAAATGGAAAAAAGTTAGAAGAGACTAGTAATGTAGCCTCACTTATTTAACCTGCACTCAAAATAGTCTCTGTGGGGATTTCAAGTGGACGTGAGAAGTAACGCAGTCAAAGTGGCAACCGCGGATACGACCTTTCTAAATGGCAGATAATTGTTTTCGAATTTACCATTTTGTCGTCTTGCCATGGTTTGTGAGAAAAAAGTTCCAACCCGGACAAAATTAAAACATTCATTACAATCATGAATAAATAAATCCATCAAAAACAGAAATGAGAAAAAATAAAAAGTTCGATATTAAACTGAACACTAACAGTAATTGAAACGAAAAGGAAATTTAAACAAGTGAAAAGCTTTTTGTTAAATATTCATAAATAACTTAAAGTCTTCAATTTTCTATCGCTAGATGGCTGGAGAATAGTGACACTTTTTTGTCAGTGATGAAGACAAAAGAGCATAAAATAATAGTAAAATATTCAAAGATTTGCAAATCTTCTTAGTAGGATTCCTCTCTTTCTATATTTATAACTATAAACAAATATCTACAGAAAACTTTTTTTTCCTTATTCCTTGATCTTATTCCTTGCCCCATCTTTAATCGCTATCGGATTTTTGTTTCCTTAACATATCCTTATTCTATTGTGATACGGTTTTGTGCGTGGTGAATTTAAAATACTATCTTGGATAGCATGGTTTTAATTCCTTTTTTCTCAAAAAGGAAAGATCCAATATTTCAAGAGACAGAATTTGATGTTTTTCACTCGACATGGATGTCCCTTATATATAAAAAATGTTACTGCCGCCTTCTTTAAAATTTGAACAATGCAGGTCTAGATTTCGATAGTTATATCACAATGACCTATATATATATATATATATATATATATATATATATATATATATATATTCTCTCTCTCTCTCTCTCTCTCTCTCTCTCTCTCTCTTCGCGTCTACAATCATTAAAACATATCTATCTTCTCTCAAATCTGTCAATAGCAGGAGGTGTGCTTTACTTTTCACGTTTTGATCTCTGTAATGAAACGTTTTTTTTATTCCAAGGCAGGAAAAGTCACCGAATACACTAGCCTTGTTTTATTACCTTGCTAAGTTAGAGTTATACTAATTTTCGGAATATTTAAAGTCAACATAATTATCTTCGTTTTTCTTAGCAGAAATAAAATCTAAATGTAATATTTTACAATTTCCACATAGTTGAATGATATTATATATATGTATCTGTAAATTGAAGAGCCAAAATATGTTCTTTCCTTCTCTAGTTTCGTGCCCGTCTTCCAACGGTTTTAAAGAATGAAAATATTGATCCCTCAAACATTAACATTATTCTCTTAACGGAACATTGACAACAAAGATAGAAATCTGACAGCCTTTGCACGACTCTTGTCAAGCTGTTTGTGTGATATGTGAACTTGGGCGGAGATGGGGCTACATTGGACCGGTCCATATTGAGCTTCAGCACAGAGCGAAAAGACATGCTTTCTCCTACTGAATAAACAAGCCGAGGATACAATGGCAACTGTCGTCAATGTGAAGGGTAAGTAGCTTGAAAACTTACAATAACACACATTTATACCAATTATACAACGAGATTTTGGTTTGACAGATGGTTTTGGTTTATGTTCCCATCAGTTTTGTAATCCCTCATTTGGGAATAGATTGGACCTTTCATCACGCGTTTGACCAATGGAATTGATCTTTACCTCGACATCTCCCTCCTTGTCTTTGTCTCCTCCTCGTGCTCAACAGTTTTTCTTTCTGTAAGTTAGTCTGTCCGATTATTTTTCTCTTTGTCTCTGCGGCTCTTTATTTTCCTTGCCTTACTGTTCTTTATTATATAGGCAGTCTGTAAGCTGTCAAAGCAATGACAGACATTACTGGATTACCAACTTTTTGGTATACTGGAACAATTGAAACGGAAGAACAATCTGAAACAGCAGAGTGATTTTCATGCTCAGAACTGTAAATCTGTCATAAATATTATACCACAGCAGTGATGAGAAAACGCACCGGCGAACAAAACTTTTAGAGAAAGCTTCCTAGTCTCCCAGAAAAATCTTATTCTGAAGTTAATTTGTTATGAAAATGATGGCAAGTACGTTGATGCCTTCTTGAAATAGACTAAAACCATATATGAAATTTGAGAATTTTATTAAAAAAATGTATTAAATGAAGTTTGATCAAGAAGATTTTGATGATGAAATTGATAATGATCAGAATAGTGAAGATTATAATAATCATGGGTAGAAGAATGAAAATGATAACTAAAGAAATAAAATGTGAAAAAACATACCGTAAAAAATACACTCATCCAATCTCTCTTTAACTTGCACAATCAATTTTGGATTGTCAGTTAAAAAAGTAGGCACACATCTGAGATCACCTTTCCCCCCCCTCTCTTAATTTAGCACTGGTTATCTGAAATACAGGGTTGCTTGCATCATCAAAAAATTACCGGCATTTTGACTGCGTACGATGACGACAGTTAGCTATTTAATTAACAAACAGTTCTGTCAATGCACTGAGACTGGTTTATTGGTTTCGGACAAAAAATAAAAGACCGCAAGACAAAACAAAACAAAACAACACAAAAAAAGAGAATAAAGTAAAACACAAAAGAAAAGTCAACAGGGACTCGCCGAAAAAAATTTTATTACTGTGTACACTTATACAGGATGCCATCTTCAGCTCAAACGTTAAATGTAGGCAAGAAATATGGCACAGAAAACACTAGGATAACAACTAAAGAACAACAATTTCTGCTCAAGATCTTTGATGCTTAAAGCAATGAGGTTCAGACCAATAATAGCAAAGCAGCGCTGAAAATGAAATCTGCATTATGTGTGGTGCCACAGTTCTGTTGTCCCAGCGCTCCTGCATGTGAAACAGCGCACATTGAGGGGCGTGGAGGCGATTAAGTATTGGCAGCTTGATCGCGTGATTGTGGAATGAATGAGCGATGTTTTAGTATGTATCGATCCCAATCCCTTCACAACCAAAAACAGCCTGGTTTTTACTCGAGTAGAATAAGTCGATCCATAGATAGGGGACAAAGTGAGGGGACGCATTATAGTCAAGGTATACATAAAATTGAAACACGGAAACAGGGAGAGAAAGAGAGTGGGAGAGGAGAGAAGATAGACAGACAAACGTGCAGGACCTCAGGTGCACACAGTCTTGAAGGTAGACCAGATACGGGAAAGGCTGAGAAGGACAGATAGACGTAAATATGTCCATATAGAACTAGTATGACAGATTCTTCCAACTCCCAAAAATGTAGATATAGGAATAGCATATTAAACAAAAAAACATATTCTTAAACTCAACTGTTGGCCGTTTCCTTAGCTTATAATTAAAAAGTAACAAAGATAAAAAAATAAACACATAAACGAAGAGAAACTTTAAACAAAAACATCAACCATGGCATGAAATTCAGACATTCAATTCAGCAACCAATTCTGAAACACTGAAATAATTTTTTTTATCATTTAGAGGGTTTGAAAACCGTTGTCCAGGAGAAGAAATCTGAAATTGCAGCGAAGTTAAAATGCTCTTCAATATAAATCTAAATCTTACTAGTTTAAATAAAAAAGTGAACCGAATTAGACGAACCGACAATTTTTTTCTGCTTTCCATGATGGATTAACTGTAAGTGTAAGGAGGACAGAAATTTATTTTGAATCTAGAAATAACAGTTGGTAAACTCAAAGAAATTTTTTAGCAATTGAGTCTAACTTTGGTTATTGAGTTGAAGTTTCGAAAATGTTTTGATGTCTGGGGTCTGATGTTTCAGAAAATTTTACGTCATTTTCAAAATATCTTATGGGCACATTTTTGCATTCAGTGGTTGATTTTTAAGTGAAAACGAATGTCTCTCAAAAAACGTGATCCAATATGTTCGTTCAAGACACTTTCATATTGAAATTCGTATAGCATTGGTTTGAAACTGTTGTAACTGGTTGAGTTTTGTGTCAAATAGAAAAGCTTACCCTTAGGTGATATTTCTAGTAATTTCTAATCTTTAAAAATGAGAAGAAAGAAATCGAGCATCAGGGATATCATTTCAAATCTCTAAAACTAGTTTTCTTCTTTGAAAGGTGCACCCGAAGTATAAAATCAGTCGCAGAATTTCTTCCGTTGATCCATTCTTCCCTATAATTGAGAGTGGAACGAGCTCCATTTATTTCTTTGCATAATAGCAACCCCGTCTTTAAAAACAAGAATACAATATGTTATTACATACGTCATGGAGTCCAGCCCAACATGGGAGTAAAGATATAAGCATTGAAAAAAAAATGAATGAGAAATTAGCTTAATGTAAACAGACACAGTATTGCGAGGTATCTAGAGAGAAGGAAGCAAATAAAACAAGGGAAAGGCATATTGCTTGTTGTAACTATGTTTCGTTGAACCCCACAAAATGGTGATAAGGAAACCAGATGGCCTCCCTTGACGATGGCGATATCCAAGTGGTTTTGTTTGACTACGCGTTCCATCCGTGCCATTCTGGACTAAGTCATGAAAATTAAGTATCAAATATATCTGCATTCGTTTTTTTTTATATATATACCTATTTCCATTTCATTTGATATTAACATAAAAAATAAATACTGCTTGACACAAATTGAAGGATTACAATTTAGATCTAGTGTCCTGTATCTTTTAAAATGTTTTCAAGGTACTTTTTAGTTCATTTCGTCAATACTTCAGAAATAGTGTTGCTCAATTTTGTGAATCCCCTCCTCCCTAGCATCTAGTTTTAAAACTTCAAGATAATATGGCCAGCATGATAAAGGGATTTGATGTAAAAAAAAAAGTCAGCAAGCCCGTGAAACAGCTCTAATCCGTATTACAAGATCTGGCAGAAAGCCAGTCGGAGCGCACATCAGTTACGGACCCCATGAATGATAATACCATCAGCTCTGCTGTAGAAGTCAACGGACGAGGCTCTGTGCTTTAGTACTCCTGTTTGTCTTAAATGGGCACTCCATTTATCTCGACCGACTTAATGATGCCTCAACGATTATATTAGCGGTGATATAATGCTTGAACTGATTACTTTATTCGTCCTCGTACATAATTTTTTTCAGTATAACAGGGCAACACTTTACTGATATTGGCCATATTTTATCTAAGTCGACCGATAGCAGACACGTTTTTTTAATAAATAAAAAGAATTAATGAAAGCCAAACTGAATTGCTTAAATGATGATATTTAGCGTTTCCTCATTAAAAAGTAATGGATGCTCTGAAATTTAGTTTATTGAATTTTAAGGCCTTTTCAGGTTTTCACGTTAATTTCACGTTACTTCATGTGAAGTAAAATGATTTGTTTACATAAAATGACTAAAACTGCTTTTAATTATATTTGAGGAAATAATAAATAAACAGAAGTGTTGAAGTAGCTAAAAAGTTTCTTTCAGATGTCACTTCCCGTGACATAACCAAAATTTTTCTCAAGTTTGATTACCATGCCGGCGCATACCCGATAAGATTTTAGACAAGATTAGCCAGAACGAGACGAGCTTCATATTCATAACAAGGTAATAATAGCAGACATGGAAGCATGCTGAGTCAAACGGTGTCTACAGAACTAGACAGGCTTGGGGCCAAGCAAAGTAGAGTGGAAAGAGAGAGAGGCCTGTGAGCAGGAACTAATGCAAGTTTAATAGATGTATGATATAGCCGTTAGGTGCACTCTTTGGAGCTGTTACTCAAACATTAGCTCTCCATCGATTTCTCGCAACAATCAGAAATGGTGTTGATGGTTGTTCTGTTTCAGTTGTGATCTTGTGTAAATATAGGTCGGAGCATAGCGCCAAACTCATTAACAAGCACTAAACTCAAAGGCTATTACATGTACACAGGTGTTGGTAATCCCGTATTTTTTAGTCCTATAAACTGCTACAACTTTCATTGCCACAGTAACTGCATCTTGGACTTTTACTACACCTCCTCCTCCTTTCCTCCTTCTACTACTACTACTACTACTACTACTACTACTACTACTACTACTACTACTACTACTACTACTACTACTACTACTACTACTACTACTGCTACTACTACTACTGCTACTACTACTACTACTACTACTACTACTACTACTACTACTACTACTACTACTACTACTACTACTACTACTACTACTACTACTACTACCACTACTACTACTTCTACTACTACTACTACTACTACTACTACTACTACTACTACTACTACTACTACTACTACTACTACTACTACTACTACTACTACTACTACTACTACTACTACTACTACTACTACTACTACTACTACTACTACTACTACTACTACTACTACTACTACTACTACTACTACTACTACTACTACTACTACTACTACTACTACTACTACTACTACTGCTACTACTACTACTATTACAACTACTACTGTTACTTCTGTATAAAATTTGATAATAAATAAATAAAACATCTCTTCATTAATTCTTTTATCACCATTTTGACGTACGTAAACTAAAATATTTTAGTTTCATATGGCCGATTCGGACGGAGAGTTCGATCGTACATGTCAATAAGTAAATGAAGCAAAGGCAAATTAGACATTTGTGTACGACAAGAAAGATTGAAAGAAATTAAAAAATGCAGAACAAGAAAGTCGCGGTTAAAAAATTATCCGAGCACTTATACTTTGCATTCCGCAACATTGTTTGTGGGCAAGCGAAACAAGCGTGCCTTTTATTTTCTATGCGGAGTGGAAAGCATTGAAAAATAATAACATGAACAAACTTTTAGCGTTTTATTTGTCAATGCATACTTTTGTTGCAGTGAATTTGATGCTAATTGATTTTCAGCTCTCATTCACACACATTTTATTTCTCTCTCTTTGCATTTGATTGATTCCATTTGAAAGGCGTTAGCTGTTAAGAAAAAGCCGAAATGACGAACTTTGAAAATGAAGTAGACTATGTTGTCACTAAGTTGAGTTGATGAGAATAGAATGCGTTTTTTTCAGAAGTTATTTAACCTATATAAAAAAAAACCATGATAACACATTTTCTTCTTCATAATTTCTAAATCCCTTTACTAAAATTTGGCTATTATTGTTCTTTATTTATCTTTAGATCAAGGAATTCATGCTTAATATTGATCGCGTCACACACGTCTTTGAGAATAACGATACCTGTATCTCCATCCTCCTCCTCCTCTTCCCTTCCTATTTCACCATCGACATTATCATCATCATAATAATCTTGATAATCATTCTCATCAAAATGATTACTATCATTATCATTATCTTCTTCTACCTCTTCTCTTCCTCCTCCTCCTCCATTTTTTTCGTTTTCCTTCTATTTCGTCCTCTCTTTCTTCTTTGATATTTTCTCCGCCGCCGGCGTGATTACAATCGGTGTAGATGATTGCCTTTAGATGGATCGAACTGCACGACTAACTATCAGCCGCAGATCTGATACAAACACAGCATCATACTTAGTTCCTCTCCGACCAAAACTAGCCTTGTCCACCGCTGATACATGAGTACAGTTCAGGGTCACCAAAACCTATTGTCGCTAGGTCAAGAATCTGATGGAGAGCATTCGTGTAGGAATTTCATCGTCAGTGAATGAGCTAAGCAGCCTAATTTGTAGTGGACTCGATGCGTAATGTAAAAACAGGGGTCTTCCCGATAACATTGATTCCATGTCCACAATTTACGAAACAAAAAATAATTCACTTGGATTTCAAATGAATTACATTACATCTTGTTGCAACAATGATTGGGCGCTTAGCTTGAAATCATTCTAACAATTACAAAGTAAAGGAGATTATGTCTTTTCGCCAAAACTCGAAACAAGATATATGATCGATTTATGTAAATCTGGCGCGTTGAAGATCATAATTTCATTTCTTTCTTTCATAAAAATTAAGTAGCAATCTTTGCATGTATAACTTTACGCTTGCAATACACACAATTTTAAAGAAAGTTTGTTTCCTTTATAGGAAAATATAAGAAAGAAATTGTCTCCCAAATTTATGTGAACTGTTTACTGCACTAGTTACAATTTTAACAACATAGTGTGATTCGTTATAAACAAAGGATAGAGTGCTTGAATAAAATCTTGCAAAAGTGATTTCTCGTTAAATTCTATTCTCTGGACGGTCGTCCTAATCAAGATATCAGGATAAGACCAAAACTGAGAACTTCAGCGGCCAATAATGGACGAGCAAGCCTGTGGTGACTCGTCACCTCTGACAACAATGAATCTGTTTTCAGAAAACCATCGATTCCTTTAGCAGCAATACATCGAGTTAAAATTTCTAAAGGAGCTTTCCTCAACAATAGAGGCACTATTTGTAGATTTTTACTTCTTGTAAGAGTCCTCCTTATATTATCTTATAACTCCCCCCCCCCCCACCCCCATATTTTATATGTGTTAGAACTTAATGTATCAAATATGTAAATAAAAAAGGGTTTGAGTATCAACAATGATAAGTATTAAAAACTATCTATTCCTTATTTTAAAAACCAATTATCTCTGTCAAAAATCAGGCTTAAGTCATTTTGAGTTAATTTTATTCATTTTCAGTTTATTTTAAAGTTTTGCTTAATACCTTCTTGTTCTTGTTCTTTTTCTTCTTCTACTGCGACTTCTTCTACTCATCCTCCTCTCCTCTTCCCACCTTCTTTTGAGTCTCCTCTTCATTTATATTCGATCTCCTTTTTTCAATTTTTGTCATTCCGGGTCCTCGTTTTACTCACCTAATTCTTCTTCTTTGGTTTCAATTGTTCATCTCTCTCTCGATTTATGAAACTGTCTCCTTCTGTCTCTCAGACTATCTGACTATGTACTTCACCCTTTCTCTCTGTTTATCAATGTTTGTCTGTCTGTCTTAGTCTCTGCATCTGCTTTTTTCTTCCATAAAATTCCTCTCCTACCAATTTACGTGCACCTTTTTGGTCTTTCACAATCAAGCAGTCAACTCGAAGGATGCAACTAGCGGTACATCAAAATAATATTCAATTGAAGCTTAAACCACGCAACTTTCATAGTATTGCCGTGGGATTTAATGAAAAAGTTTACCCTCTTTCAATCTAGTTTTTGTAAAGGAAAAAAGAAATAATTTTTGACTGCTAAAATAAACCTTTCTTTGCATCCTCAACCCTCATCGATCAGATAACGGAAAAAGCAATTTTTAAAACTTTCTATTTAATACTGCACTGAAGAGAGCAAACCCCAAAAGCCTAATAGGGCTAAAACGACGATGTCTTGTCGGTGTTTATTCTGAAATCCCATTGATTTCAGCTCAAGCCATCAAGCGCTGAATACCATTTTTGTCTTCTTGATCCTGATTCTGTCTGAAAATGATGTATCATTTCGCTCCACAGTCTCTCTCTCTCTCTCTCTCTCTCTCTCTCTCTCTCTCTCTCTCTCTCTCTCTCTCTCTCTCTCTCTCTCTCTGCCCCTCTATCTCTTTCCCTTTTCTGCCTCAATCGTTCACTATGTGACATATATTTTGTTGTCACTAGTTATTAATCTACTTATTTATCTATTTGGCCACCTCCCTCTTAAGCTATCCCACTACTTTTCTTCTCACTTGAGTATAGATGTATATAATAAGCTATCTTTTCATATTTCTCTGTAGTTATCCTGGTATCTATCTCTCTTGAGCCGCATTCTTTTCGCCTCTCTTTAATTATATTGTCCAATTCTACTATCTTCTTTATTGTTTATGTTCGCATTTTTCTTCTCCTTCTCGATCCCCGTACCCTTATCTTTATCCTTCGTAGTCTCTTCCTCGTTTTCCTTTTTCCTCATCATCATCGTTAACGTCACCATATTATTTTTATTATTATTTTATTATTATTATTATTATTATTATTATTATTATTATTATTATTATTATTATTATTATTATTATTATTATTATTATTATTATTATTATCATTATCATTATTATTATTATATCATCTCTTTTGCAATCTTTTTTCTTTTCTTCCTGATTGTTGTACATGTTGTCGACATTGTCGTTTTTTTTCTTATTATTCTTTAGCTTTTTCTACTTGATCTGCTATAAAATAATACGCCTAACTTCTGTCCCGTCTGTGCATTTTTCTGCCTTTCTGTTTTTCTCGTCTCTCTCTGTCTCTGTCTCTCTCTCTCTCTCTCTCTCTCTCTCTCTCTCTCTCTCTCTCTCTCTCTCTCTCTCTCTCTTCTTTCCCCAAACACGCATCTACACCCTTTCTCTGTCTTTCCTGTCTTTTTTTTTAATTCTCTATCGCGAAGGAGCGTGCTTTTTTTTCTTTTAAATTTAAAATGATGACGAAATTATATGGCTTCTGTTTGATAGAATTATAGGCATGATACCACTAAAGAGTTTGCTCAGTAGGTGTAAATCGTAGAAAAAGTTTGGACAATTCTGGAAAAGAATTACTTTTTTACTTTCCCAATCAGTTAAAAAATCATATTAATGTTCATTGTAAGGCTATGGAGGTACAAAAAAAGCCCTACAGGCGCATTACCTTGTGGGAAACTATAGCTGTCTATCTGTTTTTATCTTCGTGATAATGAGTGTTTTAAAAGATCCAAAAAATATTAATTGCACTTATTTAAATTCACCATTCTTTAAAAGATTATCTATTTGAACTTTTGAATGAAAACGATACAGTTGTTTTTTTTCTTTTACAAACGGATAAGAAACCTTTGTCTTGAAGAAAATTTAGCTCTTCACCCTTTTTTTAAAATCAAATAAGCTAACTCTAAAAACTGCCAATTAAAGAGGATTAATAAGAGGAAAAAATGTGAGTCAAAACAACGCTATTAATATTCAAATAAACTTCCTACATTAATATTGCAGTTATTGCTGTAAATTTGTTTTCCTCTCCATCTCTTTTACAGCGTCCTTTGTGTAGCTATATATATTTTTGCAGTATAACTGCTTTTAGAAATTCTATATTTCTTTTGCAGTATGTTAATTCTGTTTGATACTAATCAACACATACAGTATTCGTATGCAGATATTGAACATTTACGCTCACTCACTCTTCTTCATTACAAAGAACTTGCCGTATGATAAATTCATCCCACCCACATACCAAACACTCTCAGTGGACCCGGAGAGCGCCATCACAACAAGCAAACACCTCTCGGTAGTTGTGGCTGTCAAGACATTGCCCTCAGCAACAACAGATCTTGATTGGCAGCGTCTCAAGGTAGAGAAGAGATGGTTTGGAAAAGAGGCTACGTATACCTAAGCCTCGAGCTTGCTCTATTTATCCTCAGATCTTCTTTTCTTTCTACATTTTCGAAAGACGATCACCTTAATTTACAAATCAGATTTACGTTATTCCAATCTATTGCGACGGTTGAACATTAGAGCGATTTTTTCTATGGGATCAAGTACTCCAAACAATTCCTATATCTCTGCCTGCTCCCACATCAATTCTTTATACTGTATTACAAAGTTTGTGAAATAGATTACAAATATCCCTAAGCCTCTCACAGCCATATTTACTTACAAAATTAAAATTAAGTTTTTCCCTCATTCTCAGATGAAACAAAAAGACCACGTCATTCAGAAAGTCATTTGAATGGTTTTTCACATTATTATCTGAACTGAAAATAGATAAATTATTATTGCGCAAGTTAGAATTAACGGAAAATTCTAATTAAAAAATATATTGGGTAGAACAACCCATTTTTGTTGTTTGTAATGGACAAGGAAACTTCAAGAATGGCAAAGGAAAATTTGTAACGGTTGTAAAAACTGCTGCTACATTGACAAGGCTATTTCGAAAAGTATAGAATATTGCATTAGGTGAACTGTTTGAATAAATAATATCAAATTTATAAGAGAGACAGAGAGAGATAGGGAGAGAGAGAAATAGAGAGAGAGAGAGAAAGAAAGAGTGAGAGAGAAAGAGAGAGAGAGAGAGAGAGAGAGAGAGAGAGAGAGAGAGAGAGAGAGAGAGAGAGAGAGAGAGAGAGAGAGAGAGGTGGGGACACAGAAAAAGGAAAAAGAGGATGAGAGATCGAGAGAGTAATATGATTTTAGCGTCAAGTCAGTATTTAAATGATGTTTCATAACACAAAAGTCATGCTACACATAAAATCACTCAAGCCAAACCCACCCAGTATTTCGAGTCTCTCTCATTCGTTACATTTATTTTTAACTTGACTGTTTGGATTTTTCTCTGCTGTAAACCTGTCTCGCATATTTTGACAATGAGAGGCAATGCCAAGAATACCCGGACCAGGCAGCTGTTTCAAGAATTGTGATCACGATCTACTGGACAGACCAACAATTACTCGCATCAGTTTTGGTCTTCAGGTCAAAATCTGCAGCAATCTGTGACAGACTAATAGGTGTCTCATTGTCGATGAACTCATGTCTAGAGGCATCTTAGTGACTTCCTCATCCCAGACAAAAATGGCCCAATCATTGACTTTCGCTAATAGGTTTGTCTCATCAAATCCGAACTCTATTTTAGCACGGTATTACTAGAGAGAAAACTATCTGCTTTTTTTTGTTTCAAATCGAAGACAAAGAAGTTGTGAACTTAATGACACTTTTTGCCAACTTTCGATAAATCATATACTTTTCTTTCACTGACCTTGAGGTTTATTTGACTTTATTTGAAAAGAAATTCGACAAACATGGTTGATGTTAAGGCGGACGATAAGAAACATCAATCTAATCTTTTTTATGACACATCTAATTCACAAGCTGCTGTTCTAAGTGTTGACTAAAGGTAGAAGTTACTTCGCGGTAAATCTGTTGGAGGTAGATGAAATAAACTAGAATATGATCTGATCAATGTAAGAGTCAGACAATACGATTGATGTGGAGATGAAGACATTGTAAGCCCTTGGAGCGAAACAGATAGGTTTAGTAACTCACAAGCAATACACACACATACACACATGTATATATATATATATATATATATATATAATAATATTCATAAATTTTTAATAAAGTTAAAGGACTACTAATGAATATTCAAGTTTAATGTATATATATATATATATATATATATATATATATATATATATATAATATTCATAAATTTTTAATAAAGTTAAAGGACTACTAATGAATATTCAAGTTTAATGTAGGGGAAATTTCTCGCCGCAAAGCAGGAACAATAAACAGATCCTTACATTTGGAGAAATAGATCCACTTAGATCTCATCCCATCGTGGTCTTACATAAATTCAGTTGGAAAAAGAGACAGGCACCTAAATTTGTCTTCATTCTTTTTCAACAGCTATCATTCACCATTTAAGCTGAAATTATAAAAACATTTCTTCATTTAAAGCAGATAAAGTCTAGATGTTATAGAGAGCACACTTTTTATAATTAAGATATTTTTGCTATTCTGAGAGTGACGGTTGATGAAAATATGTGATCGATTTGCGCATCAGAACTGCCGCAGAACTAAATGTTTTTGGCACTTAACTTTTAACGCAGACTCATAGAGGGACACTGGTCATCTCTCCGGATTATATTCGCAATTAATAGATGGCTATCCGAAAAGTTTTCGGCAAAGGACGTATATAGACTATCAGATAGCAATAGATGGTTATTGGAAGGAATAACCAACATTTTCACTGTTTTTTAACATAGCTTACGGCTTTAACTTCAACTGAATATATTTTTCCTTAATGCCCAAAGTTTGCAGACGTTAAATTGATTATGCAACAGATCGGCAGTTGAAAAACCGATGCAATTTACATATTTAGTGGGAAATGGTTGTAACAATAGTTATTTATGAAATGAGACTACGCTTCTATACCCAAAGCGTTCACGCCGTAGCAACGTGTTCTGCTTTAAGGATGGGAAAAATGTAAATAAATTAAAATAGAATGCGGGTTTGAATATTGTATAGGAGAAAACAAAGTAAACCACATTTAAGCAACTATAATGTAATTCCAGCGCAAGTAACGTAATAATGGTTTTGGAAATCCTCCAAAAATTCTAGAGTTCTGATTTGCTTTGCGGTTTAAAAGCCGTTGTGCCTTTCGTTTTATTTTATTTTGCTTCATCCCAGGAAATGGAAAAAAAATCTCAAGTTTTGTGACCCTTGAAACAAAGTCTAGAATCTTAAATTTAATAGCAACTTGATTCTGAGAAGTAGCTCGTTTGAAAGAAAAAGAAAAGGGAGAGAGAGGGGAGGAGGAGGAGGGGGCAGGAATGAAAGGATTGTGTTGCTCACAAAGGAAAAGTAAGTCAAATCATTGAGGCTTGCCTTGCATACCAAGAACTAAAGACATGGAGTATCAATTTTGGACAATTATGCTTTCTAAGGCGATCTCCGATGAGAAATCGCAGCAGCTCAGACAGAAAAAACGCCACATGATTGTGCAGTAAGCAGGGTAATTTTCACCACAGTATTGGCAGGAACCCCTCGCAGCCTCTTTGCTTTATATTTTTATGCCCGTGTATGCTCACATAGGTCTTATCCGCCTCCGCGTAAAACCCTTGGCTGCCTTCCTCTGTCTTATTGTAAGCGTGTGAGTGTCTGTGAGGGGAGGGGGGAGGGAGGGGAGAGAAGGGGGTAGATAGTTTCTCAATCTTGGCAAGCAAGCTCTTGGTTCCTCCTGCGTCACGCGTATCGGAAAGGGCTTCGTGCTCCGAACAAAGCAAGAACTGACGAGACAATTATTATGATCAAGACCTAGTCTTGGAACTTCTCCCATAGCCAACCCATCATGGATCCCTTCTATAAAGCCCTATTTTAATAGTGAAATTATATATCTCGAACCGGTGCTTCAATAGACAGAATGATATTTCCGACACTGAGAAGAAAGAATGTTTTGAAAAGAGTCTCTTGAATCTTTATCTTTTTTTATTATTCTGTTCAATCCTCAACGCTTTTCAGTTTATATTACGTTAGAATACCCAACAAAGACAAACTATTATTCAGGCCAGGTTTTTGTAGGGTCAAAGATAAAAATCACAATTACTTAAAAAAAAAAAAAACCCAACTAACTTAAAAGTTCCAATTGATCAGCTTTGTGAAATAGTTTTAGTGATATGTTCAGACTAGCCTGTCTGAACCATTTAATTAAAAGTGTGATTTTTTTAAATTTCGTCTCAGCGCATCTAACAACGAAGATAACATATTTGGATCTTTTAAGATTGTTAAAAGCTAAATCCATTCTAAATTGAAGAATATACACAGAAAAAGACGATTGTTTTAAAAACATATAAATGGATGGTATAGAGCAAAAAAAAAAAGAAAACAGGCCCGTATTCTGCATACACTGCCTTGCTGGTCCAGAAGCGGACATGGTGGCCGCTGAGCAATTCTTCTCCTGAAAACCGGAGACTTTGAGGCAAGAAACTTAGATCTAGCTGAATACAGTGATAATGGAACATCCAAGTATTTATCTAGAACAGAATCCCGTTATACTCTGTTGTGAAATTTGTCATTTATAGTGCATTTCTCAAATATCGTCTGTTATATTTAGCATCATCTTCTTCACCAAAGTCATGTCTAAAGTTTCCAGAAGTCGCAAGACAAGTTCATTTATAAATGGCATTTGTCCATGATGTCTTGAAAACAAACTTTTTTTTTCATCTTTTATGCGTGTATTCTTCATTCTTACATGGCTTAATTTTATGCGAATTAGTGACATGTCTATATGTTACCATATTTAGAAGACCTAAACAGAAGCGCTTAAACTTAAGATTCTGTTATGTAAAAATCTAATTTATTTGTCAAACTTTCCTCTCGTCAACAACTATTTTTGTTGGTATTGCCAGATTCACATCAAACGTTTATTTTGTTGTTGAAACCCATTAAAACATTAATGAAGAACTCCATTAAGACCTGCTATAAACTAAAAAAAACTAAAAAAAAAACAACTGATGAGATAAGATGCTTGATTGGGGAACTTCTTCTTCTTCTTCTTCTTCTTTTTCTTCTTCTCCTCCTCCTCCCTCTTCTTCTTCTTCTTCTTCTTCTTCTTCTTCTTCTTCTTCTTCTTCTTCTTCTTCTTCTTCTTCTTCTTCTTCTTCTTCTTCTTCTTTTTCTTCTTCTTCTTCATCTTCCTCTTCCTCTTCCTCTTCCTGTTCCTCTTCCTCTTCCTCTTATTCTTCCTCTTCCTCTTCTTTTTTTTCTTCCGCTTCCTCTTCCTCTTTCTCTTCTACTTCTTCTTCTTCTTCTTCTTCTTCTTCTTCTTCTTCTTCTTCTTCTTCTTCTTCTTCTTCTTCTTCTTCTTCTTCTTCTTCTTCTTCTTCTTCTTCTTCTTCTTCTTCTTCTTCTTCTTCTTCTTCTTCTTCTTCTTCTTCTTCTTCTTCTTCTTCTTCTTCTTCTTCTTCTTCTTCTTCTTCTTCTTCTTCTTCTTCTTCTTCTTCTTCTTCTTCTTCTTCTTCTTCTTCTTCTTGTTCTTTTTCTTCTTCTTCTTCTTCTTCTTCTTCTTCTTCTTCTTCTTCTTCTTCTTCTTCTTCTTCTTCTTCTTCTTCTTCTTCTTCTTCTTTTTCTTCTTCTCCTCCTCCTCCTTCTCTTCTTCCTCTTCTTCTTCTTCTTCTTCTTCTTCTTCTTCTTCTTCTTCTTCTTCTTCTTCTTCTTCTTCTTTTTCTTCTTCTTCTTAATCAAGGTGTACGTATCTTTACACCCTGACACTAATGCTTAAGCTGCCAAGCAATTAGCGACCCCTCTCAGACTAGATTGAAATCATGGCAGGCTAAAAGGCAAAACCAGTATGCAACAATTTGGCCAGATGGACTGTGTATGAATTAAAAACAATACTAGTCCTTTTCGCCTCTCTGCTATGTAAATCTTCTATTTCCTAAAACCTCAGTTTTGAGGCACGATTAAACACAGCTACGGTAGCCCAGGTTATCTCCCCGTACGACGCACGGACTCAACAGAGTTCAAATCATAAGCTGTAAACGGTTAAGCTTTGCCTTTAGAGGCAACTGTTACATGGGATGTCGATTGGATTGAATGCGAGTTGGGCGAGCTATCTTCCATGCTTGATGGTTTAGACATATTTTGATCGAACAAGAAGAAGGAGAAGAAGAAGCAGAATTTTGGTGACCATCATTTTGCTGTCAGTGTCGCTGTAAAATGTCCAGCTAAACCATCCGCCGCATTTATCTTTCCCCCAGTCACTGCCTTCTCAAGCAGTTATTACAACAAACCACTATTTTTTTTCGACCCGATCAAACTAATCGAATCTAATCAAAGCACGCAGTTATCAGAGTTATCCTAAGAGGTAAATTACAGAACGCGTAATTAGTCTTAGAAAAATTTAAGGACTACGCTGAAAACTCCTGGTTTGGGTGTAAGGAGATAGGGTAGCTTTTATGGTGAAGAAAAGGATTTTCTTCTGCAAGTCAAGATTTTGGATAGCCAATTTCAAGCTCTTTAGTAATAATTATGGAAATTTGGAAATTCAAATCGATTTATGCACTAACTTTCAGAGTTACTTCTGAAATTTTATTCCAAACAATTGGAAAAGTTTATGACGTTAGCAACTTGCTGCCACGACGTATTGCTTTTTATCTTAGAAATTTTAAATTTTGTTGAGTATTCTAAAGAAATCTAATTTTGCGGCAGGAGATCATATTATTATGTCAATACAGACTGCGTATTTTCTATTTCATTTGTAAAATCCTGATTCATTTTTTTAAATTTACATTCGTGGGCGGAAGGGTTGCTTGTAAGTGGAAATAAGCCTGGAAAATTATTATAGCTGTAGTTTTTTTTTCAGATGATGATGAGTGTTATGAGGAAGGGAAGCAGGAGGAGGAGAGGTATCAAGAGAAAAGGGTGAGGAGTAGAAGATACAATTATGAGGGTCACGATGGTGATATGAAAACAAAATAGAGCAACACTAAAACTGTACGATCCTAATGTTGATTCATGGCATTTTTTTCTCCCGTAAGGAACTTTAGAAATTAATGTGTTGAACACAGAAGTGCGCATAATTCTAGATGACGAATGCCAAAACTTATTTTAGGGTCAATCACTTATTTTCTCTACAGAAACCAAAAGAAATAGATTCTAGAAAAAGCACATAAAATCAAACCCTTGTTATCTTCTCTATCAAAGTGATTGGAGAGAGGGAGAGGGCAATGAGTTAACATTCGTGCTTTAAAGAAATTAGGTAATAAATGAAACACATAAAAATGACAGGCGGGTATAGATGGAAACATTTAATTTCAAAGGAGTGAGTTTAAAGAAAAGAAAGACGAAAACTCGTCGTAAGGAAACAGAAAAAATAAAACGAGTAGAAATAACAAAATTAAAAACATACTATATGGAGAGAAATATCTGGAACAATCAAAATACAGATTTAGAGAATAACTTAACGATACAAAACAGAAGTAACGGTTTGAATGCAAAATATTTTTTTGAACTATGAGCACGTTAAGTTGAAATGAAAAGAGCACGTTTCTCTAATTTCCGAAAATGTGTATAAATGTAAGTAATTTGCATTAAATATACTGAGACACAAAGAAGAAAAAGGAATTATGAGAGAGAAAAGAGACGTGTGATAGAAAGGTTTATAATGTTTATAAATGCTTGAAGGAGAGGTAAACAAAGAGAGAGAGAGAGAGAGAGAGAGAGAGAGAGAGAGAGAGAGAGAGAGAGGGGGGGGAGAGAGAGAGAGAGATATCATAAATCAGGATTTAGGACGGAAATAGAGGAAGTAAGAGAGAGAGAGAGAAAGAGAGAGAGAGAGAGAGAGAGAGAGAGAGAGAGAGAGAGAGAGAGAGAGAGAGAGAGAGAGAGAGAGAGATTATAAATCAGGATTTAGGACGGAAATAGAGGAAGTCCGAGAGAGAGAGAGAGAGAGAGAGAGAGAGAGAGAGAGAGAGAGAGAGAGTCAAAGGGAGATAGGGAGAGAAAGATCATAAATAAAGCTAGACTATAAATAATTATCCCAATGTTTTACGAAGGGAGAGAAAAACAAAAGGGAAATAATAAGTTTTGTCCCTTTGTCATACATTTCCTATTTGTTAACTCCCTTGTCTAAGGCATTCTCCCCCCCCTCCTCCCCCCCCTTATTCAATGTTACCGTCTGCAGCATATTGATGTGAGAAGCCGCGGATGTGATGGTTGACGTTTTAGAAAGGTGTGAGTGAGAAACAGAGGGTTAACAAATTTAAGTGATTAGAACTTAGAATTTTGCGTTGCCGCTCAATACGAGTGCAGGCAGACTGATACGAGACTGAGCAGTTTAGGCTAGATGATGAAAAATTGCTCTCGATGATAGATCTGGAGGCAGTCTGCTGCTTCATTACTCTGTCGATCGTCGAGATAAATCAATCAAGCTTCTCTTGTGCGAGGTACATTTTTTAATTTAAAGAAGATCACCACCTAATAGTGGTTTCAATAATAAAGGGTGAGCACGAGGATTTTGAGACGGCGGCTGAATAGAAAAATAACATTAAGCTCATTAGGATATTTCTCTTTCAATGTTTAAAATCTTTTGTGCATTTGTAATATCAAGAGCTCAATATTATGGGAACCACTTAAATAATCAGGATCGCAACATCCCACAAAACAGGGCTAGTTATGGTATTAGAATGCCAGCCCATTCTGTTGCTGGACCACTTCAGACACTGGGGAACCGAAGCATCATCGTTTCCAGACAGCCTAGCTTTAGAGAGTGCAAGAGTGAAACTATTGGCGAGTGTTTCTGTGTGCCCAGGGTAGACATAGAGCATATGAGATGTAAAGGAGAAAAGGGGAAGAGAGTTTGGAGCGGCAGGAGGGGAGGTGGGGCGCATTAGCATTGGCAGCTAGCAAAACATTAAAGTTATCCTTACTTTCCTGTATTCCTCTCTCTAATATATATACATAACATACATTACCGAAGTCTCTTAAACACTAATCATCCAATTCTGTAATATTGATTTTGACAAGAAGCAAAAAGTTAACAAATATTTTCCACTTCAAAATATTCCACATTTTATTGCTTTTTTATTTTCCTTTTTTTCAAATGGAGTTCACAAATTCATTCGATTAATATACCAACGAATAGCTACTTTTCTTCCTACAGCTTCCTTTATTTACCTATGAATTTGCTATATATTATTATTCTGTTAGACGCAAGATAACATCCTATTTTCTAAAAAGTTCCACTTCATCTATCTATATATACACACACACACACATACATATATATACACACACATATTTATGTACAAATAGACGCTCACATACATCCGTAAAGCTTGTTTCGAAAGTATTGAGTCACACTAGTACTCAAAATTTAAATTAAAGGAGCTTAAGTAAATTTAGGAAAAGACTAGATTCACATTTTCAAGCGGATGTTTCTTACAGTATCGGTAATGGGAGTTTCATTTTTTTTGTTCAGGCTCGGCTTTTCCATTAGAATAAAAGACTTTTCCGCTATGCACACATTCCATTTTTTTTATTTTTCCACGAAATGGTGTATTCTACCCTGGGCGTTTTTTATCTTCATAATTATGTATTGACTTAGGCTGGAAATAATATCATTCGCCTGAAGAAAGGAATATCGAAACACTAGTGTAGAGAATAATAGTAAGTAATCTAGTCTATCCCTTAATTCAAATATATATATATATATATATATATATATATATATATATATATATATATATAACAATCATTATTAGTTTAATGACATGCATTTAGTGAATAATGTGCAAATAGGAAAAAAGCAGCACCAAGAAAATGGATTTTAGTATCATCTCTATCTCGTAACTATTACTAGACTATCCTTATTACGAACCTTGTTTTCATCATAATTATTACCATTACAAGCAGTAACATCCTCAAAAAGACGGCGGACGTTCATTCCAGATACAATCTTTTGACGTGGTTTGTTTTATCATCCAAATGGTGAGCATCCTAGGGTGATCCTGCATAAATTTAACCCGCCGAACTTTGTTGTGTTCTACGGAATTTTTGACAGTATGGAAGAAGTTCGGAACCCGTACACTGACTCTGACAAGCGAAAAATCATCCTATCAAATAGCAGCAAACACTAGTAATATCTTTACAAACATTAAGATAAATCATAATGATCAGGGTTAGAATTACCAATATGAGCATGAATGTGCTACAAACAGTAGCATATTGATGAGTGAAAAAAGACCATCACTAGTTTCTTTTTGTAAATATCCAAAACCCAAATTCTTCCATACCGGCACCATCTAGATCTACCATTCGTCATAAGCTAAGAGGTCGTGTAATATTTTAGCATTATATTAAACTATGAATGCATGATTTACGAGATTCATAGACTTGTAATTATCCTGCGCTTAAATAAGCTGGTTTGCCATAGAATTCATTTGCGGCGCCAATTAGTTCCAGTGAAAATAAATCTTTCTCTTATTAATACTTCTTCTCAGGTTCATCAACTCTAGTTGTACAGATCCGGCTACCTGATTCCTGCTTTCACTCATTATCGATTCTTTGAATCAAAGCATGAAGAAAAGACGCTGTTTTTGTTTTTACTTGTAAGTGTCTTATATCAGTGGTGATCAAGAGAGGCGTAGCAAACATTGCCTTTCAAGAAGATCATCATCTAAGAAGATAACTACCCTAAGATGTCTGGATGTTGTGTTTACACAAGACGCGAACAAACCGAGAATAAGCTTTGGCTCCATACAAACTTTCATGAAGTTTGTTTACTATCTATGCAGATGCAGCACATAATATTATGCAGCATGTTGCTTTGGACATACGAGGCAGTTCTAACCGTTACAGCTCTTATAAATCTTAACTAATTTTGTGTGTGTGTGTGTGTTTGGGGGGGGGGGGGGAAATATGCAGATTATCAACAAGAATTACGTGCAGAAAGAAAATGTTGCAACTGAACTTTTATGATTATTCAAACAAATCCGGATTTTTCATTTTATTTGATATGAAATGTATTTTTCATGGTTGTTAGAATCTAATCTTTCATTAAAGTAGTTCGTCGCGATTGAAATGCAAAAAAAAAAAAAAAAAAAAAGGTTTGCGGTGCATGTGTGCGAAGCAATCTCGAGAACGCCGTTTGTCAGCAGCAAGACAACTAAAGTCATGTTATAATTTTGTTAGCTATACTTAAAGCGATATCGTTAATTATCTTATATATTAGATAGTTATTTCAGTACCTGTGGAAAAATCTACACACCCCAATATGTGCAAACATGGACTGATGATACATATTAAATCCTCGTGGACAAGAAATATATTTATTAATGAGCACAAAAGACACAGATCGTATCTAAAAGAAGCCATAGCATAGACACAAAGTAAAGTGGAGGATAAGTTACACAAAATAGCTAGTTAGAAAATTGGCATGGTAAGTCCTGCTCTTGGAACTGGCGTGTGTAAAAAATACCTGTACTTTCTTTTTTAATAGTATGCCTTTTTAGGATTACATTTCTCTCCCCTTTAATCCGTTTGTTTCCTTAATTATTCATTCGTCTCAGATAGTTCAATGGAAACATAAACAGAGATGTGATAGCAAAATGAATAGCTTAAAAGAAAAGGCAACAGCTTAAAAAAAGATTTTCATGACCAAAATGGTTAATATTGTCGAGATTTAGGTCAGTTTTAAGGTGAAAGAAATAATTCGCACCCATCTTTCAGCTGATATGGTCGCCAGACAGATAAGCTATACCAAGACTGTCCTTATTTAACGCACGCCGATATTCGTATTGACGTTAAATCCATCTTTCCGGCCTGATTTAATCGAAATCTATGATAAAAGAAATGGATAAATTAGCAATATGATTTCTGTATTTGCATTTATAATCACCCTCAACAAAAGACCTCGATATCTTATTATTATTCAAAGAAAAAAAAATAATGCCTATACACTGTATATAAGTTTTACGGATCAACATTCCTTAGTTAACTTTTATAAAAGATAGCCTTGTTTTGAGACAAGTTCCCCGATCGAGATCATGCTCTGAGTCCAGATTTCAGAGTGGACAGTCGTACCCAGCATCCTAGCTACGTGATCATCTCGGAGCCGCGATAAACCGAAAGTAAAATTAATGCAGTCATCTGCATGGTTTGTTGTGGAGCCCTTTTCTTGTCGTATGCCATCGCTGGGACTGCATAGAGACGCAAGTTACTCACAGCTCGAAATGCGCGCTACTTCTCACAAGAAGCAATACTCACGAAAATTTTATCCTTCAACCTGTGCCACTTTGGTTGCTCTTGCATACATAGAATACCAAGTAACAACAGAGAGAGAGGGGGAGAGAGAAAGAGAGAGAGAGAGAGAGAGAGAGAGAGAGAGAGAGAGAGAGAGAGAGAGAGAGAGAGAGAGAGAGAGAGGGAGGGAGGGAGGGAGGCTGCAGACCTAATGTTTATTTATCTCGATGGTTCTGAGGGGCCAATAGAAGCTTGTGTCCGGGTCGATTGATAAATATGGTCTACGCTTTTGCATGCATGAATTTTGTAAAATGATCGACATCTTTTCAAGCACAGAAATAACATAAATTATGTTTATTATTTATTTGTGTGCTGATGAATTCATTTACTTCTTTCTTTCACTCTTTGTTAAATGTACCCGTTTCCTCAAAGCGTTGTCCGTGTACTAACACCCTTGGCGGTAACAAGTGGCAACGCCACAAATTTTTGTATGTAAAAAACTTTCGCTGGAACTGAACGATTGTTAAATTTAAGGAGTAACAATGGTGTCGCTGGCCAACTTCATTACTACAAAATCATCGAGATGGGAAAAAATGGGCTAGGACCAGCTTGGGTGTGGGGAAAAATGTGAAAAAGTCACGAAGTTTTGGGACAATTTTTGATGTTTGGAAAACTGACTTTTCACATTGCTGCACTTAAATTCATTTCCGTTTTATTTAATGTTAGAAAAATTTTGTACCTCTCAAAGCAAGCGTTGATCAGTTTTGCCAGGCTGTTGGCAGACGAGCTACTTTTGTTTCACAGAAGATGTCACATACCATTTGATGCTAAAACTCAACATGGACCATCGGAGAGTCAGGGTGGTTTTTTTTTCCATAAAGATCAGAAGAGCAAATAAAAAATAATATTAATAATAAAATTAAACTTGTGAGAAAGTGGCTTTCTATAGCTTTGTGCTTCAATGGGTCAGGTTCCTTCGGCGGACCAGAATTTGGACGACACACATCTGCTCTGCCAGGCATGGAACTATTACCGGTCGCTCATAATGTGACCGCACTCATTCACCTCTGTGTATATCTAGACTGCGCATTAATTCCTGCTTGCATTGTTTCAACTTGTCTTCCAATGCTCTCATACGTTGGTTGTGGCCGTGAATTTAGATGCACAATGCAGTATCATGTTTCGCTTTTTCAGTTCATGAGAATTATACTGTCCCAAGATATAAGTTAGAAAACAAGACATGGCAATTGTGTATGCTTTTTTACAGATCAGTAAAAAAAAAAATTTTTAAAGATATTGCATCAGTTCTATGAAAGTTGGGTTCTTTCTAAGGTAGTGAATTCGCTCATCTGTCTAAACATCTTTCAAAAATATTCCAGTCGATTCCCACTGCGCCATCTACTCCATTGTTTGATCTTAACAGGCCAGGAACTGAGTTATTCATAGCAGCTCTTGGCACAGAGATCTATACTAGATCTAAGCCTTATCTTTCTTAACCCCAGTGTATAGCTGAAGCCCACACTCAGTATGTCCTGACAGATAGGTCAAACATTTTCTAAAGAACAGGGCAATTTCAAAAATTTCGAAATGAGCTAGCTCCAACTTAAAAAAAATACTGACGGATAGATCTGAGGTTATTCAAAGAGTAAGAGCATGGCTGCATGTCGTTCTCACGTGAAACAAGTTCTGGCTCCTAAGTCAAACATTATCCTGAAAGCAGGGCAATGTCAGCGGGAGGTTCACTCACTCACAATAATTCCGGTTCCATGTGGTTTAACACAACGGATCTTTTACGATTATTGACCGGATCTTGGAAGCGGATAGGCTGCCTAGGGGGAGCGGAACTGTTAGGAAATGAGAATTGCGAAAAGACTAGAACAACACTAGGCTCTGCGCCATGGAATGCAGGTTTAAGGATAATTCCATTTTGCGGAAATAACAGTCTAGAATATCATCCCTTCTCTTTCTGCAGATTTACAAACTCATCGTCATAGAAAACATTTTGGGTCGTACACAAAGTGAACTCTTTTTGTGGTATGATTTTTAATTATTGCTTAAGACACATCCACTTTATTTTCTAGTACAGGAAACCAGATAATTTTGAATTTTCCCATTCTATTTTAAGATTTTTAGAAAGATCATTAGAAGGCTATGAATTTCCATAGAAAGCTGTGCACTGCCTTGCGGGAATAAGAATAGTTAGCCAAATTTGTAACATTCAAATCTATAGAAAGATCCTTTTAAGCATTTATTATGTTGCACGGTAAAATACATGGGAAGCACTGGATTCCCGCAAGGCAGTGCATGTTTAGAGTAATTTGCCGTGAAAGCATCCTCCTATTTAATGTTCAAAATTATGAGCTGATTTCCCATAGATAAGCAGTAAGAATAGTCAGCTAACTTTGTAAAAATTATTTATAGATTATTAATTATTTAATCATTTATTATTATTTAGGTTGAAATAAATGTGCATCACTTAATTCTTGCAAGAAAATGTACTTTTAGACACTTTTTGTGCGAATCCACAACTGGTTTAGCAGCGAGAAAAATGTTTTTAAATAAATCAAGAAAGTACATGATTAGCTGATTTCCCATGTTGTCAAGATTGGAACTTCAGAGACCAGCCTAAAAAATGTTCAAAGCCTGCTCGACGACTTCTTTTGTACCTCCTTTTAATATGTGTTGATGTTAGTGAAACCGCTAGTTACGAGCTAGATCTAGTCAATGAGAAGCATCACAATTCTTTGAAGTGATATCGGGGATTTTGATTTTAATGAATTGAGAAAGTAAGGAAGAAAAGGAAATAAATGTCGAACATACTTTTCCACCCGACTCATTAGGACCAGATGTAAGGCTTCTATCAATTTATCGAATCCTTTCTAAATTAACGCTCGTCGATATGATTTGGTGTGCATGAGCATGTGTGTGGAGACAGCTGGCTCATTACTATACCATTTGTAAATTAATGTAGGGTCGATCTTTCCACGGTAGTTTTTATTGATATCTTAGAGGGAAAAAATCTTGAAAGCTTTATGTTGCAATGGGCCATGTCACCTTACTGGAATCTACCCAAACAGCTAATAATGTATTAAATAATTATTCGCGAAATAGAGGTTGCAATAAATTATTCTCCTGCTTTGTGCTCTGCTAGATAAATAAACCAAAAATGAAATTCAATCAGATACTCTCTAAATATATTTGGCAGAGTTTTTTGGTTGTACTATTTTATCATTAAAAAAATGTGAACGAGGAACAATATTATTTTATAAATAATTAAAACAAAGACCTAGGTGTTTCTGAGAAAAACAGAGAACCATAACAAAGCGTATGCAAAGGTGTCCGGCCTTATTACTAAAAAAAATGCCGCGAATACTGGTCTATTTTCACTGATGCGTTGATTTATTTTAATTTATTCAAACAATTGAATTCACAACTGCAAAATTGAACATGACCTTGATTTTTTTCTTGATGGTAAAGGTTCAGAAAAATTATTTTCACGTTTTTAAGCCTATTGAGATGATGATAAAGTATTTTAAATTCTGTGAGGCATAAATGAACGTCTATGCGGGCTTGATATAGTGCGAGTAAAATCAACAAGCGCTGCTAAAGTTATGTTAAAATTTTGGAACAACACAACATAAAGTTTGACTTTGACATTAGATGACTATTTTTGTCTTGATCGCAGAA
>JAWDGP010000593.1:1332500-1367500 GCA_033675545.1 Elysia crispata | reverse complement strand
TCTCCCATTTTTTTTTCAACGAAGGATCCCCTATAACATGCCATGTGTAATTTTGTGAAATTTATTAATGCTATCAGATGGCTTTCTCCAACTTTTCTTCCCACTGACTTTTTCCCTCCAAAACATAGTTTTCCCATATCTTCTTACACGCTCTTTTCACTATATATATATTCGTTGTTTTTCTTATCTTGGTAGGTGTGTCTTTCTTCCCGTCCATGTAAGGATTCATTTTTGGCCCATTACTCAGAGACTTTGTCCGATGTCTCCTTAGTTCATTTATACTTGAGAATGTTACAGTATCTATCACTTCTGTTTTTCATTACTATAATATATCTTCCTTCAGGGTCTTGTGGAATTGTTTAAAGTTTTTGATGTATGCGGTGGTGATTAAAGAAAACCCACTTTTATACTGATATGTTAGTTTTCTATGAAATTTGTTTATGTTTCCGAGAATTCTGAAAAATCAATTATGGTGTGGTTCGCCGATCTAAAGCAGGGATTAATGAACACACGACATGTCCTTTTTTTTCTTTGTTTTAAATTTTACCATTCTTAGGTTATTCATATTTTAGCATTTGACTACCCACATGTTCCTGCGAGAGTAAGAGTATTCTAGCTGTATGGAAACGTTGCAGGAAACTAATTTTAAACAGATATTTGCAGCGCATAAAAGCAGTGGGCTTAGTCTAGATCTAAACAATTTTAAACCCTCTAAACCTCTCGATGAGTCTAATACGGGGACAGAGCAGCGATTAGAGAAGACACACGCAAGTATACAAGAAGAGAGGTGTGTGAAACTCCAAATACTACTTTAATATAGTGAGAAATATATCCTCAAGAAGGATTTAAAGGAGAAAATGGTAACAATCCACACATTTTTGTTACGCAATGGATAAAACTCTCTTTTCGGTGTTACAGGAATGGCAGAACAGAGGTGTAAAAATAATGGTGCTCTATTTTCTTCATCTTTTCAAAGTACCCAAGTTTAAATGTGAAATGTCACAAGGACACAACTTTTTTTTTATATCTCCATCTTGAACATGACAGCCTTACAAAGGCTGGCTGTGTCCATGCAGAAGTTCCCATTTATCCGAGCTGGTGACTGTCATTACCAGGGAGAGGTCTGCTCTAGAAATTGATTTCAAGACGCTTAACGGATTTCGATGCGTTAGTAAACATAATAAAACGGTTGCAAACACTTCCTGTATCGTTACATAGATCGCGGTGCATCTGAACACTCCATTCGATATTCTAATTAGCGATTGCAGTGTGAAGGGACCACATGTACACTGAAATATTCAAGAGGGATTAATTAGTTTCCTCTTCTTTAAATTTTGTCATGTACTCAAATATCATAACTTTTATACCTTCATAACCAAAATTCCTGTATCTTTATCCAAAATGGGCTTATCTAAAGAGTAAACATATTATTGATTCCTTCTTTGTTGTAAAACAGAAACTTAGGCACTAAAATATTGAATTAATGCCTTTTATGCATAGTGTGAATCGACGAAAATTGGAAAGCCTCTCTGATCAGCACAATCATATAGAGCATGTTTCTTCATTCGACACGATCAAGATTTCATCCTTTTCCAGCTAATATGAAAAAAATGTGTGTTGAAATCATTAGGCTTTCTGGTCCTTTTCATCGACTCAAAATTTTGTGAAGAACATTTCACTGTCTAAATAGATTTTTTACAGCCTGCAAATTTTGCCTCTTTCTTCTGTTCAATATCAGATATTAAATTTTTCCAGATACTTAATTGTTTTTAGAAATCTTCGTTAAGACCTTTTGAAAAAACTTATAAGGCGTGGAAAGTTCTAATTAATTAAAAAAAAGCTATGGATCTAGCGAATTGTGAGGATACGAAAATAGAGGAAGGTAATAACAAAGAGAACAAAGAGTAAAAAGTAGACGAAGCAGATTATGGAGGGAAAAAAGGAAAAAGGACAAGTCGAAAGGAAGAAAAGGGAAGAGGAGGAGGAAGGCAAAGCGAGGAGGATAAAAAGGAGAAATTGAGTAGACGAGAAGCAGGAGGAGCTGATGTTAAAAAATATTGATAATGATCATGGCACAGGCGATCACAAAAGTTCGGGTGTTGGCGGGGATGATAATGATGGTTCGTGTGATGATGGTACTGATAAATTTGAAGATAAGTTTGAAGCTCCAGATTATAATGATGATGCTTTACACAACGGAGGTTAAGAAAATAACACATAAATTATGATGATTTTGGTGGTGATGATAACAAACAACAGGATAAACAAGACCTTATCAAAAATAAAAAATATGGATTCAGACAAGAACGAAGATAAGATCTGTGCGATAACGGAGAATAAAATCGAGAATTCCCTCAAGTTTGAAAGTTTGTTTTTGCTTGATAAAGCCAATCCAAAACACGGTGAACTCGGGCCTTTTTGCAGGGTGGCACTGGAAAGATGAGGCCCTAAACTCACCTCCCGAGTGTCTGGGGCTCGAATATCAAGGCGGCCACTTTAATCCCTGAGACACTGGCGAGCGCTCCTAAGAAATTTAAGTTTCGGAATTCCACAGATATGGCAGGTAATGCATCTTTTCAAAGCAAAAATAATATCAACGTAGATTACGAATCGAAAGTTGATAAGTGGTAATGCGACGGTTAACCTTTTAAAGTGATATATAGTGAGAACGTCTCGCGGAATAAATATCAAGCTGCGCCGGTAAAGTTCAAGATTATGAGTTATTGAATTGAGTATAACGAATACAATGGGGAAAAACAAAAAAATTAAAAATAAAAGCCATGACGTAGCTGTCTTGCACTTTCATAAGTCAGCACAATCACAGTTCCGGCATGAAGACTGAGGTTGCTATATTCTTTTTCCACTGCATCGGCCATGGGAGATATTCTGACCCGAGCATATCCAGACGAAAAATTAGTTTTTCGTCGAATGATATTTTCATCTGGCTAATGTCTCATACAATTTTTTTTTAACTTCTCAATGAAATTTATTTTTTAAATTTCATGATTGTATAGATGTATCGTTTGTTGTTCTTTTACTTTGATTATCACTACATAGCTCTAACATTTTAATGGAACGTGATTTGATTCTTATGCAAGTATGCGGAAAAAAATTTTTTGTCTCTAGTTGGGACATACATTAAAGATGGTTCTGTCCACATAAATTAAAGATGGTTCTGTCTACATAAATTAAAGATGGTTATATCTACATAAATTAAAGATGGTTCTGACCACATAAATTAAAGATGGTTCTGTCTACATAAATTAAAGATAGTTCTGTCTACATAAATTAAAGATGGTTCTCTCCACATAAGTTAAAGATGGTTCTCTCCACATGAATTAAAGATGGTTCTCTCCACATAAGTTAAAGATGGTTCTCTCCCATAAATTAAAGATAGTTCTCTCCACATAAATAAAATATGGTTCTGTCTACATAAATTAAAGATAGTTCTCTCCACATAAATAAATATGGTTCTCTCCACATAAATTAAAGATGGTTCTCTCCACATAAATAAAATATGGTTCTCTCCACATAAATTAAAGATGGTTCTCTCCACATAAATTAAAGATGGTTCTCTCCACATAAATTAAAGATGGTCCTCTCCACATGAATTAAAGATGGTTAAGGGTTCTCTCCACATAAGTTAAAGATGGTTCTCTCCACATAAATTAAAGATAGTTCTCTCCACATAAATTAAAGATGGTTCTCTCCACATAAATTAAAGATGGTTCTCTCCACATAAATTAAAGATAGTTCTCTCCACATAAATAAAATATGATTCTCTCCACATAAATTAAAGATGGTTCTCTCCACATAAATTAAAGATGGTTCTCTCCACATAAATTAAAGATGGTTTTCTCCATATAAATTAAAGATGGTTCTCTCCACATAAATTAAAGATAGTTCTCTCCACATAAATTAAAGATGGTTATCTCCACATAAATTAAAGATGGTTCTGTTCATGGAAACATCTTCCTTCAGTCGTTGATTAGATGCACTTCATCGCCTTTTATTAGACCAAGTCAGCTTTCAAGTCTACGAATTTTGCACGTCAAGCTAATCTGCTTGCTATAATCCCATTTAGTTCTGCGACTGTGGGAAAGCAAGTGCTCAGAAACAGGCAGTTCCAATGTTTCTATGCCCTGAGGCTACTCAATCTATTTTCTGTAGTGAAGTGCACTAGTGTGAACCCATTTATTCGTATGTCTCTCTGTCTTCCGTCCTTTTACCTCTCTCTCTCTCTCTCTCTCTCTCTCTCTCTCTCTCTCTCTCTCTCTCTCTCTCTCTCTCTCTCTCTCTCTCTTTCTCTCTCCGCTCTTCCACTCTGCCATTTTTTCATACACTGCCGGTATATCCAACCTCCTTTATTTTTGATTGGTGCTGCTAATCTTTTTCAACACTTTCTTGATTTTATGTAATCTGCGCACTCGTCCTCTTTTTCAGCAGACCAATTGACAATACTTGATCTTTGCACAAAGGTTTAGATAGCTTTGCACCGTCTGACTTCTAGAAGAAGGATTGAATTCAAATTCATCACGGAGTTATTTAGGATTCGCAGGTGAAGAATAACATAGTCCTTTGTGTAACGCATGGCATGTGAGTCACTTTTAATGGAAGGCGACCGATCAAAATACACCAGTCTGATTACCCAAAGATGAAAAAAAAAAGGCAATTCAGCATTCGACAGAAATCACTTTTCCCGAAAACGTTACCATGGAAACAGACTAAATATTCAGACTTTGCCTTTTTTTTTTTTTTTTGGAATAATTTTTTCTTTTTTACGTCACTACGGCAATTGCAATTGAGTATTTTGCAACGTTTTACAGATACCTTGAACCAGCAAGACAGTATTGAATTTTATGCAGATATGTACGTCATATTGGTTCCGTTAGCATTCTTCTTTATTTCAAAGGATTTTTTCAACCCTCAAATAATTCTCATTCTCCCCACTTCTGGATTTCGATGAACTCTCTGTTGTATTATGCCGTGCATTCAATTTATTTATAGCAATCTGGTATGTACCAGAGATTTAATCTGAATATAACCTGCAATTTCAATCGGAACGTCTGGAAGTTGGACCTAAAGGTAAAATATTTGCACCTAGTTCTAAATCTAGAAAGCAGGCCGAGACCCAGTGCCTATCTAGTTAAAACACTAATTATTATGGCCGCAGACACATAGACACCCAGTGCCTATCTAGTTAAAACACTAATCATTATGACCGCAGACACATAGAGACCACGTGCCTATCTAGTTAAAACACTAATTATAATGACCGCAGACACATAGAGACCCAGTACCTATCTAGTTAAAACACTAATTATTATGGCCGCAGACACATATAGACCCAGTGCCTGTCTAGTTAAAACACTAATCATTATGGCCGCAGACACATAGAGACCCAGTGCCTATCTAGTTAAAACACTAATTATTATGGCCGCAGACACATAAACACCCAGTGCCTGTGGAATTCAAACACTAATCATTATGGCCGCAGACACATAGAGATCCAGTGCCTGTCTAGTTAAAACACTAATCATTATGGCCGCAGACACATAGAGACCCAGTGCCTATCCAGTTAAAACACTAATCATTATGGCCGCAGACACATAGAGACCCAGTGCCTATCTAGTTAAAACACAAATTATTATGGCAGCAGACACATAGAGACCCAGTGCCTATCTAGTTAAAACACTTATTATTATGGCCGCAGACAAATCTAGACCTTCAGTTATTGGACCAGCGGTCAGGCATTGGCGGCTGTACAAACAATAAATTTGCGAATGTAAGAACCAGCTCTGTTCTCTTCCTGCTTTTGCTTAGTTGAAAACATAGAATACGAGTTGATAAAAAATGGAATGGAGTTATTTAGTATTATTCATAGCTATTCAGATATTTCAACATTTTTTGTATTTGATTTGTTAAAGTCGTTAGTTTTTTTAATGTTTGAATCGTGTTGATAATGAATTCATCTCTAGAAAGGTTTGTGTCTAAAATCTCTTCTATTCTTAATAAATGTCATAAAAATAAAAGGTAATGTGTATCCTATGATGACCTATTTGATTCCATTCCCCTAACATACTGGAGTTTGTATCTAAGCTTCAGATCATGATCATGACCTTAAATGATTTCACAATTTATTTAATTGCCAGCCAGTCTAAGTAATGCTGTCACAAAGAGATTCTTAGCAAATCTCAGAACGAGAGTCTTTAACGGCCTTTGTCATGTAACAGATTTCCTTTTATGGCGTATCGTGACAATCGGCTTGACCCTAATATCCAGACAAAAAAAGTGTTGCAAAGGACTCAAGAGGATTAAATGTATTTCCAAACATTTTGCGTTTTACCCTAAACATTATTTTGGTCTGTATTTTTAGTCCCGAGCACGCCTCGTGGGGCCATGCGTAAACAAAGCGGTTAATCTCTACAGTATGAAGAACCACCTCAAGAGAAGCAAGGTTTCCTTTTCACTAATATTCAAAAGTCATAAAATGCCATACATTGCGTATGAGACTAAATTATTCTTAACTTTGTAAGAGCACATATGTATCACTCGGAAGCAATGCAGGAATATGTGTGGAAATGGGGCATAAACTTATACCAGTTTAGACGTCATTCCTTGAAAAAAGCGTAGGAGTCGCAATTACAGAGCAAAGCCTCTATTATTTAATTAATTAATTAAGTGATCAATGAGTCAATTAAACTTTTTCTTAATGTCGTCCTCGCTTTGTGTATCAAGATAAGTATATATGCAAACGGGTACTAATTCATTTATCTAAACCATTTGGAAACGCTTTTGTTCAATACCCAGAAGCTTAACTATTCCTACAAGTGCAGTCATAATATGATTTTATTTATTGATTTACATCTGTTTCCATCACGCCCAAAGTGGTTTACGAAAAGCTTAGGGCTTTGGGTTTTGTTGTCTTTTTTTTTTAATCAAAATCTCGAAAATTTGCTTTCCGGCGATATAATTTTTGCAAATAAATTCGTTACAAATTTGAGAATTTTCGCCATAGAACACAATTTATTTAAAAAAAACATCATTCTTTTTATTCAAACAATCATTTCCAATTCCTCGCCCCATTTTGTTGTAAAAAATCATAAGCTGCTTAAAGTAAAATAGGATTTTAATTGATCATGAAGTGATACGCACGTCTGTTGTTGCTCATCATTCTAAAAATAAAGATTAAACGGACTGAAAAGAAACTTTTCGCAAGCATTACGTAAATATGAACTATTTTTCCCAAGAGTAAACTGCAAAATCGCTTTACTCCGAGAGACGTAGTTATGAAACTCTGAGTGAAAAATAATGAGACGGAAAGATCATGATTGTGTACGGTTGGGCGTGGAATAATACTGAGCAGCTATAATTATTGATTGGTGTTTGGACAGTGGTTCGTCACTTCCCAAACTCGTGACAATCCACTCGATCTTCTGCTTCATTTTTACACTATCGGTTTCATCGACTGACTTCTCTATATTTCATTACCAAAGCTTGTTCAGCTTTTTTTCATATCTTTCTGTCTGCCTGTCACTTGTCTGCCTCTTTCTCTGTCGTCCGCATATCTGTTCGCTTGTCTCTATGCGTGTGTGTATGTCTAACTCTCCCTCCCCCCCCCCCCCTCTCTCTCTCTCTCTCTCTCTCTCTCTCTTTCTCTCTCTTTCACTCTCACTTTCTCGTTCACTTTCAATGTTTTGGTAGCGCAAATTTAAACTAATTGTATGACAAAAAAAATCAAAATATTGACCTTCATTATTTTGTGCAATGCATACACACACACACACATACATATATATATATATATATATATATATATATATACAATAAAAGTTTTAGCACCATAGTCTTATATGATTTTCCCCTCAGCAAAACCACAATTGTACGAGTTAATGGAGCTCATAGATTGTGCGTCACGCTTTGATTTCTATGGGCCATCACAATCAGTTGCATGCTGAAGGAGAGACAGAAAGGACATTAAGTATGGACTCAGAAGAAAAATAACGTGCCGCCGGTTCTGCAATCTTTATTTCACAAGAGGGTCACGGATGGTTGTGGCGGTTTGAGGGGGTAAGAGGGAGGGATCATTTAGCTTCTCGAGTTACATGGATAGGAGAATCGCGTGAGACTTCCCCCCTCCCTTCTCCTTCTCTTCCTCCCCCTCCCTCCCCCCTCCTCTCAGTGCTAGTCCTCATCATCGGTAGCCCTGGTGTGGCCACAGGGGTGTCTGCCTCCTGTCTGGGGCGCTGTTTTCCTTCCTGAGTAGGATGAAGACGTCCAGACGATCATATTAAGCGTCTCTTGTTTCAATAACCACTAGAGACTCCTTTGTCTTTCTTTATCTTTAGAGCGCCATAGTCTTTTTGCGGTCTGTTCTCTACATAGGTAGTGAAGGATGCTTGCAGCAAGAGTCCTACCACATGAATTTCTTTGCTTGTGCACGTGTAGGAAAGAAGTGTGAGCAGATCGTGAGCTAGAGTTTTATAAATTATTCTATTCTCTAGAGACTTTCACGGTCTGAGTGTTGAACTAATCGCAGTGATAATCGTTACAATAATTGTTTCTTTTGCTGCCTGTGGGAAGTGATCAAGTTTTGCTCGAAATGTAGCCTGCTGTTTGCAATAGATTAACGTTATACTTGGAATACAGTGCTGATGCTACGTGACATTACCTATGTAACACTTTTTGTATAAAAAACAGCAAGAAAAGAACATTATGTAATCTACTCGTATTCTTTTTTTAATCCGACATTCTTTCAGTTTCAAAATTACAATCCCATAAGGTATATTTCTAAATACTTTAAAAATAATTATCAAAATTCTCAACAAATAGCACATTGACCTATTGAGACACTCTTGCCTTTCATTTCCTTGCTGGGCTAGAGTGCACCTACCCTCAAAACAAACACCCTACTGTAAGAGGTGAAACAATATATATATATATATATATATATATATATATATATATATTCTATATTAATAGTGATACACTGCTTCAAACAGCCTTTCGTCGGTGGAAAGAAAAATATATTGATTGGTATTAACATGTTCGAAATCTTGAGTCAAATAAGCCATATCATACAGCTGTGTTGATCCAATAAAATGCTCATAGTGGATCAACACTGCTGTAATATATGGCTTATTTTGTTCCCCACACCGTTATTGTGAGAAAGCTACTTTTCTTCGTTGCTTAACTGGTTTTGAGCCCTTTATAACTTACTCTTCTGACTCTACTTCAGTATTCCCAAAAATTAATTGTGCAATGACAAAACTAAACTGCCGTTACAAACGATATACCAAGTAAAGCCGCGCATCTTTTCATTACATCGGAAATGCCTCCAAAGTTCATATTTACATTTGTAATTGATTTCATAAACAAGGATTCCCAGTTATCTCTTTGGCTTTTTCACGACCTATCAGATTTCTCTGTTAGATCTTTCAGCTTTTTCTACTCAGAATTAATTGCTCTCGTTGAGCTGACACTGATTGTTTCCGGAGATATCAACAATATATCTTATTAACCCCAGGAAAGTGGAAGGATCGATAAACATTACCAAAGGATAAATAGATTTTTATGTAATGTGGCTGACGCATTCAGTTGCTGCTTATCGTGGATACAGCTATTAAAGTTGTCCACAACTTGGATAGCGCATGACCTGATTATTTTAGTTGTGGAAGAATCCCTATCATTACTTGAGGTTAAGTGTTCTAACTTGAAATAACGATATATACTTCATATATTATTAGATCGTTAAGAAGAGAACCATAACCAAGCACATTACAGAGTAAAGATTATTTTTTTAAATTAAAAGCAACATGTATCAATGTGATCTAATCATTTCCCCACAGTTCAATTCCTTTATCTGTGAATCCTTACGAATTTCTCCTAAGAAAATTGTATTCCGCATTAATTACCAAAAATGAGGTTTATAACATAATTATTCTATAAACCAAATCTCCTCGTTGAATCGAAATGAATTTAATTCTGTGTGAGTTTTTCGAAAAGGTTTGAGATGATAGGGTATAAAGAATTCACAACTTTAAATTTATTTTGTTACGTTCAATGACGAGGTTCTGAGATCACAACCGATTCGCTAGATTTCTGAAGAAGGGGCCTAACAATGATGGATTATAAGCGGAGTAAATGCGACACTGGAAGGAATTAACACTCAGGATTTTTTCGACAATACGTAAAAGAAAAACCAGCACCCTCAAAATAGTTCACATAAAACTATACCTTAAGCATTTCGTCTAGAAAACAATACATCTCTATGAAGCACTAAATATAGGGCCAATGAAATGAAGCTTTATATATTTATTGGACTTTAGTTAAAACAAGTTGGGGCTACTGATCTGCAAAAACCTAGAAAGATTCAAAGAAATATTTATGAACTAATTTCAACAAGACATCAAAAACGTCTTCTAGATATCAAAGCACTGCTATGGTAATTTGATTTTGTTCCTGAATTCTAAGTAACCGCACTCTCTCGGAACCTTCCGTGGAAAACTCGAACCACTTTTTTTTCTGGAAATCAAAGGTTTTGAATCTCGAAAGTGTCGCGTAGTAAACAGTGAAGTGGAGTGAGGAAGAAAATTCTGTGCGTCATCAAAGAACCTGGAGGGATATTTCTAGAACACTATAACTAAACGCAATGAAGAGATCAACTGTTAGTCGGCGCCTTCTGGGATAACTTTGGGTGTAATTTGTTCCATTCAACTCCATCAATTACACTTTTTTAAATTCATCAAATTGAAATGTAATTAAGACGCGAGTGCCCTGTTAAGATTTCATTGATAGTTTGTGATGTATTGGATGAACAGAAGGTCAAAACTTCGACATATAGGAGCACAGTACTGATGAAAAACACCAGTAGATAACAATTATACAGATCACTCAAAGCTGGATAGATTAAGATTAATGAATGAATTTACAGTGTGAGCATTAGAGAGACTCATTTAACGAATGGATGTATAGAATTGGGAAAAAAGTAGATCGCCGATAGATAAAAAGTCTAGAACATGATTGGAAAGCGAAAGGTGTTTTTCGAAAACATCCAGGCCCTGCAAGCCTTACAGCTTTGCATCAAATCTTTTACAAGTGAAAAAAAAATCGAGACATATAAAATTCAATCTAGTGCTCGTTATATTTAAAAATACGGTCTCTTATCAGCAAACTGTCTTTCACAAACCTGAAGCTGACCTGCGCTATCAGTGTGTATTTCCACCCAGTCCTTTCTCAGTTGGGTTCATGAGGTTTATACTGAAAGGTGTCTGGAAACAGTTTGGTTTTAAAGCTTTGGTCCAATCTGAGGTCAACCGTATCAAAATGATGTGACGCAGTCCTTTAATCCTTTCATCTGCTAATACTTCCTTTTTTTTTTTTCATGCTCATGAATTAGCTCCTTCCTTTTGTAGGGACATCCGTCTAAATCAAATCTTTTCGTAAGCTACTTAAGACATGTTGCGAATTTTTTTTCAACAAGAATTCTTAGCTCTCGTAAATAAAGGCTGAATGGAAAATATAGGTAGATCAATTTTTAAAAAATCGCTAAATATGATCTTCACATAGGTATAGGGGAAAAAAAGCACCAAAGCTTTCTTCTGAATTAAGAGCTCAATAGGTACAGCGTTTGGAGCAACAAAATAATGGTTCCAAATACAAAGGTACGAGTACAACCGTGATATTTTGGAACTTGTTCAGTTGTGAAAAGATCAACGATCAATACAAGCTCCAATGTTGCTACAGTTCACGTGTCCTAGAGTCCGACGTGAGACTGGGACAGTTTTTCAGTTTACTGGTGACTAAATAGATCCGTGCCAGCTGATGAAATTGGTCTGGGGAAACCAACCCTTCAGCCGTCTGACGTCAGGCACTTAAAATCCAAGCAGTAAACAGCGGCGAGCAACATTACATTAAGAAAGGGTTGGATACAAGCATGGCCTAAGCTTGAGCTCTGCGGGAAAAGTTCAATATTAAGAAATAAAAAAGTGAGGAACATAACAGCACCCCTGGGCTTCGACGACTGTATGCATCTATCTCTCCTTCTCTGGCTTGATTTACCTATAAATTTATTTATCTATTTATCTATCTATCAACTATATATCTGTGATTCTTTTGCCTTTCTTGTCGGTCTGATAGTTTAATCTCAAGCTTTATCTTCTTCTTTTTGCCACTGCTCTTTCTTTGTTTCTCCATATGTCTATCCGTCTGCTTCTCTGCTTCTTTCTCTGTCTCTGCCTCTCTCATTGACCTTATGTTGACATTGATTTTGTTTCCTCCTCTTTCTCATGATGTAACTTGAAAGGTATGAGGTACATGTGCTCAAAAATGATTTATAAGTAGCACTCGGAATTTCGTTTTCTTTTACAGAATAACCTGCCAGAAGAAGACATTTAAATGAATAATTAAAGCTGCTAGCCTGTGATTTAATAAAGTGCATTGACATGTAATGTGCTTAACTTACAGCAGTTTAAAAATTTGACTCATCCTTAAACTTAGCTGTTGAAAAATATAACACATTAAACAACCTACTATGAATCACTATGAACCGTTACTATCATCTTTGAAACATTTAAATAGTTTCAAGTGCCCACCCGTAATCACTGCCGATGAGGGCTTCTCGAAAAACTAATCCTAAAGTTTTCCACATTGAAATAAATATTTTTTAAGCGAAGCATTGAAAAGTGCCTTTCAGACAGAAGCTTCATCTCTTTATTTGGATTAGATCTAATGCTTAATGACCAGGCCTAAACAGATTTTGTCTCGGAGCCATCTGCTTCTGTGGGTCTTTTTTAAGCCAGTGATTGCTGACCCATTGTCGAAAACACACTGAAAAAGATCAGGATTATTACCCGGGGCCCACACACAGGCTCTCAGTCGTCGCACGTGCACAGTGTGAGGAGGAGGAGGAGGAGTGGGTGAGCAGGCTGTGAAAAACTCAACAGTGTTTCTTTACTCTCCCGTGCCTGGTTTGATCTGTATTCTCCAGCCGTCGCACTGGAAATAGTTAAAATGATTAAGTATTTGTTGGTCCAGTGTGATAATATTCTAACTCGAAGGTAATTCATAAACATTGCCTATTATCATAAAGTTCTGTGTTGCTATGTAGCAATATGCACTGAATTTTTGTTTTCCAAATAATCTTCACTATAGCCAGAGATTTAAAAAAAAGTGATTAGCGTCAAAGTTGACATACATGTACGTGGCTAACACAATTAAGCTCTTTGCCACGCTAATGGTTGAGCTTCAAATTTTCATGTGTTTTATTAGTTTAATGTGGAAATCTAAACCTGTTAAATCCTCAGAAAAACTTAATAATGTTAATGCAGAGTGTATTCTTACATATAATCATAAATAGCTAAATATAACCCTTCGGTTTAAACAGAGGTAAGCAAAGGTTAAGCCTATGAGGTAAACCTCAATACTTGAACAGTCTTCTTGTCAAGTATTAAACGATCGACATCGTGAGCTACAGCCCAGAGAGGATTGGCCTGTAAGGAGTGGTACAGCTGTGCAACTGTAGAATTTGGATGTACTCAGCCAGTGTTTGCCTGAAACAGCGTGTGTGTTATCAGTGAACCAAAGTCTCAATCAATTTACCTAAGGCGGCTAGTACCGTATTGCGGTCGATAGCCATCTCGAGCTGAAAGGGAACAATAGTATGTTCAGGCCATTGCGTCCTTTCATGCCCTTTCCAAAACATTTGAACTGTAGCCCTGCATACCAAATTCACATCATTTGGGACAAATCTCAGGATCTGTCTAGATATAGTGAAGAGAAATCTGAACCATTTTGGACTATTACTAATCTTGATACACTGTCACTGTTGACATTTTCTCTTAAATAAGGGGCTTTATCATATATACCTTTCAAAGTGTCAACCTTTTGCCTTTAAATTTGAGGAGAGGATTAGATTAAACTGCCTTGTTTTCATCGACATTGTTGAGCGAAACTGGTCTCGCCAAATTAAGCACCAAGTCTTTATATTGTCACTAACTATGCTCCTTTTTATTTTAATATCCTACAATCAAGAAGTAAGTAACTATTTTTGTCAATCCACCTAATCCACACTCTGGTTTATTAAAAATACTCGCTTAAAAAAGCTTTTTTAATGCTAAATTGCGGTTGATGTTTATTAACAAACATAACCATTACGTTACTTCAGTTTTTATAGTGAAGCTGTTTGAAACATACGCAGGAACTTATAGTTGTGTTGATGTACAGTTCTTTCATTGTGAAGGAAAAGCAAGTATCGTTCTGACTGTCTCCGCTGTAGAATGAAATGGCGCACACTGTGAAACAAATAAATGAGCTTCATCATAGCACTACGACCTTTAAAGATATAGTGAACAGGCAAAAGATTCACGGTGCTCTCTTTGTACGGCCTTTTAGGAATCATTTCATTCTGGCAGATTCGCTGTTGATAAGTAGCCGCTTCTTCATTGACCTTCTGTGAAAATCAATACTTCTGGAAATAGAAGCAGAGACAAGCCTTCGGGAACTTCCGGGACAGTTCTGCGATGAAGAGAGAGAGAGATAGAGAGAGAGAGAAAGAGAGAGAGAGAGAGAGAGAGAGAGAGAGAGAGAGAGAGAGAGAGAGAGAGAGAGAGGGAGGGAGGGAGGTTGGAATGACCAAAAAAAATAAAGATCCAATTTAAATAGTTTCATTTTCTTGGACTGCCTCTCGCATCAATTTCTGGTGGCGATAGAGGGAAGATAAGTGCTAATTTGTCTCCATTTCCGAGTGCTTGCTGGGTAGAGAAAAACATCCGGATGTTATTTAATACTATCGTGCTATCCTCACCTCTCGATTATTGTAACACGTTTTGCTCTGTTTACTTCCTTATCCGTGAAGATGCTAATACGTCCAATTATACATGCTCTCGCTGGCAGAATATGATGGGTCTATTAGATTATTACGATGTTTTGAGGTTCAGAAAATATATTGGTATGTGAATAATCGCTCACTGTCTAATCTTCTCGACTCTTCTGTTCTGTGTGGAATGGCCGTGAAAAGATTTCTTTTGTGCATCTATCTTTCTTTGCTTCCATGATACTCTTTTTTCACTCATTACATCTCTTCCTATGTCACTAATTTCTATCTATCACTGATCTATCTGTTTATCTTTCTTTGCTTCTATGATACTCTTTTTTCACTCATTACATCTCTTCCTATGTCACTAATTTCTATCTATCACTGATCTATCTGTTTATCTTTCTTTGCTTCTATGATACTCTTTTTTCACTCATTACATCTCTTCCTATTTCACTAATTTTCATCTATCACCGATCTATCTGTCTATCTATAGATCTATCTAGCTATCTACCTATCTACCTATCTACCTATCTCTATTTTTCTGTATCTATCTTGCTGTATCTATCTGTCTCCGCGATATCTTTTAAAGTCCACGTGATATCTGCTTATATTAGAATCTATGCCTTTATTCGGTTTATCCAAAGATTTTAATTTTTTTACCTATATCTTGTTTTCAATTTTGACCCGTCCCATTTTCAAGTAGAAGTTATTCTTGAGCCTCAGTTCCTTTAGTTTTGAAGGTGAAGCCACTGATGGGGCTTTTCTGTCAGAACTTTTAAAACTTAGCTATTAATTTTTATTCATAAGTTTAGCTTACTCTGGAGAACCTTGATTTGAACTATGTTCTAAGAAGAAAAAAAAATGCTCCGCGAAATACACCTAACAGGTGTACTTGGGAAATGGAAAGAAAAGCCGAGGATAAATAGAGCTAAATGCTTGCAGTTAACTTTCACTTATAAAGTGTTCATGTATGAATCAATATGGTTCGATTGCACCTGTATCCTTATTGACAGACTGGCTTACTTTTTTCACGACAGCTGAATGTTTGTACATGCATTGCGTCACTGGTGAAAGATACCAGTGGTGAACAGTTAAGTGGGCGACATTAATTGTTAAAAGGTACGGTGAAGACAGAGCACTGGCCAAGGTGATTAGAAAATATCAAGCAAGGAGACGCGTCACATGCATGATATCTCCTTTTTATAAGTGACTGAGTCTTTGTCCTTGCACACTTTTCTCTAATATCTCTCTTCCTCTTTTCTTTCTATCCTCTTTTGATTTTGTCCATATGTATGTCTTTCTTCTTACCACGTCCTCATTCTCTGTCTCTCTGCATCTTTCTGACTTTATATTTGTCTGTCTGTGTGTCTGTTTCTACCTCTTTCTATCTTTTCTTTAACTGTATTGTTAGCTATCTCGTCTGTCCATTTTTTTTTCTGCATCTTTCGCTCCCTTTTAAACTGCATCCTTATAATTATTACTTCTGTTTTCTTTCTCTTCTCTCGCATTCCCTGCTTTTATCTCTGCTCTTATTCCTGTCTGCCTTCTCAGTCAGTTTGTTTTTTTGTCTACTAATTTTTGCCTTTCTCACAAGCATATTTTCGACTCTTTTGATCTCCCACTCGCGTTCTCTCCCTTTCTTGCATCGCCTCATTTTCCAATTATTTTGCCTTTGTCTCTCTTTTCCCTCCTGTTTTCTTTTTTTTTTCATATTGTTCTCTCCGTCTATCTATTTCTAACTCTTTGTTTGTTTCTTTGTCACTTTCTTTCTTTTCCATTTTCATCATCATTAACAAAAATAAAGGAGCAATTATCCGACGGTCACAAATGAACGATGCGTTCGCACAGAATTATTCATTAATCATGTTTAAGATCAAATACAAGCCTCTCGGCTATTGATTGTATTGTCTGTAGCTGAAGCGTTATAAAATGCAATCATTATTTTCTATATGTCTAACAGACACAACAAAACAGGTGAAAATATCAAATTGTCATAACACGGAAATTGACTATCAAAACTTCATAACAGAGCAATTAAATATATTAAACAAATTTCTTTACCATTTGGAATATATCAGATATAATTTTCTAATGAAGTTTATTATGAACCTGTGAGATAAATTGGAGATAATACAGAAGATATGTTTTGGGTTAATGCTTAATTCAGCTAGACTGACAAGAAAGGTTAAATTCTCAACCTTTTTGTCATGGTATTTATTAATTTTCGTTTTAAATCCGCCACACTTCAATTTATTGTGAAACCAAATGTTTAAAAATGGAAAGCAACAGGATTCCAGGCTTCTCTCTGCTCATATTCCAGCTGTTACAATTGGTGTTTTCTGGATCTCTCAAAAGAACAACCACCATATAGGCAAATTTCTGTGGTATCTAGCAGTTATGGGGCTAATGTCTCAGTGTTTTCTCGCACGGTCATTGTTCGATCAGATAGGAGCATGAAGGTGAGCAAACCTGCTGTGTCAGATAGGAGCATGAAGATGAGCGAAAATTCGGTGTCAGATAGGAGCATGAAGATGAGCAAACTTCCAGTGTCAGAAAGGAGCATGAAGTTGAGCAAATCTCTGGTGTCAGAAAGGAGCATGAAGTTGAGCAAATCTCTGGTGTCAGATAGGAGCATGAAGGTGAGCAAACCTCCGGTGTCAGATAGGAGCATGAAGATGAGCAAACTTCCAGTGTCATAAAGGAGCATGGAGATGAGCAAAGCTCCGGTGTCAGATAGGAGCATCAAGATGAGCAAACCTCCGGTGTCAGATAGGAGCATCAAGATAAGCAAACCTCCGGTGTCAGATAGGAGCATGAAGATGAGCAAACCTCCGGTGTCAGATAGGAGCATCAAGATGAGCAAACCTCCGGTGTCAGATAGGAGCATGAAGATAAGCAAACCTCCGGTGTCAGATAGGAGCATCAAGATGAGCAAACCTCCGGTGTCAGATAGGAGCATGAAGATAAGCAAACCTCCGGTGTCAGATAGGAGCATCAAGATGAGCAAACCTCCGGTGTCAGATAGGAGCATCAAGATGAGCAAACCTCCGGTGTCAGATAGGAGCATCAAGATGAGCAAACCTCCGGTGTCAGATAGGAGCATCAAGATGAGCAAACCTCCGGTGTCAGATAGGAGCATCAAGATGAGCAAACCTCCGATGTCAGATAGGAGCATGAAGATAAGCAAACCTCCGGTGTCAGATAGGAGCATCAAGATGAGCAAACCTCCGGTGTCAGATAGGACCATGAAGATAAGCAAACCTCCGGTGTCAGATAGGAGCATCAAGATGAGCAAACCTCCGGTGTCAGATAGGAGCATCAAGATGAGCAAACCTCCGGTGTCAGATAGGAGCATCAAGATGAGCAAACCTCCTGTGTCATAAAGGAGCATGAAGATGAGCAAACCTCCGGTGTGCTGTTACAGAGACAATGTATTTTCATGGTACATTAGAGATTGACCTTGAGCTTCACTTGCTAGTTATTTTTTATTTTGTTTCCTACACAATCGTTTCAACTGTTTAATACATTCATAAAAATTGCGCAATGTAGTTAAAAGCGGCCTAAGGGCCGTAAGATGTCACACCATAGAGAAAGTATCCTCTTCTGCGAGTAAGAGAAGGATCGGAATTCCGCATAAACTGGAGGATTAACAGAAAGACAATAGAAGTCTAGACAGAGACATTTAGTATTTGACGCCTTCTTTCTTCTGCATGCATTGAAAAAGCATTCATTGTTCAAACAATATGTGAGAGCTCATCAACTATGTTAGAAAGAGCATCGAGGAATTTCTATGCCTAGTCCTAACTAATTCATATCATGGCTATAGACTTTGTTTCAGCTAAGGCAAACGCGTTAGCATATATATATTGATATATTGATTTTATATTAACGATCATATGTTAGAGCCTTTTCACCTTGTTTTATGGAGTAAATCATTACAAGGCAATCAGTAGTACTGTGGCCTTGAATACGGGTAAATGATATACTTAAATCGAGATGATTCATCATAATAGTGAATTACACTTATTTCAGTTACAATAATATTTTGTTTTAAAGAAACTGAAAAATTGTCAAGGAGTGAAAGTGAGCAATAGCTTTCTGACTGTAGTAACCGTCTTTGTTGACAAGAAATCAACATAATTTTTATATTAATATTTAAAGCTGATTCCATCATTCACCCAAAATAAGTTGAGAAGAGAAAAAGAATAATTCGTCAGTGTCTTGTAGAGTGGGTACTTTACGTTTTAGGCTAATACCCTTTTCACACATGGCTCCCTGAGGATTGCTTAGAAATAGCTTGCCATTAATCCTCTTGCTTGTCTGCTCACTTGTTAAGCTCTTGATGCCGGTCAATCTTTTTCCGAGATGACTTTTCTTGGTCTTATGCGTTACACGTGACCTCTCGAAATGGTTTTTGAATATAGCGTCCTGTCTTACCACGTGTCCAATATAGATCTTCTTTTCCCTTGAACTGAACGCAAAGTTCTTTCTTTCTCCATTTGCTTACTGCGAGCTTTTCAGAAAACCTTTATTTTGGATAACAGCTTTTCATTACTAATTTGCGTTGTCAATAGCTCACATTTTTCAAAGAGATGAAAAGGCAAAAATATTCACGAGAAGTAAAGTTAGAGTTTTTAGTTTCTTTAATGTCAAAGCATTGCTCATTTTCTGAAAAGCTTTTCTTCCTTTGACTATTCAGTTATTATTTCCTGTACCCGGTTTCTCATTATATTCACCATTTAACCGAATTCTTGATAAGGTAGCTGACTTACTCCATTTCTACTTCTTGCGGCTCATTTCTTCAGATGAGAGAATAAGTAATTTGTTTTTACTTTTTTGCATTCTAGCGCAATTTTTTTCACTGTCATTTGGTTGTTCCTCATTTGAAATAAGATTTAAGGGTTTCTTCAAACTAGTGCCTTACTCACGGTCATCTGAACACCACAGATTGCCCATGCTCCGACCAATTACAATGAGGAGTTCCGTATTATTTTTATTTTGACAGTGCCATCTGTGTAGATGGTGAAGAGGCAGAGGGAAAAGAGGAAAAATGTTTCATCCGTTCTCACCTAATAAAAACCCATCCCCAAATAATATTGCTACTTCGAATTCGTGGTGAATAATATTGAAAATCGATATTTCCTGTGACTTCAAACATCAAACTGTGAACCTCGCATAGGTGACTGGAACATGCACTTCTTGGTATTTCACGGAACAGCTTGCGCCTAAATGTCTCCAGCGTTCTCTCACCTATGGAGTGAAATCCTTTTTTTTTTGTTTAACACTATTGATCTTTCCTTTTTAAGCTACTAGCAACATTATAGTAGAACTCATTACGCTGATAGTTTTAGCGTATCTGCGATTTTTTTTTCCTTTTTTTTACATCTACGGAAATACTTTGAAGATGATCTTCATTCTGGAATGTTTCGCACCTCTTGTATATTTGTCTAGAGAACTGTTTCGTTTCTCATCATCACACTACTTCAGTGATTTCAGCATTACAGCAGCTGAGTTCATGATATAGGTAAAGGGCTACATAAGCTTTTCCTTTTTCTAAGTGTTCAAGCTATTTTAAATGTCTTGGATTGGGACGAATAGGAGGAGATATCAATCGTTTGTAAAAGAAATTAAATAAAGCACAATTTCTCTCCGACTGTCTCTGGCTCTCTCTCTCTCTCTCTCTCTCTCTCTCTCTCTCTCTCTCTCGCTCTCCCCCCCTCTCTCTCTCTCTTTCTTTCTTTTAAATAAAAGTATAATTCAACCAGAAAAAGGATGTATTCCGTTTAAATTTATTTCTTTCAAAACTAAAATTGGTGATTGCTTTTGAAACACTTTCCATAACGTTTTAGAAGCATATATAATTCGTCTTTTCATTTTGAAAAATAATTCAGATTATAAACCAAATAATAGTTTTCTTACATTTTTGAAACTTTAAAAATCTAAAAAAAAAACGTGAATGAAAACGACTTAGTCTTCAATATGATGTGCCCTACAATGACTAGTATGTTCCTCTTTTTCTAAATGATAATAACCAATGAATTTTAAACGAATTTTACATTGGCCATCTATGTCCAACGGACTTGATGTAAAAAAAGATTTCGTGGAACTAGCGTGATCTTTTTAAGATTAGTTCCTCGGTTAGAAGCCTCTCTCAACACGTAGATGCGTTCAGGCAGACTTGCATCAATCCAGTTCAATAATCTACGCATTTTTCCAAGCAGACCGCCAGGTTTACAAAGTGATGCTTAAAATCCTATTGAAATTATTTTGCTTTGTTCACCAAGCAGTTTTTATTATTGGATCACATGCATTTACTGATATTATTATTATTATTATTATTATTATTATTATTATTATTATTATTATTATTATTATTATTATTATTATTATTATTATTATTACTATTTTTGTTGTTGTTATTATTTTTAAGATTATAATTATTTGTGATGTTTTGGGTTTTTTTCCCTCTTCTTCTTCTTCTCCTCCTTCTGCTTATTCTTGTTCTCATTTGTTTGGCTGAAAAGTTGCCGGCTTTAACAACTATGGAGGAGCAAAGAAAAGGACAATTTTTATACATACTTCCATAATGAAGAGCTAGTGGGACTTTGTCACGTAACTCAACTACCACCGCTCTGAGCCGTTATTTTTCCTCTGTTTTATTTTCCACTGAAAAATAAGCACTTCCTCTGAAAGTAGTTTGATTTTCGTCTGCCATAGACAACTTTTTTGTATTGGTTGCAATTAAATAGTTCTCCTTTCGATGAAGAGAGGATACTACCTTTTCATGAAGTGGATTTGAAGGCTGTCACAACATTCTTGTTCCAGTAATTTGGCTATCGTGTCACTGAGTACAGATCTTTATCTTTCAATTTTACATTGCAGTTAAAATCACTCATTCTACTATGAAAGTCCGAAATAAAAATCGAAACTGAACAACCAAAAACTTTTATGATAAGACCATTCACACAACGTTGGCTTATAGACCATAGTTAACATTAAATGTGTCTGTCTAGATTTTTTCACGTGTTTGTAAACATAACCACTCAATAGACACAATTGTTGCAAAATACGCTGGCAATGGTAACAAGAGGTACCGTGGTAATGCAAGTTGTTAACGATCTTGTTTCTTTCTGTGATGGAAAAATGTTGTGCTTGCCCCATGCCGCTTATTACATCCTATCGTGCATGTGTGAGCTACTTGAAGCTGGGGAATACCCTAGAGCGGTATTGATAATCCAGAGGGACAGACTTTACAAAGGATAAGTGTCGGTGGCTATGACAAGGTTAGTAATAAAGGAAAGTCGAGGATGAGAAAAGAGAACTAGATAGAGCAACATGATGGTGAAATAAGGTAAAACCAAGAGAAAGACATACAAGGAAGAAAAAGTTATACAGACAATTTTACAGGGTGACATACGGAAAGACATGTGCAAAAAACATCATATAACGACTGAATGAGAGGTTAACATGGGAGGATCAGGCGGAGAGAAAAGGAAAAAAAAACAAGAAAAAGAGAAAGAAAAAAAAAAAGAAAAGATGGAGAGATATACAGTCGTGTATCATTGAATAAAGATATATATATATATATATATATATATATATATATATATATATATATATATATATATATATAAAGCATCGCGCGTTTTAAATCTAATATAAATCGTAGAAAAGATATCTTATAATTTAGTTACTTATTAACGAACCCAGACTTAGCATTGCGCATCGTGTCCGCCCGATCCGAAAGCCTTATGAAAACTAACTACAACAGTTACTGTTTACCTAGGTGAAGTTACTGGATTTATCGCGCATAATTAATTGTGATAGATATCTTTATGCATATTAAATGGAATTTACAAACCAATTTCCTCATCTTCTCTGTCTCTGTCTCGGTCTCTCTCTGTCTGTCTGTCTCTCTCCCTCTCTCTCTCTCTCTCTCTCTCTCTCTCTCTCTCTCTCTCTCTCTCTCTCTCTCTTCCCCTCTTTGTTTATCTATTATTATTTTTCGTCTTCATTTATTTCTCATCTCTTTAGATACACTTTGGCTCTTTTTTTTTACTTTATTTTTTTGCATTTCCTGCCTTTTCTATCTTGCCCAGTTACAGTGCAAATAAAAAAGGAACATTAGAAGAAAAATAAATGTTTAAATATTTGTATTTGTTTATAAACCAACATTCTGTTTTGCGTTATTTTATCAATCACAATTAGCAATATTTTATGTGTTAATTTGAAAACTATTAATTTTGCGAACTTTGTGGATTAAATTTTGTTCGATTCCAAGATTGGTTAGAAAAACACCATGTTTGAGATAAATATCGGAAGAACTAGATTGCGAAAGAAAATAGTTCGGACAAAAGATTTCTCGAGCAATGTGATAAATTTAAACCTGTGCTTTACTCGCATTCGAAGTATGATCAACTGAAACCAATGTTTCTTTGTGTTCTACCGAATGCAAAACAATATAAATGGCAAAGATGTTAGTCAAGTTTGGTGACTTCAGAATCTTGCGTTTAAGCTAATTCTATTTCCGGGCCTTGTCCAAGTGAGTTGCATGTCGTTCATTCAAAGGTGTTGATATTATTTTCGAATAAAGCATTTTTATCGCTTATTAATGGTAAGGAATTGCATGAAAATCTCCCACTTCTCAAAGAAAAACTTCCACCATCCGATTCTCAAGAGCTGGTATTCAGACAATATTTCACTCTCTCTGTAGAAACATGCAATTATGTGAAGACTTAGTCATTGAAAAGCGAATGACCCTTTGCTTGTGTTCGATGAACAAGTTTCCATCAAAAAATATCTAATACCAGTTTGATCTCTCCCTCCCCTCTTTCTCTACAAAAGTGTGTCATATTAAATGGGCTTAAATATCACTGACGTGCATACAAATTGAGAAGGTCTTAATTGTGGGATAATTTAACTAATAAGTGACGGCCGAGCCTTTCACAGGGTACTGTGCAAGATGACATATTATGTGATACTTAAATTAGCAAATTAGGTTCCCAACCAATAGCGCTGGATTTTTTTTTTTGCAGAAACGGATCAAGTTTCAGATGTGACTCATTCGCTCGATTTACATGTCATTCAAAATTGTGTGAAGGTAACTAGTATGCTGCAACAAGTTTAACTCCTCTCCGTAAGAGTGGATCTAATAGTCCTAATTATAAAGTGTTTCATAGTTCCGTTTTAGAACAAATTTGAAAGGGGTTTTCGTTGAAAAGCGTCACAGTGAGACTATCTAAGAAATTGGAGAACTAACTGATACATATCGTTTAAGTAGGCTCATTGGCCATCGTAGTATGAAACCCTTTTGATGTGATCTGTGTGGAACTTCAAACAAACCGTGAATGAAAAGGAGATAGTATTAGTCGAGTGTGAGCAGGCGAGCACCACGGCGCCGTCACCTGGACATAGCATGTACCAGCTGCTGGATCCATGGATCTTCATTGTCATGGGTGAGTACATCAGCATGCTCTCAGAAAGGTAGTACGTCTTTACAAAGCGGTTATTTCATTCTCGCTGCTCTTTTTGCCCAACACCATAATACCTCTATCCGGTAGTTTAAGAACAATTTTGAGCCATGTTATTTTCCCTATCTCAACGAGCTTTGTGGCATTGACGCCTGTGAACCATTTTGATTTAGCTTTATTATGACTTCCTGAACAATTTTGCTTTGATCTTTATTTTCCACATTGATTTGATCTCTATCTACCGTCTTATCTTAGCACTGCAAACCGTGTTTTATCGACCTCTATGAACACTGTTTCTTTGGCCTCTTAAGTTATACTTCCCATATCTCTGACGACTTCTGAATTACAAAAAAAAACCCTGGAACTTGTACATTTTACTTCTGTAAACCAAGTGCGCTATTGAGGTGAAAGTTCAAATACAAAATAGTATATTTCATCGGTGGTTAATTAGTTTATGAGTAAACTAGATACAGTAACAAAGATGTAGAGAGAATTGAGTCAGTGAACAAGATCTAAAAGTAGACAAATGCTTTTACTGATATATAAACAAATAGAACTAGAGAGATATTAAGAGGCAACCAGAGAGGCAGAAAGATATTGAGATAAGCTAGAAAATGAAAGAGAGAGAAAGACAGAGAAAGAGAGAGAAAGAGAGATAGAGATAGATAGATAGAGAGAGACAGACAGACAGACAGAGAGAGAGAGGAGGAGGAGGAGGGGGTGTTTAGACTGAATAAATGAGTGAAATGAAAAGACAAGTAGAATAATGCCAGAAAAGAAAAAAAATAAAGTCAGGTCCACAGAAGAAAGATATCGTGAGCTTATTTTACACATATTTGAGACATCAATGACTAAAGAGACAGTTCTCTTTTTAAATCATGGCCTCAATGGTAGAAGATGACATTCGCTTCAGACTTGTGTCCTCGAAAGTCACCAAGACAAAACTTTTGCCTGCCAAACCAAAATGCCCAGCTCTAAGTGTGAGAGGGAATGCTGTTTCCCAAAGGACCCAATGCCGTACTCATTTGCTATACATACAAAATGCGTTAGGTCTCGCCTCTGGGATTTACTGAGGACTTTCAAGTGTTACTTTAGTACAAGTTTCGCCATTTAGATTTTAAGCAACAGTTGTCCTATTTTTCGTCTTCAAAAATCTCTTACCTAATTACCAGGTAATAATTTTAGTTGGGTCTTTTCCTTTCTAAGCAGCAGATGATAAGTTTCGTTCAACTTTTCGTTACACAACGTACTTAACAAGGAGTCAAAGAGTACAATGGTGTCACTGAGGGAATGTTATATTGGCATATAGTCTGACTTTCAGCTTAGACAAAATTCTATTAACTCTTGTATGACTTCACTTTCGGGTGCTTAAAATTGGCCAGGATGTCACTTCTAAGTTTTCAATCGGTAGCTTGAATGAAAATGCCATAATTATTTTTTTTTCAACTTTGGACAAAAAATAGTTCTGCTCGTTTTACACGTTGGGCTAATTCTATTTTCTGAATGTGACAACCTTGAAGAAGTTAAGTTTTCTGAATGTATTTATGCTAAATAAAATAAAACATTTTAAATACTAAAGTTAGATCAGTTGATTTTCTGAATATTTCAATCTAGGTTAGGTTGGCATTTGTCATGGTTTTGGTCATCTCCTCTATTTTATCAATATTGGTTATTTGGTATATCAGTGTTGGTTAGGCTGATATCTCTAAATGTATCGCGTTCGTCAGTTTCACATCTTTGTATGTATCATTGCTGTTTAGATTGACATCTCCGAATGTATCCTCGTTAGTTAGTTTCACATCTTTGAATGCATTTATTTTTTTTAGATTGAAATCTCTAATTTTACCATCTCTGGCCAGGTTCACGTCTTTGTGTAGACCAATGCTGGGTAGTTTGATACCCTTGAGTGATGCAGTACAGATTAGTGTGACATGAATATAAATACTCATGATTGCTCTAATGTATGTGAAACTTTATCCCTGTTGTTGTAAAACTGATGAACCAAATGGTAGCTTTAGCTTTGGCGCCAGTTAAATCGATAGATAATCAAGAGGATCAAAGCTAATCGATAAAGGGAACAATATGATCAATCCAAAATACCTGAAACCTGAAAGAGCCATGATGAACGTGTAAATGAAGTAAATAGTTATGTATGCTAGCAAATGTAACTCATCTTTATCATTGCATCGACGTTGCATCTATAAAAGTCTAAGACTTTGCTTTTATCATGTCATGAAAATTGTGATTATATAAGGTAAATTACGACGAGGCATAAAGTGCAGATTTTGTTTGAATGTGTAGAATAATTTGGATACTATATAACTTTTGTTGGATATCTCAGAATCGCAATAAGACAACTTTCGGTGAAAGTTCAGATAATATTTATGCCGCGATCAATATTTTTAAAACTCAAAGTGAAAGCTCATAGGTCCAGCAGTTTTCTTTCTCTTTATCTCCTTCGTCGTAGTTTGATTTTGTTCTTGTTATTGTTCTTTTCTTGTTGTTGTAATTGTTGTTGTTGTTGTTGTTGTTGTTGTTTTTCTTCTTCTTCTTCTTCTTCTTCTTCTTCTTCTTCTTCTTCTTCTTCTTCTTCTTCTTCTTCTTCTTCTTCTTCTTCTTCTTCTTCTTCTTCTTCTTCTTCTTCTTCTTCTTCTTCTTCTTCTTCTTCTTCTTCTTCTTCTTCTTCTTCTTCTTCTTCTTCTTCTTCTTCTTCTTCTCCTTCTTCTTCTTCTTTTTCTTCTTCTTATTCATGAGGCATCATTTTCTTCTTCTTTTTAATTTTGTTATTTTTTTTTTTATTATATTGTTGTTGTTGCTGTTGTTGTTATTGTTGTTGTTGTTGTTGTTGTTGTTATTATTATTATTGTTATTAAAATTATTATTATGATTATTATTATTATTATTATTATTATTATTATTATTATTATTATTATTATTATTATTATTATTATTTTTTTTTTTTTTTTTTTTTTTTTTCATCCAAATTTTAAAGCTATTTTAATAAGAGGCTGAGTTTCATAGAAGGAGCAGACACTATGTTGGTTTCAGAGGAAGGTCAAGGACTTCTGACACTCATTGTGACCTTCTGTTGCTTACAACAAAACAATTTGGTGATTTCCACAATTTACAAGAAACATTCTCAGTTGGTTATGCCAAAGCATTCTGCTTCATTCACACACACATATATATAAAACATAAAATACCGATATGTTTATGTCACGATAAACCAGACAATTCTAGGTTGTACTTGCAATTCATAATGCATCTCATAATTTGTATATGCTTAATAACAGCTATTTGTCAATACTGGCATTGAATTGATAATTATGTTCTTCTCAATCCTCCATAAAAAGTTTATGGGGTCCACCGAGCTATATAATACATGTATTAAGCGATTTCTAAATGCTATCCATGAATATTTATCAAGAGTCAGCATGTTACTTCATTGACCTTTATATGGGGTGAACATTGAGCTTTTTTCTACCTTCATCCTCATCTCACAATGTTTTTATTGGAGACCTGAGTCCTCTCTTACATGGACAATCATAAACCTACCTTGCTCTCTCTCTCTCTCTCTCTCTCTCTCTCTCTCTCTCTCTCTCTCTCTCTCTCTCTCTCTCTGTCTGTGTCTTTGTCTCTATCTCTGTCTCTCTGTCTCTGTCTCACTCACTCTCTGTCTGTCTCTGTCTCTCTGTCTCTCTCTCTCTCTCTCTCTCTCTCTCTCTCTCTCTCTCTCTCTCTCTCTCTCTCTCTTTCGCTTCAGTTTTTGTTTATCTTCTTCTATACCTATATATATATACACACACAGACACACATATATAAGATCTATATATCAACCATAATCCATAGTACTTGTAAGAATATCGATCTCAGCTTCAAAAAATGCAATCTGCAATATAAAGATCGGTTTCCGTCTATAGATCATGAAGGTGAGCAGAAAAATTTTGCAAGGATTCTGCCCGTTTTCTAAAGGCAAAAATGTAATTTAATTATGTATATCTTTGTCAACGAAACCTTGCTTCTGTTGCTTTTAAAACTTTTATTTGAGAACCTGCATTCTCTATCACACTCTCTTTTCTCATTCTCATGATGCCTACAGTAAAATAAAAATGCTGCCCAAACGCTCATGTTTTGAATAATTCTATTAGATCTTTCTTTTGTGAGTTGCATCAAATTGATATGAGAGCAGATGAAAAGCTCCCGCCCAAGAGCCTCATTTTTAGGAGTCCTTAGAACCGCGCAATTCCCGATATTGAACATACTTGTCATCTATGCCTTTGGTGACTCTATGCCTCCTTCGTTCTATTCTGTACCCACTATGCTTGTATGTATATAAAATGGATCGATGAAATATTTTTCAACGGGGTTCATTCGGTAGTGTTGTATGATTTTCAAGTGAATCAAGCACTGCTTCAAATTGCTCTTACGTCTTAATTTTTACTTCAACTTATTCACATAATTTTGTTATAGATGCATATTTAGTTGTTGTTTAATGATTTAAAAAGATAGCTCAAACTAAAGGAAAGTTGATGAATAAACTGTCTTTAATCTTTTTGCGGTTTAATTCTGTCTTTCTAATTCAACATACTTATGTACCATTTTTCATAATGAAATAGCATGTTGAAAACTATAAAGCTAATGATTGTTTTATTCTTGTTACTAGGCAAATTATGTTCATGATCTACGTAATATGGATATACGTGGAACCATAGTCTTCTCTAACAGTGCTTTGTTTATATATATATATATATTTCCCCTTTTTGAGGGAAGATTGTCGTCGGGTTCCACAGCCTGACATAGATTGTCGTCACAGATAGGAAGATCAATGCAATACTCCACATCGGAAGCCAGAACTTAATTTTTTTTTTTAATGAAGAGCCCTCTATGGCTTTTCAAAACGTCATGATATTACGAAATGATGCCAAAATTTAATAATAAAAAAGTCTAAAATGGTCTTGCGACATTGGTAGTAAAGACTAAAATTATAGACACTCTCAATATAGTGGCTACACTTTTAAGGGTGAACTTGATATGCCAACATATCTGTCGAGTAAAGAAAGCAACCTGGTGAAGGTTTCTGGCGCGGGCATAAAAATCGACCAACCATCTATAGAGCTCGCCGACTCCCTGATACACACCGTCGAGCAATGGGTATTTGATGACTTATGTAATTGCCGATGACATGAAGAGAGCAGTAGATTTTTTCGCATCTTGTTCTGCTTATTTTTTCTTAAAGATCGGTTTGGAACTGAGCTATTATTAAAAGAAAGCTATTACCTGTTCAAGGCCAAGGCCATCAATCTGTCTCTTGTAATTCAAACAGGAAGACAGTGAAAGTCAGAAACATGGTGTAGGATGTGTGTGGGTGCATTCGTGTGACATGAAATCACGTTTTTTGTGGCAATTTCTCATGGCCGTGCTATCAACCGCTAGGTGTTGGTGTAAGCCAGCATAGTACCGCGTTATGGGACAATGAATGGACACGGTAGACTGATCAGCCCCGTTATTTTACGACACCGATCTGGCAGAGTGACTTCAGGGGGACTTTCATCGAGAAGACGGTTACCGTCGGGCAGTGAAGTAATCTACTCGCCTCAGTGCCATGTGAAGATATTGTTTCACGCCAGACAACACAGAGGTTTTGTACCAATTTAGAATTGGCCAAGCTAAAACTGAGGGCGGCAGATTCAATTTGTTGTGCTTGGCGTCCGCTCGTTAGTGCTCTAAATATCTTAATAGATAATGTCTTTGATCTCCATAGATCGAAGTGTGATTCGGAAATACTGGCACCCGACTGTTCCCAGACCAACTTTCCATAATATAAATGTTTATGGAGACCAACAAGTTTACAGTAAGAAATTTGGGCGCGGTAATATGTTATATCAGGATAAATGAAGTAGAACTTGTTCAAAACGAAGTGTAGTTTCAGTTTATCATCTTGCGAGACTATTTTGGTTCTGGAACCATTACGGAAATATAATTATTTTCTCCTCTTTAGAGCGACTGGCTTTGAAATAAGGAACAACGCCCATTTTCACCATTTTGGTGATCTTACATTCCCTAAGTTTCGTTCGAAATCAAAATGTATCTGAAAGAAAGAGTTTCATTTCTTAATATGTTGTTACAAGAGAAAAGCATTGTTTGTAGCTTACTCTATTTTTAATAAAATAAGGATGGTTCTAACTTGCGTTGTTGTTTTTTTATATTCGTATGCCTATGCATTTTATATTTTGATTTGTGTTTTTTCCCTTTGATTTGCACATTACAAGCTCTTCTTCCCTCCCAAGCTAGACCTTTTTTTTAAAAACCTGAGCACAGATTGCAGTCGTTGGTTGCTGCATAGTAAGATTGAGCATTTCTATAATCACACAGATTTGGATGCCTTTCAAGTTTTTTATGTTTTTGCTCAAGATTTGTTTATGGTTCAGTCTAAAGCTTGAATTACGTATAATCCAATCTTTGAAATTGATTTTCTGCTTTTTGTATATAGGACTGTCTTTCAAGCTTTCTTTTCTTATTTCATCGTCTTTCTCTTTTGTTTTCGGTATCTCTTCTGAGTTATATTTTTTTCTTCTCAGGTTGCTGTGTTTACGATTGTTTGTTCCCCTTGTACTCTCTGTTGGTCACAATTGCTATATTATTTTTATTCATTTATTATATATAACTTATACGGCTGTTGCCAACGCTTGCTGTGGCTTTATTTTGTAATTTGATGTTTATCTACCTGCGGATGTAAGAGAGAATGTTGTTGCTGAAATAGTGTCTGTGCGGATTACCTTATTCTTATCGGTTGTTCTGACAAACTAAGTTAACAATGGAGTTTCTTTACCTTGTGAATTTTGCGCGGAGTTTTTCTTTTTATTATTTTAATGTAGCACATTCTTTGTTAATGCCGTTTTCTGGACTTTTAGAGTATGTATTTTACATGCAATGCTACTTTTACACTGGTCCATTTTCTAAGAATCATTGCAGCTTTGTTATAATTTTTGGTGTTTGAAGTGTTTAAGTCGTATATCTGTGTCTTTGGTAGATTTTAAATAAGGAATTGAGCATTCTTTCCTTAATTGATGGTATAGTTTGTATTGTAATTTTGTTTTTATACAGCTTGACAAGTCCATGAGGATACCGATTATATCGTGGAACTAACCGCAAACTTTTTGATTGCCCTTAATACCTTGTCCAAGCGATTTTCTAAAAATTAGTTGCCCGCGTCATCTACGAAATGGCTAACCCAAGTTAACCTATGTCACTACGGAGTCCTACCTAAAACACAGTTCTATGCCGTTTTAGAAATTTTTCGCAATTGTGATAGCAGCCCAATTAATTCACGCTGGCTTCTTTCGAAAATTTTCATTATCACATTCACTCACTTTCGCACTCGCTATCATATGAAAGATTTAAACTCGTCCATTTTAGACCTAAAAAATATTTTACAGACAGCGGTGGTGAACCTAGAGAAGTGCAGCATCCACAGTCGAGAAGCTGCCGGACCTTTAGTTGCCAGGTCACTCCTGGAAAAATCTCACAAGGCACGTTCTAATGTTGTGACTGTTCTCTGGAGTTCGGTGCCATAAAATTTGACTGCATGGTACTTTAAACCGATCAAATTTCATTGGGTTATTATGCAAGTATTTATGTTAGTCCTTTAATTTTTTGTCTGTTGAAATTAAATTCAGAGCTTAATATTATTTTCGTTTAGGAAGAAGCTTCAACGGCACTTAAAATTTATTGGACTTTCTTCCATTCATTTATCTTTGTAAAGCAATTCCTTTTTGGAACTTTCATATAGCATTTGTTTTAATAATTCTCTGTAGAAATATTCACTCACAAAGAATAACTGATTAACACAATCCTGCGAATGCAATATTTCATTGTAATTATTATTATCTCATACACAATTTTTCACCTTCTTTCTCTAACAAGTTGAAAAGGAAAAAGCATTTTCTGTCTCATAGGATTGAACCATATATTCCAGGGCTGTCTCTTTTGTTGGCATTTCTAAATGCGGAGTCTAATACTACAGCTTGTAACGGTTGCTCGGTTTCAATAAGCAGACTTTTGCTTAGAATTCATGGCACGATAATGTAAAAAATTCATACTAAAGTTTTCAACTTGCAAACAATTTCTCCTGGTTTCTTTTTCGAGAAACCCATTATTAGAGCGGCGCAGCCATGTGTATAACCCAGCACCATCTGTCTAGGTAAATAGATGGTAATGGTGTAGATTTTGTTTTACTGTCAATCCAGTGGTTTACCGTCTCAGCTATCTGGTGCTCTGATCTATCCGATGAATCTTCGTAAACTTCTCGACCTGCAGTTATTATAATTTTGAGTAGCAATGTCTTTAAGTTGTGACACATTTGTGACACATTCTCCAAAGGTCTTTAAATGAAAGGTTCCAATTAGTTTTCAACCCCAAAACATTGCTCATTGTTATTAAAAAAATAAAAGTAATTTCGCAACTTTACTATATCTTATCTTCTTGCACAGAACTTGACTTATATTAAAGTTAGACAGAACACCCTCTTCTGCTCGTAAATAATGGGAGAGGGTACGCTCAATTCTGGAAATGATACTGTGATCGTTTTTTCTGCAGTTAAACCGTTCAAATTTAATGTCACCGATCAGTTGCAACCTTTACAAGTTTTTGTCAACGAAAAACGTTTTTTTTTTTGTATCATCTAGTTCTTAAATGAGGTAATACGCCTTTTTAACGAAATAACCAAGCGAAATTCCATGGATTTAAACCCACAAACACAAGAATCTTGTACGTTGGAAATTCTGCTTAAAGTTCGAGTACTCTTCAAATTGTCATTAGATTAATTTTTTACATCGACAACATAAAAATTACGCGTATGGTTTTATACTGATTTGCTTCTGTATGTCTGAGCCGATGACTTTCAGCGACTGATTAAACAATCAATCTCTATCTCTACTAACACATGAACCTAGCAAAGGTCAGAAGTTCGCAGTGATCTCACTGGAAACTGTTGCGGCAAATGACGGACAGACGGGCGTGCCCAGGGTTCAATAGTAGGATATTTTCGGTGTGTTAACCAATTTGCTGATGTCCAAACAAATGAGTAACTTGATAGGATATTGAGACCAGGCACCTAGATTCGGATTTTTCTTGCAGTGATTATTTCAATGGCTCTGAGCTTCAGTAGTTTAGGAAACAGACGAGAGATCTTCTTAGAGGGGGTTGTTTGGGAGTGAGGGGAGGGAGAGGGGGAGGGTGATATTTGATATTAGAATATAAGAGCGTTAGGGCACTTAGCTAGAATATTATTACAAAAATTTTTACAATGTCAGCAACCAATTGATATGGGAAAATATTCATCATGAAAACCTATGTCTTGGTCTTGCCTTTCGCAAGTCAGATCTGATTTGCTTTGAGCTGAGAATCATCTTTGTATACATTTTAAAAATAATTTTGAGGGGATCTGAGGGTGTCACATAAAAAAAGCTATGCCTAGTTTCCTTGAGAGAAAACAATATCATTTCATTGAACCTTTTTTTTTAAATTTCCATCGGGGCATATTAACTGTATTATGTATTTTCTAGCTTACATAAACTCTATTATGGAACACTCACAGCAATAAGCTTCTCATGCTAGTGTCCAATAACATTAAGCATTTTAACAATAGTTTTAGTAGTTATGCATAAATTTCACCAATCTAATAGATTTTTTTTCGTTTCTCGGTACAGATTATCATGATTCTCTTAGGCAATCGTTAATGTGTTACGTAGAAAAGCAATGTGATTTATGAAAAAAAATCCATGTAATAATCAAGATGAAAAGCAGCCAAAAAAAATACATAATATATACAAAAATAAATTAATAGATACGTGAGACTAAATCTGAGCTGCCAACCAACCTTTACCTTACGTGTTTTGTTTATTTTATCGATGTTATTGTTTGAACTGTTTTATTTTTCTTCTCAGAGACGGAAGCCTTTCAAGTATTTCTTATGTGATTGGATTTGGCTGTAAATGTTAACATTGATTTTTTAGTGCCGGGGATGTTCCACGGATTGTCTCTTTCGTAGAAATAAAAAAGAGATAAAAAACTAGCAACTGGATTAGCTCCCATCTTCCTCTTCCAACTGTCTTTCAAGCGAAATTACCCTGGATTTTCTTGTGAAGCCGTTTCCTGATCTCTTCGCTGCTCGGGAGACAGTGTTGTTGTATTTCAAAACAAGTCGAGCTATGAAGGGATTCGCCCTCTGCTTTTATTGCTCTCTAGCTTGCGATAAATCTTGTCGCAACTAAATTCTTGTGAAAGTTTCAAATGTCTGTGGCTAGCTTAAACTAATTCTCATAAAATAAGAAAAAGAAAAATTGAAAAATATTAGAATATGAAAACGGCCTGACATTTAGATTACTTATGTCTGTAAAGATGTGGCTGTCATAAGGCTTTCATTTGATCGACGGGATAGACCGAATATTTTGAGATCAGCTAGAATGCACTTGTGGATTTGAAACACGCCGTGGGTGAACAAGTGTGTGCTGGGTTTTATGATGGCTTTGATCGTCATGTTGCCACGAACCATCTATGAAAACAATGTGTGCATGAGTACAGTGGTAACTCATCTGTTTCTTGAGACCGCTATTTCTCAATTTTTTTGAAACAACTGTTGCTTTTCTCAACAACATTGACAAGAAGGTATAATACTCATACTTTTTTAACAGTACTACGGGTCATGCGATTCTCAC
>JAWDGP010000593.1:1305000-1327500 GCA_033675545.1 Elysia crispata | reverse complement strand
ATTGTCCTGACAGGGATATTTTGACATAACAGATTTATTGCCTGTAGGGAAGCAAATAAAGATTTCAGAAAATGCAGACGAAAAGGATGATGTTAGGTAGCATGGCTAACGTTTGTTGAATAATTCGATTACAGCTAATCCTTGATTGGCCTAGAAAGAAGATTGCACATCATAACATGAGATTGTGGTGAGCACGTTTTGTGTGGAAGAATTGCTCCAACTAACTATGTCAGGTTTCTGTCCAGTCGGAACTATGATCCAAATGAATCTCCATTTTGTGTTTGTAACCCTTACGGGCGTTTTTTTTTAATTAAAAAGTCTTCCCAAATCATAAATTTCTTGCATGGATTCTGAGATTAAAAAAAAAGAAGACACAATGCTCAGAAGTGTCATTCAGGTATTCTCATACATAAAAGGAAGAAGAAGATATTTGATTTTGCAGTGTAACTTGGATAGTCTGTTTTATCTTTTCTCCTTCATTATACATATATATATATATATATATATATATATATATATATATATAATACTAACATTGACTGTCTGCCCTCTTCTTGGTCTGTCTGTCAATGATATGTCACACTTTAACCTCTATCGTTCTTCTCATCTCTTGGTAACCTTTGAAAGAGTCACGCAAACACACTGTGACTATGTATTTGGTACGTACGATTTGATGCGAAGTCAACTTTCAAGATTTAGGTTGTGGATGTCTGGCGGAAGATCTTACCTGCAAAGCGGATTAAATCTAGATGCCTCCATCTTTATTAGATCAAATTTACTGGCCATTCTTTCAATTTCGCTTCCCCAGAGTTTGGTTGATATTTTCGATTGTACCTTTTGAGGTAGTGCAGTGAAATAGATTTTGCGGACTTAACATTCAGAAAAGACTTTATAGCACCATACATTTAACTTTGTTTCCCCAACTGTCAAAATTTAAACTTTAAAATTGGATCACATCACTCCAGATAGGTCACGTGACAATGTATCGCATAGTATGCGAATAGTTTAGGATCCCGTAAATTCACATGTTATTAAATTTTATCTCTGCTACTGTGTTTATCAATTCTTTTGAGGCAAGTTCTATCACGGATGAATAATGATTTTTCTCTTCTAATTTAATTACTTCTATCTGTGTTCCATGCACTCGCAAATATAGAAAAACTATCCAACCATCCAATCACTAAGCTCCTGTCTTTGGTTTAGTATCGCAGAGTTTAAGCATCGCTGCCAGCTTATATAGAGACAAAACGGCTGCTAACATTACTCATGTAGACTTAAGATTGGACAAAGACGTTCATATCAAAGAGCTCTAATTAAATATTTTTTTTATTATTTTGACTTAGAAAAGTTAATAAATTAGGCAGATAGTGATTGTGAACCTCTCTACTCAAGAAAGAAAAAAGGAAAACTTCTGTCAACCTGGTTTATACTTTTTTTTCATATTTGTTTTTTGTTGTTGTTGTTTTCGAGAAGAAAAACTTCAATTAAATACTGTTGGAAAATAAGATTAAAAACTGGCAATTCTTCTGTTAGAAAAAAAAAACAACTCTCAGCCGGCTGATAAACCTGATGTTTGGCAACTGTTTCTTGGTTTCAAAGGCATTCAGTCTGTCTATATGTGATCTTCTTTGGCTTCCACTGCTTCTTTTCCCTTTAATTTTTCTACACAGCATGATCTTTTTCAGTCCCATTTTTTTCTCTTAATATGGCTCCGAAACTGCAACTGGCTTTCTGTGATTACTTTCATTAATGAGCGCATTGTTCCTGCCAGTTGTAACCCTTCTTCAGTGGTCTTTCTTTCAGTCCAAGAAACTCTCATTAACCTTCCTATATAAGCACATTTCAGTAGCTTCCAATTTCTTTTTGATGTTATGCATTGTCGAGCACTCACACCCATGTAATAGGTAAGACCATAATTATGTAGAATATAAGGGTTCTCCCTTTTTTGTGTTCAAAGACATGTTTTTATATGGGGCTCATCTTGTTGAACGTGTCTGTAGCTATTGCTGTATCTTTCTTAGTTTCCAGTATCACATATGTTATCAAGAATCATAGATATCTGAAGTGATATGCTTGTTTGATGTTCTCGTATTTGCAGCCGATGTTACGTGTGGGTTGTTGTCGTTTCTTTGCAGTTTTTATCCTATCTTTCCACTCTCTTTTGCTACCGAATCAAGAGTTGATCGAAGTTCATTTTCGAGCCTTTTATAAGCACTGTGTCGTCTGCATATCTTAGGTTGGTGATGTTGCGTCCATTTACTTTAACTCCTTTATGGTCATTGATGTTCCTTAGAATCATTTCAATGAAGATTTTATATGGGGACCGGGTGGCATTTCACAACCCTGTCTCACTCCTCTGCGTATTGGCTTGAATTCACCGAATTCGCCTTCTATTCTTCCCTGTACATCTTGTTCCCAGGAAAGATTTTGTAAGATTCTTAGGTCTTTGTGTCAGCATCTTAAAAAAAGGACTTTATGTTTCACCCAATCAAATGTTTTCGATTAGTCGATGAAACACAGACTAGGTATTCTTTACTTTCTATTGATCTTTTCATCAAAGTTTGGAGGGTAAATATTGCATTTTTTGTTCCACTGTCTGAGACAAAATCAAACTGTGACTTTATTATTTCAAAAGATAGTTTATATCTAACTCGCTTCTTTATGATCCGAAGAAGTATTTTTGTGAGGTGGGTTATCAAACTTATCGTTGTAATGTATGTTGATCATATCCAGTCGTTCCTGGTTTATTTGGCAATATAATAAATAGATGTATCAGAAAATCAAGGAAGTAGCTGCACAAAAGTCAACAACAAAATCAGGATGTATAAAATAAAAAAAAAAAGTCAGAAACATCCCCACGCAGAGTCATCCTTACTTGGTGGTCAGAATACAAAGAAGACCTTTTTTTTAATTAGACCTCGGCCCCCCCCCCTCCCCCCACCTACAATAAAGGTCCCCATTAAAGGGCCACAATCCTCAAAGAAGAAGTGGAACATGTTCTTAGTCAAATGAAGAGAAAAAAACAACGACAATAGGACCTGGTGGTATACCAATGAAAGTGATTAGCTCCAGTAGATTTATTTATCACATACCTATCAAATCAAATGTACACTATCTACAACACCGGAGAAATTCCAGAAGACATGAAAAGTCAATATTTGTTACATTGGCCAAAAAATCACAGCAGGTATAGTAAACGAATAATCTTAAGAAAGTGTAATTATATTTATACTGAATAGTTCAGGGGCAAGGGTGAAAAGATGAGAGGCAAAAGAAAGAGTTGTTTGAATGGTTGAAAGTAAAGATGAAGGAGGAAACAGTCATATCGAAGCAGCCATCAGATCTATGGGAGACACTCTCCCCTTGACCTATTTATAAAGTATAACCACCAAAGTACGAACTTGGACATGATGAGCTTTCAGTAGCGATGGTTTGTCAATTTCACTGAGGATAGACATGTGTGCGTGTTCTGTAAACAAACCTATTTTCGATTTCTTCACCTCACCGAAATGCATTCCCATACAGCACCTGAAAAGTTTCGTACCTCTACGTCTTGTGTCGTGAGTGTGAGAAGTCTGCGGACACTAAAAACGATAACCTCAAGCTGGGAGCTAGATTGGCCTTGCTGTTTCTGTTACAAGGTTACTGTGATCCTCATTAATGTAGAAGCAGGACAACTCACATAAAGCGACGCTTAACAGCTTCTCAATGTAAGATAATGGCACCGAAAAGAATGGGTTTGTTTTATCACATCCGTGACGGAGCAGGAGAAAACTGACACTCACATGAATTGTCTTCTTTGTTCTGTTTCCTCTCAAAATGTTCACAGCTAATCCTTTACGGCTTAATGTCAAGATTCGCCTCAAATTCTCTCATTCTAGCTGTGAAACCAGTGTGACCTTGTTCAGCAACCAACCCTGCCCCTCTCCAGACCCTTGCCTCTGATGGAGACGGTTAAGTAGTCCCAAGAAACCAGTAGAGGACTGTGTTTCCACCTCTCCGCCGCACACAATGACGTCCTGCCAACACTTGGTTCCCGGCAGACCCATTTTGTATTGGCTTTGCTAACAAAAAAACATTAGATATTCAACTCAGTAGAAAGCAGACGATCAGTGATCCTTTTGTTGCCCAAAGCGAATGGGGTAATTTAAGAGATAACCATAGTCTTTGGCCAATGGTATGGTATTAGTTGAGGTGGCTCAGTACAAACTTGACGTGATGTTTTACCACAACATGATATATACGATTCTGACCGATCTTTTGATATGTTTATAAGATACTCCCAGGTCTTCTAAGGGAAGCAGTAAAGATGAATAACATCAGGAAACCACGACATACTTTTGTTACAAGTTTTTTTTAATTGAATTCCACGTTTCTTTCCTCTCGAATTGAATGAGGCAACAAAAAATGGCAAGAAAAAGAAAAACAAAACACAGTCACATATTAATTGATGCTGAATCATTTTACAAAAAGGCATGATTTTTTCCATCGCTTTATTGTAGAGCGGAGCACATAAACAACTTGTACATTTTCAGTCAAGACTGCGTCTTAGATATCTGCGCAAGTGTATTATCAGTTTGCAAACACATCAAGATGCCGACATCCTCGTGATTTAATTAAGTCTTTCAACTTGAGAAGCCTTTTGGAATTCCAGGAATGAAACAACGCATACAATTAGTCTAGACTTGAAACATTAACCTCCTCATTTGAGGCCACGTCCTGCAGGCTTTTAATTTTTCACGTACCGCATTTTTTATGAAATTTTTGTCTCACCGTATACAAGAATAATGAAGAAAACAGGGCGGGTAGCCTACAGCTCAGTTCTATTACACCATCACTCTCATTATCTCTCCAAGGTCTCAGCCTAAAGAAACAGTTAAACTTTGCAGCCTAAAGAAACAGTTAAACTTTGCAATTTATGGCAAGGATAAAAAAAAGGAATAGTATAGGATCAAATCGTTTGAGATCCATCAGATCTTTTCAGTCCTGCACATTGTAATCAAAGGGACACAGTGTTATTATTTTCTAGCTGAGTTAGGCAGAAATCAGAATCTTAGTTAGGTAAAAATATTTCTCAATATATATGAGCACGTTGAAATTTATTTTTTTTAAATACATTAAACATAGTCACAATAAAAATTAGACTTTTGAGCATCTTAAAAGTTAGGAGCATTTAGAGATATCTCTTCTCACAGACTTCCAAAACCCTTGAGGGGATTACATTTAAAATATAATAAGATGTGAAAAATTCATAGGTAAGTCGTGTCGGTATTATTTATATGCCACAAATAATGTGAACAAACACCACGCCTATTGTTTTTAAGTGCGATTAATTAATCACAGCGTTTAACACATCGAAATTGTGTAATTAATAACGATTTAGATAAGAAAATTGATAGATCTAGTTGCTTTGTAAGACTGCAACTGGTTGCTGTATGAAAATTCATGATATGAAATATGTAAACAAGGTTTTGTTAAAAAAAAATCTCGAAACTTAGAGAAAATCATGGACGAATGGTGACATAGATATAAATTTTTTAAATGACTGAAGTCACAAAAATGAAAAAGCCAAGTTTAATAATACATATCGCTATTCACTTTTTTCCTTCTCTTTCTTGTGCAGATATTAACAGAAAACAAATGACGGCAACTTTGTTCATGAAAACTGACAACATAGGACCGGTACTTCTTGGATTTTTGAAATAACGTAAAATAATCTATTCAAAGAAATAAAATGAAACGAAGAAGAAAAAAAAAACTTTAATGTTGCACTAATTTCGGAAATAAATCGATAAAACGAAGAATCGAAATAGGCCTATACAATTTCTTTTAAATGAAAAAAAAAAAGAAATAAAAAAAAGACTGACTATTTTCATGATACTGATCCATTTCTTAACACAGCATCATGACCTCTTTAATGATTGGTTGAAAATATTCATTATAGATAAGATAAAAGACTAAAAACTTTAATGCTTAGTGATTAATTTTTATTTGTCAGCAAGAATGCTATCGTTAGATTTCCCTTTCTCACTCAAAATGTATAACAAGAAACAAACGGTGTGCGGTGTGTTGAGTGCATTCAGTTTGTCTCAAGCTAGAGACTGATTCTGATCTATATAATTATGTTTCGTCGAATAACTGAATATCTCTCTTCCATTACCTTCATGTATCGTGTAATGACCTTGTGGAAGTCTACAGCGTTAGTGGCCTGCTTATCAGTTTCAACTAGAGGTGATGACGTCTGCCGCAAAAAATATTCTTACGTTACAAACTATTTCTTATCTTCGTTGTTTCTTCTTTTAAAGAGTATAATGCCACTTTGGTCAAATCAATGGTGTAAATACTTTAACCGAATACGATGGCACTAGGCAATGATAAAATCTCGAAAATTTTTATCTTTCCTTATTAAACCAATCTGGATAATTTGTAACCTCTACGAATGATCTCTACTATAAACCATGAAAACTTCTTTTCAAGTCTAGACCTAGCAAAGTTTTCATACATGACACAGAAATGTTTAGCAAATACTACACGCACACCTTTTCGTGGCCGCTGTTCGCGGCGTCCGAGCTGTTTGATCCGAGGATGTTTATTGCTGTTGGTAAGTTACTTTCGTGTGAGTTCTGGACGAAAGGGAGATAGCGCTTATGATCATTTGAAGTTCAAGTTTACCGCCATGCTTCTCATCTTAGAAATTCTTAATTTGAGTGACCAGAAAAACGTACAGCCTAATTCTCTGTACGGTCGTGGATTTCGCTGCTCAACTGAAATCGTCAGTTGCTTCTAGTATTGCTGATTGGCAAAAAGTACTAACGATCCACAATCTTGCTCTTGTTTTCAATTGATTTCATTCTGTTTACCAACTAAAAACCGGCCAGAACCCATTGGATTTGGTCACAAGGCTAGCATCCTCTCAAATGATTTTTGGTACATGCCTTTCTCGATCATTATATGTTCAGAACACTCAGTGAGGTCGCATGACTCTTTGACGAGTATAAAGTGACGCTAACAAAACCACTTATCTTTTGTCTTTGCCTGCGTTGAAGGGGAAAATTAAGTTTTTCCTGAGTTTACATTTCTATTGATGTGGCGTTACAGTTATAGTCATCGTGTCGATCGTAAATCTTGTCTATCAATTACAAAATGTCAAGTTATTCAGGAAATCGTTAGTAAATTGAAAAGAATTGGAAACTAAACATTTGATTATGCCGTAATCTTATTATTGCTTTTATTTGCTTTATTATCTGTTAACTGGATTGCATTATTCTGGTATGCTCTTGGTATTGTTGACGTAGGTTCTGTTGAAGTAGTTATTATCAATGTTATCAATAGCATTTTTATTCTGACGCTACCGGTATTGCTATCTTTGTTTTCACACCTCATACCGCTTTCATTGCTGACCAAATTATTCCCGAGCGTCGAGATTAATCGAGAATCGATGATGAGTTCACGTCCATATTAGCGCATGAACTAAAAAATTGACTATATATCTTTTCAAACTGAGATTTATCTCTTATTATCAAATATTGTTAATTGCTCTAGCATTATAGAATATCGTGGTTGGTTGTAACGCAGTTGAAAGTATCTAGAATAAACTATATGTTTGAAGAACTTATATTATTCCAGTCAGGATTGCGGCATACATTTTATATACAGTGAATTTGATCAACCACATGAGTCCATCCCTAAGTCCCCTCACCCATCCGTTCTCGCGTTAGTTACGCTTGCTCTCATGATTCCAGCGGAATCTTATTCATTAGGTATTCACAATGAAGTCCCATGGCAATTCGGCGGCGATTGTTTTATCAATCAAGTTTATCTTTGGAACTTGATTTATTAGAAGAGTGAAATTGTGTGGGAAGAAAGAACTTTCATGAAAAACAGTGTGTAACTCGTAAAAGGAAAAAAAAAGCTATTGCAATACCTACATAAGAGGAAGTCGAGGGCTGATTTTGTCGACGGGGAAAAAAGCCACGACCCAAACCCGGAAGCAGAGCATCATGATTAACAAATTCTAATGACTGTTCTATAAAAGATAAGGTTTTTTAAGATCATCTTTTGGGTGGAATTCTTCTCATTGAAATTTTATTTTTGCAAGATAACTTAACCCAGACACACGTCTTTCTCTTTATAAAACATAGTTAAAATCGAGCAATCTGTTTTTATTTCATTTTTAAAAATTAAATATGACATTAAATACAAATATATGGATGGATACATGAAAATGAGAAATTTAGAGAGCGGTGTGGGAAAGTCTCTCTCTCTCTCTCTCTCTCTCTCTCTCTCTCTCTCTCTCTCTCTCTCTCTCTCTCTCTCTCTCTCTCTCTCTCTCTCTCTCTCTCTCTCATCTTTCTCCAGTCAACACCGACAAACCTTTAAGCTAAGTCTGTTTTTGGATGTTGCCTGAAACAAACATATTCAAAAGGAACGCCAGGTTTTCGTTTTAATATTTATAGAGCTCAATGTCGAAAATGCCGTTATGTTATCCGAATTATTTTTCGATATAAAATAATTAATGTCGTAATGATAAATCTTTGAATCATACTTTCCTTTCAATTAAGTTCAGTGTTCTACCTAAAATTTATATAAGATCTTCGAAAAATGATCTGAATCGTTCCCATTACGTTTGCTGACGCTTAAGATGGTACAAATTTAATGAATCACTTGCATTGCGAGTTTTCAAACCTAATGATCCACTTTGCAGATTGAAACATTTGAAGAAAAAAGAAATATAGAAATTTGTATCAATAGCTTCCGCCAATGAAATACAAATGCGGATTTTTTATACGAGAAAATCGAAAGAAAAATCGGTGTGATGTCTACGACTACTATCCTGTTTATTAATATCTTTATACATAGCTGGTTAATCATTTCTTTAAAAACTTAGAGATAAATGGATTTAAACTATGCTAGAAGCTGCGAAGCAATATTTTGTTTATTTAACAATCTCATCCTCTTAGCCAATATTTTGTAACCTGATAAATCAATACATGCTTTCAGGAAAACACCTCATTGAGCTTGGGGAGTGCCAGAGATAAAGCCGCTATACTCGAGGCTATATTCGATATAATTGATTATCTTTTTCTATGGACCAGTGAGCAGTTCCTGTGGCCCTTGAAATCTTTTTCGAAAATAGCATAATGGCTCTATGTAAAGATGAAATGTTGGTGCGGACGAAATGAGGACGTAAGATAAATTATTCTTTGAGAAAAAGTGTAGATCAAAGATAAAAAAATATCAAAGAGAATAGCGGAAAACATGTTAGACAAGAAATTACTGAATAAGAGAAAGTTAGAGAGAGAGGGGAGAGAGAGAGAGAGAGAGAGAGAGAGAGAGAGAGAGAGAGAGAGAGAGAGAGAGAGAGAGAGAGAGAGAGAGAGAGAGAGAGAGAGAGAGAACAACGCATGTATATTTTTGTTCTTCAGATAGCCGGTTTCTGGTGAAATTAAAGTAGAAAAGTCCTTTTTTTTTTAACTCAATCGAAAGATAGGGGGAAAAGGAAATTATTTCAGTATAAAAGGGACTCTAAATTTTACGCATGTGCAAATGACTACTAGATCTAGTCTATCTGATTGTTCACAAGACAAACCCGCCGTAAGGTCCTTTCATCGGATCTTTGCTGTTCTCTTTTGTATTTCTTGTTTTGGTTTTGAAAGCAACTTTGTATCCATTAGTGATCAAGCGCAGAACAAGAGGTAACTTAAGTATGAGAAAATAAGTCTGTCATGCAAGCGGATACCGCAAAAGTGACAAAAGTCATGACCAAAGAGATGCACCATAGTGCAACCCGTAGTTACAGTATAACAAGACTAACTACGCATACCTCTCCGGAGACTTGAGCTTTATAGACATATGTTAAATCAATATTTACAAGAGATATCAGTGACTTCAATTTCGAGGAGAATATTAAACCAATCTTAGTAAGGTATACTAGAGACTAACTTGAACTTCATGGGGACATTTTCAATAAATATCGAATAGATCTACCAAATACTTGAACGTCAAAGAGACATAATAAATCCAAATTGACAAGGTATACCTGAAGTATACCAGAAGCTTGAGATTCGGAAAGATATGTTAAATCAAAGTCGGCAAGGAACCCTTTGGTGCCATAGAAAACCAAGATTTACAAAGCATATAAAGGCTCCAACTTCGTATAGACAGCATTAATTAAGATGTACCACGCATAAATTAATCACTTAATATGGGGAATTGAAACATAATATTTCTGTATTTTTCATATTTATTTAAATATTGATCTAGACGCTGATGATAGCGATATGTTAATACAAAAAAAAAATGACTATAGATTTCAATGCCTCGATAGAATAGGTAGTTTCCCATTTATTCTTTCCTGCATAATATTGAGCTGTTAAAAGGTCTATATATAGAATTTGATTTCACATAATTAGCTAACTATTCTTATATTTTCGGACTGCCTTTACTTGAAATTTGAAATGAGATTGCCTACGTGCTTTCCCCTTAATATGTCTTTCCTCTGAGAATTTTCTTCAAATTTTCTTGTTAAAAGATTTCGATGCAAATACAACAACTAAGTCAAGTCATAACCATGAAATAATTAAATCACAAAATAATTTCGCAAATAAAATTATAAGCGACGCTCTTAACGAGAACCACTATATTTGAATATGCAGTAGTCTTAGGTGAAATGATAATGCATGCCTGTTTCCCTCTTGGTTTGGGATTCCCAACTGTAAAACCGGACACCTATCGATCTAAGTGCTTTAAGTCCATTCGGTAATCTGTTTGTATTCTAAGAGGACGTAATCCGCTTTCTCAATGTCACTGCGATCAGGTTTTCTCACAATTACTACTGGGGTACCTCTTCGAGAAGGATTATCTTGTTTTGTTTCTTCCTTGTTTTTTTCTATTGGTATGTCAGTTAGTTCTTCCTTATTGCGGATCAGCTTAAGAGAAATATGCATTAAGTTTTATTCATGTTTTTGTCGTTAGTATTTTTATCTTACTGTTTTGATGTTATTATTCAGCAACCATTCGTAAATTCATTAGTTTTATAAATATGTAATTTGATATGGAAAATTATGTGCAGAAGAACAATTGCAGGTAAAATTATGCAAACTAGACCATGAATAGCTTATCAGCTGTCTTTGATTGCAGAATCCATTCAGATGCGGCTGTAGTGGATGTTATGCGCAAATTAAAATCAGGCGAACACACATCGTTTCTTCACTTAATTAAGTCCATGAAGGCTACGGGTATTTAATAAGACGCCTATTGCTTCAACTAAGTTAGTCATTTAAGTTATCCAAAATCATGTGTGTAGAGTATGCAGGTCAGTGTGGTATAAACTTTCGTGGTGGCACTTACAAATTTACATAAATTATTTTCTCTATTGAACACTCATCAACACTTTTTTCTTTCTTGTACCGAAAGCTATAATGTTGTGCGATTCTTTGTCTGATACACAGTTGTTTTTACTCCATTAAACATTGTAATCAACTACAGTCAATTCTAATCTTTTCAAAGTATTTAACTTTCTCACAAAGAAAATGACCCGTGAATCTTGCTTCTTTCGAGCTTAATTCGTATGAAAAGGTCTATAGATTTGAAGATTCATTACCTGAAACCGTTGCAAAAATAAAGTAGAAACCCCATTCACTAAGAGTCCTTCTTTCCCATTAAGCTCTCAAAATGTTACCTTTCCTTCCTTCCTGAGAGCAGTATGAATTATTATGTACTTACTCGAACTCCTTTAGCTGCGGACAATATTAAAAAAATGAAAAATGTTCCTGTCGCATTTGACACGACAATGCCATCAACATGTCCCAGCTGGACATCGGGAAGAGATGTTTATTGATTATATTAACTTGATAAAATTGTCACCGCTGGGAAACAGCCTAGAGCAAAATCATGCACCCCAGCATTGCAAGTAAAGAAAAAAAGACATCTTTTCAAAATAATCAATGAACGTGGGCAGAGAAGGAGAAGGGATCTATGTTCTTTATTTTTTTTTCAAGGATTTGGAACCCTGCGTTCTCTATCATTGCTATTTAAAGCTTAGGAGAAGCGCACATAATCAAACTTTCCAGCTCACTAACAGAATTTCTTTTTGGTGGGAGCTGAATTCAATAGGAACATTCTCTTTATCTCTGTAAAGCTTATGATTGAAATTTTGTTTACATCTATATTTAACTTTGCAATCCGTTTTTTTTTTTAGTTTTACTTTATAGGGGAAAAGACGGACAAACATAAAATAAAGATATCTTTCTTTATTTCTCACTTCAGGATGTCATGAAAGAGAAAAATAAAGTGAAGAAATAATATGTTCCATAAAAAAGAGCCTTTAGTAAGTCTCACGTTTTGAACACATCTTTATTTTTCGGGCTACTTGTTTTTGTTCAGAGTACCCAAAAAATATTTAATCTATGACAAAGTATTCAAGACTGGAGATCAATAAAACTGACAATAAAAATATGTCTGAAAATATGTGAAAAGAAGAGGTCTGTAGTTTATGTATCAAATGGATCTCATTTTGTAACAGCTTATGGGTATTAAAACTAATACTATTTTAGACACGCATTCTTTGTCTCGTTCAAAGATTTGAGCTCGGATCATATCTCTCTCGCTCTCTCTCGCTCTCTCTCTCTCTCTCTCTCTCTCTCTCTCTCTCTCTCTCTCTCTCTCTCTCTCTCATTCTTTACCATTTACTTATTTGTTGTTTGTGTTTCACAGCTTGTCTGTCATTTTCAGGTCTCTCTCTCTCTCTCTCTCTCTCTCTCTCTCTCTCTCTCTCTCTCTCTCTCTCTCTCTCTCTCTCTCTCTCTCTCTCTCTCTCTCTCTCTCTCTCTCTCTCTCTCATTCTTTACCATTTACTTATTTGTTGTTTGTGTTTCACAGCTTGTCTGTCATTTTCAGGTCTCTCTTTCTCTTTCTCTCTCTCTCTCTCTCTCTCTCTCTCTCTCTCTCTCTCTCTCTCTCTCTCTTTCTGTCTGTCTCTCTCTCACGCACTATTACATATAGTACTAAGCTTGATGATTATGTTAGCATTCTCCAATAGTACTCGACAGAGAGGAGAATTAGTTAATAATAATAATAATAATAATAATAATAATAATAATAATAATAATAATAATAATAGTAGTAGTAGTAGTAGTAGTAGTAGTAGTAGTAGTAGTAGTAGTAGTAGTAGTAGTAGTAGTAGTAGTAGTAGTAGTAGTAGTAGTAGTATTAGTAGTAGTAGTAGTATAGTAGTAGTAGTAGTAGTAGTAGTAGTAGTAGTAGTAGTAGTAGTAGTAGTAGTAGTAGTATAGTAGTAGTGTAGTAGTAGTAGTAGTAGTAGTAGTAGTAGTAGTAGTAGTAGTAGTAGTAGTAGTAGTAGTAGTAGTAGTAGTAGTAGTAGTAGTAACGATAATGATGATGATGATGATGATGATGATGATGATGATGATGATGATGATGAGAAGAAGAAGAAGAGGCTTAAGAGTCTCGAGTATAGTCAAGATAACGAGATTATCAGTTTATATATACAGCAGTCGTTTCTTTCTTTTCATTTTCCTCTCGCATCGAGTTTCTGGATTTTCCGCATCCGAATGTGCGAATATTGAAGACAATGTATCGTATGACATGGTTGTCATTTTTCAATTATCATCTCATACCTTATGAAAACCCAATCTCCCTTGAAGGAAATGGATTTCTCTTGAAATATCAGCTTGGGGAACCGGCTTTGGTTATTTTTATTTGTCTTGGAACCTGGCTTGGTGCTATGATTCTGATTATGAAGCCTTAATAGATGGGGATACCTCACAATACGGATCTATGTGTCAAATATTGTGTTTTTTTATTTGATTTTTTTGTTGTTGTTTAAGTATTTCAATTTTAGACGTTTCAAGTTATGCTTGAGACTCGGATATTTTTGCTTTCATTTTTTTCTTCTTTCTTTAGCCCATCAATTTTTTTCTAATGTCTTAAAATCTGAATAATATTTCTTGTCTTTTTTACGCAAAGAAAAATCCCAAGAGGTAATGACTAGGTGGCATTTGTGATTATCCTCGACCTTACAGAATTTTAAATTGAATGTCTTTATTATTATATTATACGTAATGTATTTGGAATAAAAGCCTCATCATGATAATAGGCATCATGCATAATTGCTATTCGAGAACAACAGTATGGCCTAGCATTTTCATTTCACAATTAATTTCAACAAAAAGCCTCAAAATTTGTTTGTTCCAACGGAAATTAAACAAGGATGAACATCGATAAGTTCACCTTTTTATTGCTGCTTCTATTTTATTTACAAGATCCAGAATTCAGATCTTGATCTAACTTTGTGTAGGCCAACTAGGAACAGCTCATCACCGACATCATGGCGAAGCGTCTAACTACCGAAAGGTTTGCAGAAAATGAGACACAACAAACCATTGCACGAAGATAAGAGCTTGACTCAATCTATGATCTTGGCAAGGGACATCTTTAACGTATAAAATGTCCATGCCAAGTGCACACATGTGCAGTGAATTTTAATCGGGTGATCATAAAAAAAAAACTTAAAAGTCATAACTTGAGCTGTGAAACAGTTCAGACAAGAAAATTTAAGAATCTACATCAAGCTTAAAATATTAGAATCCTGACGGCAGGCTGAAATTAATGAGATTAAACCAAAATTTAAAATATTTTGATAGGAAACTGCAGATTTTATTTGTGCTCTCTGACTCTTCAGACAGGATTGCCTGTCACTTTTTATTGAGTGAATTTTTTTTTTCGATTAACAGCACAATATTTTCTTCTATTATGAAATAATAAAAAAAATAAAATAAAATAAACACTGCGGAACAGGGTGCTAATGTTAAAAAGTATAATATAAGAACACAATTGTGTTTGAATTGTTTGGGTTCCATTATATCCTCATATCAAACGAGCCCTCAAGAATAAATCTAGACGATAGTAATAGCTTTCAACTGGGTATAACTTTACTGAACTATAGATATATTTTGTTTATGCTCTCTGCATCAGATCTAGTTCAACTCAAGATAACAGAGCAAACCAAACCAATACCTTTGATCACCAAGCTGTACTCTGCTTTAGTTTTCGCTTCTATAATCTTTATTGACAAGAGCCCTCTGTAGGAAGAAAAAAAAGGTATGCACGAGAGGGGAAAAGGGTGTGGGAGGGTGGAAAGAAAAGAAGAAAAATGTTACAATGATTAGGGGACACTTAAACCTTAAAAAAATGGGACGAACGCAGCCGCCAAGTGAAAGCCGCAATATAAGGTAAATAATGATAAAAAAAAAAAAAAATTAGTTGAGATCTCTGCACCAAATTGAATTTTCAAAAGATATCTTCCAGTTTTATAACACGCAATCTTCTTAAATTCTCAGAGTCCATGAAAGTTTTCAGCTATTCAATAATAATACTCTTCTCATCTTTAAAAGGAGCATTAGAGAGAGACAGGTGTTAGAATCGAACGTTCATTGTCACTCACTCACATGACTGTCAACTGCCTATAGTTGTTGTTTTTTTTTAATGCGAGTGAAGTGCTGAAATTGTGTAAGGATCTTTTTCCCTAGAGATTACCCGTCGCCTATGGAAGGAAGACGATGATAAGATAGATATTTGTTGAGTTATGTCTTCTGGTAACCGAAATAATTCTATGGCAAGTACTTAAGAGAGACGAAGCGCAAGGGAGAGGCAAAGGTACTAAACAGGCAGAGTGATGAGAAACAATAGACAAAGAAAATGAAGCTCAATAGGGAGGAATATAAAATATAAATATATGTGTGTGAGTATATATATATATATATATATATATATATATATATATATATATATATATATATATATATATATATATATAAAGAGAGAGAAAGACAGAGAAAGACAGAGAGAGATAGAGAGAGAGAGAAAGAGAGAGAGATTGAGACAGAGAGGGAGGGATGGAGAGTGAGAGGTAGATAGATAGACAGAGACAGAAGGGTAGAGAGAGAGAGAGAGTCAGACAGACAGACAGAGACAGAGAGAGAGGGAGAGAGATAGGGAGGTCAACTTACAGAACCAGAGAATATTGGAGAAAACGGGAGAGAAACAGAGAAGAGGGTCAGAGAAAGAAAAAAAAAGAGTCAGAAAATGAAGAAGATTGATCGAAAGAAAGAAAGAAAATCTGTTTACATAGGCTTAAAAAATAAAGGGTTTGGAGCAAGAATCGTTTACTTTGAGTTTTCCTTAAAGGGTCAACATGGATTAAAGTGTTCTTGAGAAAGTGTTCTATCTTAAGCTCGGTTGTGCCAAGCTCTGTAAATTTGGATTTGCTCCTGTAGTTCCACAGGTAACTTTCCTTAGCAATTGTTTCCAATGCTATTTCGGACACTTTTCAATTAATAGGTTAGCTTAAGAGAGGATTAAACCTAGACTTTGATTTGACAATCAATAGAGAGATGGTACGATTAGGTGCATCTTTGAAACCAGATCGTCATTGCATTACAGAGTATAAATACCCAATGCGGTGCTATCTCTCTCCCTCCCTCCCCCCCCTCTCTCTCTCTCTCCATCTTTCTATCTATCTATCTATCTCTGTCTCTCTCTCTCCGTCTGTCTGCCTCTCTCTCTGTCTTTTTTTTCTTCGTTTCTCTCTCTCTTTCTAACTTTCTCTCTCCTTCTCTCTCATTCTCTACTGCACTCAATCTGCGCATTTCATTTCTTTCCTTTTCTCTTTTCATATTTCTTTTTCTTACTCTGAATGCCTTTAAATGAGAATTTCTGTACCCTTTTCTTCTTAATCTTTTAACATTCACTCTTCTCCCACGCTATAGTTTTTTCTATCTCCTCTGACTCTTTATCTCCCAGTATTTCTCACCCTTGCTTCTTGTGTGCGTTTCTCTCACACGCGCATACAATGTTATTTTTTTCTTTTCATTTGATCTCTGCTGAAAGTGATCCCACAAGTGTGATCGTTACTTCGCCATTGGGCAATACAACCTAGGGCTATCAGTCGAGATAGAAAGAGCAACCGATGCCTTTAGACAAACAATTCGAATGAGATTTGGTCTTGTAGTCATTCACATCTCTAAAATGGTGACACGCATCTTAGCTCAGATCTTCCCACCTATTTATTGCTTATTTTTATAGATGAATTCGTGCTTTTTTATTTATTTTATTAAAACAGGTAGGGACACTCTTATATATATATATATTTCATATATGAAATACAAATCTGGATAGCGGATCTGTTGCTTTTCATATTCAAATTCATATTGATTGATGAAGGGATTACAGAGTTCTAGCAAATTTGCTATGAAGCAGCTGACTACCCCAACGATTTTTTTAATTAGAAAGGCGTATATTTGAGAGGCAGAAATAGGTTCATAGATACGGTATATGAGCGAGAGACAGAGATAGATTGATAGAGATGGAGAGAGAGAGAGAGAGAGAGAGAGAGAGAGAGAGAGAGAGAGAGAGAGAGAGAGAGAGAGAGGCAGACAGACACAGAATTAGTTAGACAAACAGATAGATAGATGAAAGGCATGAAAATATTTAGATAGACCAATACGAGACAGTAAAGAGGCAGGAAGAATTAGAATATTGTTAAAAACTTGGATATATTAGACAGTACAGAAGAAGCTTCATGAAAACATCAGTTGAAGCAGTGATCGCAACCTTGTCCACCGTGAGGACGAAAAGTGAAAATTTTCCCACGTAAATATCCAAGTTACCCCCCTTTGCTCGGCTCGCAGGAATACTTAAGCCTTCAAAAATTAATATAAATATCATATGTGTTACTCTCTTTTCCTATAAGTTTTGTGTTTAAAAAAATGCTTCTCTTTGTCAATATAATGAGCGGCCATTTATCACTCCATAGAAAAGAAACAGAAAACGTTTTGCATTCGAAAGAATTTACTCTTAAATACTGAATGATTTCCAATCTTTTTTTTTGTTGTTGTTGTTGTTGTTGCTGTTAATAGCCTTTCCTTCTTTTGAAAGTAAACATTTGCATTAGTCTATTCTCATTACTTCCATGCTATTTATTGTCACAAGTCACGTGTATAACATACCTGGTATTCCTAATGAACGTTATAAATAATAAAAATGTTTCAGTTATAGAAACTCTCTTGACGTGTGAAATCTTCCTGGTTCTGTTGATTAATCTTTACGTCACAAATAATTATTTAGCATGATTGTTTTTTATTTTGTTGTCAAACTGGATCAAATTAACCATGGTTATGTAGGCGTGAACAAGCAAAACTGTATAGCCCAAGAGTTCTACTTTTGACCGTAGTTTGAAGTATAAGATAACTGATGTTATTATTGTTGCCTTTTGTTAAGGAACTTTTACGATGATTTATTTAATAAACTCGTGAGTTTTAATACCTAGATCCGGAAAAAGGTTTATGTAACGTCTGAACCTGTGTACTACTTTTAAGAATTTTTCAGTTTTTCTGCCTCTCTCTCTCTCTCTCTCTCTCTCTCTCTCTCTCTCTCTCTCTCTCTCTCTCTCTCTCTCTCTCTCTCTCTCTCTCTCTCTCTCTCTTTCTCCCTCTTTTTTTACCATCCCTTGAGTGTTTCTTTAACTGCTGTTGTTTTTTTTCCCTCTTTTTTTGTCTATCTTTTAAACTGTTTTACGGTGAAATGGATTATTCACTAAAAATCTTAATTTCTAGAGAAAAGCGATCTAACCACCCGTCTTTTTCTCGACGAGTACCAAAAGCACCAATATTATACTGCCTCTATATCAGCAACAGGTAAAGTGATAGGTGATGCATAGGTTTGGAGAAAGAAATATGAACAAAAAAGGCCTTGATAAATGTTTCTTACTTCATCTGAGATTTTCACAAATTTAGTAATTTTTATGAAACAAGACGTAGTCTTTGCATGCTCTCTAGGTGAAGAAGTGTTGTCTTTCGTTAATTTGATCTCTCTTAACATCCTGTAGATGTAAAACTTGTCCACTGCTTGTTGCAGAGACAAAACATGTTGCAGCTTTGCGTCGGATGGAAGCACCAGCGTCTCGTGGATCGATAGTGCTACTACGAGATGGGATTTCTCTGCGTCGCACACCGATCAATGAACATACCGGCGCCCATTCTTCTCGCCAGCAGGGGTTACAAGCCTTGCGTGGGACTCACACTATCACTCTCTATCTGCTCGCGCTTTTTCGACTTGCTTTATTTTCATGCCGTGCCATGCTAGCACTGCCTCGTGTCTATGATTGTTCATGGTTGTTAATGAAAGTTTCAAAAACCTATAGTAAGATGTTAATAATTATGTTGATGATTTTTCAGACACTTGAATTAACAATCATGATAAAGTTTGTGTTTTCTCCAATAAGCTCTTAGATTAATAAGAAATTGCATTTCGAAGAAGAAAATCAATATAACCTACTTTTGTAGAGTATAATCATTTATGACATGATAACGGTTATCGTAAATAGCGTCGTCTTTGGTGAATGACATCGACAATATAACCTTAAGTAGCGCGTAGCATTCCGCTAACCGTGCTGCGCCAACACGGTGGTGGCACACACTGCCCTCTGTGGGCTGACGGTAACTCGCAGTGCGCTTGTAGTAGCCAAACAATGTCACCCCATTCATTGCGCTTACAGGTCACTCTTCTGGTGCCGAGACACAGGCATACAAAGCTTCCAGAGTTTCCGTATTTCTGAGTCACACCTGACTAGGCATAGCTCTACGCCAAGCGTCGCATTACTTGGAATGAATTGACATGAATATTGATATTGTGTAAAATGATTTAGTTGAACTGGGCAAGATGGCCACCGCCGTCCTGAGAACAGGACTGGACCCTAGAAGATTTAGTGGATGTATTTCTTACTCATCAATGAGAAATTGGAACTGAAGGATTATCGTATCTTATAAATGATGTCTCTTTTATGTGTTTGTGGTAAGTTTTGTAATATTCTCTTTTTGAATCAATTTTCTTTCATTACAGCCACCAGAAATATGTGATCTTTATCGTAAACTTTTCTAGAATAATACCGCGATATCTAATATAAAATATAGTGCTATCATCATATATCCTGGTATTTATGAAAAAATAAATGTTATAGAAACTAAAAACTAGATCTACATCTATGTCGTTGAATCGGTCAATTTGTTTTGTAATTAATGTTTATCCGCACACCCGTACTACAACCTACATAACCGAATTATTTTCAAGAGATTTAGAATCTATATTTTTATTTACATCTGAGTCTAGATCGGGATGTTAGAAGTTTATATTTCAAATTTAGATTTTGTATCTGTTTTAGAATTTTTCTAAAGTTTTGGTTTCTTCAAGCTAAGTTTCCTTAGTAGTCTCGAAGATCTGGACCAGGGTATTTCCAGACCAGACATGACTGTTGTGTATGTAAATAGTCGCAGTGATTCGTAGTATCTTCTTTCGCAAATTAATTTGACCAGCAACTCGCATTGAATACTTCTATAGATCAACTTATGCGTTAAAGATATCTGAATCTGAGAACAATCTAGGCCTAAATTTTGAATGCGACTCGTTGTTTATGATTTACCCGTGTTCAATACTTTCTTTCAATGTATTGTTTTTATTTCGATTTATTATAAACATAGGCCTAGATTCTAGTACTAGGGCCAGTCCTAGGAAATACCTTATCAAGGACATAAATTTTTTCGCATTAAAAGCAGAGCCTAACCACCAGTCCACTGATTTACTTAAAACACACATAAGCCTACTTACTGTCTGTCTGTCTGCCTGTCTGTGTCTCTCTCTTGCCCCCCCCCCCCCCCCTTCCTTGCTTTCTCTCTCTCTCTCTCTCTCTCTCTCTCTCTCTCTCTCTCTCTCTCTCTCTCTCTCTCTCTCTCTCCCTCTGTCTCCCTCTCTTATCAAAAGCGAATTGTTTAAACAATGTACTCTAACGACTGATTTTTTTGTGAAAAAAAAAAACAACATTTAACCTATTTTGCAATGTGTTAAATGTGCAAAAGTAGAACACATTTTTTAATTTCATAAAATCACCCTCTAACAGCTAAGTCAATCTAAATATGATTTTGAGGTGTTTATTGCTGCCGCAAAACGAGGAAATAGATAGGATGAGAGAGAGAGAGAGAGAGAGAGACAGAGAGAGACAGAGAGACAGAGAGACAGAGAGAGAGAGAGAGAGAGAAGAGGAAGGGCTAAGACATATAATGATGCTTAGACAGAAAGAGAGAGAGAGAGAGAGAGAGAGAGAGAGAGAGAGAGAGAGAGAGAGAGAGAGAGGGAGGGAGAAGAGGAAGGGCTAAGACATATAACGATGCTTAGACAGAAAGATAGAAAGACGACTCAACAGATATAGACATACTGATGTAAATAGAGAAATGGGGTGGGAACGTTTTTACATTAAAAATCTCTTCATGCTAAACTGGTGTTTCGATATATAGATAAATGGATGTAAAGATAGATTGGTAGATATAATGGTACAAAAAGATGGATGGAAATCTATGGAAAGATATTGAGAAAGGTGGAGATACAGAGAATGAGAGAGAGAGAGAGAGAGAGAGAGAGAGAGAGAAATGAATAATGAGAGTGAGAGAGAAATAGGCAAGGACAAAAGCAGAGAAAAAGGTTGAGGACGGAAAAGAAGAATGGACAGAACATGAAGAAAGAAAGAGACGTATTATAGGAAGACAAAATGAAACAGAAAGAAGAGACAAAAAAAAGAAAGAAAGGGGGTTAGAGATGATGGAGGAAGAGGAGTTTAGGTCAAAAGAGATAAAAAATTGATTAGATTAAGAAATATATAGAGAAAGGGTTAGAAAGAATATTTTCATGTTTATAACTTTTTATTCTTTCACATATGAAAACAAAGGGTGAAGATATCCATAATGAGAGCTAAAGTGTGTATGCGTTTGTGTAGAGAGCACGGTTGGGTGGGGTGGAACGAGAAAGACAAGGCGTAAATGTGACATACTGAAAGAGGGAGTGAAATACAGGGAAATATAATTAGAATGAAGGAAAGAGAGAGTGTTTTTACGAATTAATATAGAGAGATAGACACGCCGAGAACGACAGAGACGGGCAAATAAATTATTAATAATGTATTGGGCCGCATGGGAAAAGGAAATCTACTCGCTGGATCAATAGAGAGTAAAAAAGGTTACACCAATCGGGGCTGTTAGCTCTTTGAAATATTCATTTCAGAGCATTCATGAGACAACTGACATTATGTTCAGGAGGACCTACAGGCTATGAGTTTATTCTTTGTAGCTAGTCACCGACTGAAACTCAAACAATAGATTTTGTTGCAGCACTAAGGTTAAATCTTTGCTCTTCTTGAACATCGTTTTCACCTTTGCGAGCAAAACTGAGCATCATATCAGCGTTATGCCCTCATTTGGGCTTCATTCAAAGGTGTCCGGTCTCTCCTATAGTGTCCATGACAATAAATAAACTGATTTGAATTCGTAAATCGTTTTCTTCGTCATATATCAGATACGATGTAAGCTTACTATGCCCTGAAACAAAATAGATCATAAACCCTGTGATACTGTCGATTCATTTCAGTCCTCTAAGTCAGTT